>LR738710.1:296559682-296632620 GCA_902687465.1 Secale cereale
GGGGGGGGGCGAGATCCAGAGCAATGACCCTAAGAATCTGAAAGATATCTCGAGAAAAGGTTTTAGCACCGGTCTCTCATATATGTACTCCAATTTATCCGAAGTATCCCATTGGTGTAAGACCGTCGACTATTTGGGAAAAAGGAGGAAAATCACTCTGATCTCTGATTTCGGAGAAATAAGTGGCTCACGAGGAATGGAGAGACAGATTCTCTATTTGATCTCGAAGTCCTCATATAACACTTCTTCCAGTCGGATCACTTGTTGGAAAAACATAATGCTCACCATGAGTCACCCATCACGCAGGCCTTCATCATCATCATGACTAAACATGAGACTCTCTACAATGAAGAACATGGTGCTACTTTGAAGCACAAGTGTGGAAAAAGATAGTAGCAATTGTCCCTTTTTTTGGGCCTTCCTTTTTTTTGGCCTTTTTTTTCTTTTTTTGCGGAGGGTCTTTATAGATTCAGCCTTTCTTCCCATGGGACAATGCTCTAGTGATGATGATCATCACACTTTCATTACAACTCGATACTACAACAACAAAGTATGACTCTGTATGAATGTCTCCGGCGGTGTACCGGTATTTGCAATGAAACAAGAGTGACATGTATAAAAAGATTATGCATGGTGGCTTTGCCACAAATACGATGTCAACTACATGATCATGCATGGCAATGTGACAATATGATGCATGTCATATAAACAGAACGGTGGAAAGTTGCATGGCAATATATCTCAGAATGGCTATGGAAATGCCATGATAGGTAGTATGGTGGCTGTTTTGAGGAACAATATGGTGGCTGTTTTGAGGAAGGAAATATAGTGGGCTTATGGCACCGGCGAAAGTTGCGCGGTACAAGAGAGGCTAGCAATGGTGGAAGGGTGAGAGTGCGTATAATCCATGGACTCAACATTAGTCATAAGAACTCATATACTTATTGCAAAAATCTACGAGTCATCAAAACAAAGCAATCAACTCATGCTCCTAGGGGGAGGTTGGTAGGAGTTAACCATCGCGCGCCCCCGACCTCCACACAAAGGTTGTCACTCTACAAATACCTCATGCTCTAACTTCGTCACATAGCGGTTCACCATACGTGCATGATACGGGAATCACTAACCTTAACACAAGTATTTCTAAATTTCATAATAACTCCACTATCATGACTCAAATATCACTATCCTCATATCTCAAAACAATTATGAAGCATCCAACATCTTATTCCATTCAATGCACTTAGTGTGATTGTTTTTACTACATTGACATTGGATGTTTATCATGTGAAGACTAGTTTCTTTAGCCTAAACACGTTACCATGCTGTTTTAATAGTCTCTCAAATAGATATAAGTGAAGCATGAGATTTCAACAATTTCTACAAAATATTACCACCACCGTGCTCTAATAGATATAAGTGAAGCACTAGAGCAAAAACTATTGAACTCAAAAGATATAAGTGAAGCACATAGAGTGTTCTAACAATTTCTAGGCCATATTTAACTTTATCAAATAGGTGTGTCCAGAAAGGATGATTGTGGAAAACTAACAAGCAAAGACTCAAATTATACAAGACACTCCAAGCAAAACACATATCATGTTGCGAATAAAAATATAGCTCCAAGTATAGTAACCGATGGATGAAGACGAAAGAGGGGATACCTTCCCGTGGCATCCCCAAGCTTAGGCTTTTGATTATCTTGAATTTACTTGGGGTGCCATGGGCATACCCAAGCTTAGGCCTTTACTACTCCTTGTTCCATAGTCCATCAAAGCAATACTCAAAACTTGAAAACTTCACAACCCAAAACTTAGACACAAATTCTCGTGAGCTCCGTTAGTATAAGAAAGCAAGCCACTACTCAAAGGTACAACAATGAATTCATTCTTTGTTTATACTGGTGTTAAACCTACTGTACTCCAACTTCTCGATGATTCATATCCTCCAATACTACTCATAGATGCATCGGAATAAGCAAACAACACATGAAAAACAGAATCTGTCAAAGACAGAACAGTCTGTAGTAATCTGCAGGGTTCACCTACTTCTGGAACTCCAAAAAATTCAAACTAAAATGTTAAATTTGCGCAATTTGTCTACCAATCATATGGAAAAAGAATCAACTAAAAATCACGCTCCAGTAAAATCCTACGACTACTTTAGCTAGCGCTAACGATTCTATTTTTCACAGCAAGATCACATAAACTTCACACAAGTCTTTCCAAAGGTTCTACTTGGCACAAACACTAAAAAAACTTGAAACCACATATAATAAGAGGCTAGATGCAATATTTATTCCCTAATAGCAACAAAAAAAATTGGATTGCCTCCCAACAAGCGCTATCGTTTCATCGCCCCTAGCTAGGCATGATACAAGATAGATCTAGGTATTGCCATCTTTGGAAGGCAATCCATAAGTGGCTCTCATGATAGATTCATATGTTAATTTGATTTTATTTCTAGGAAAGTGTTCCATGCCTTTCCTTAACGGAAATTGGAATCTAATATTTCCTTCCTTCATATCAATAATTGCACCAATCGTTCTAAGGAAAGGTCTACCAAGAATTATAGGACATGAAGGATTGCAATCTATATCAAGAACAATGAAATCTATGAGCACATAATTCCTATTGGCAACAATAAGAACATCATTAATTCTTCCCATAGGTTTCGTAATAGTGGAATCCGCAAGATGCAAATTTAAAGAACAATCATCAAGTTCATGGAACCCTATCAAATCACACAAAGTTTTTGGGACAGTGGAGACACTAGCGCCCAAATCACACAAAGCATAACATTCATGATCTTTTATTTTTATTTTTATAGTAGGTTCCCACTCATCATAAAGCTTTCTAGGAATAGAAACTTCCAACTCAAGTTTTTCTTCATAAGATTGCATCAAAGCATCAACTATATGTTTAGTGAAAGCTTTATTTTGACTATAAGCATGCGGAGAATTTAGCACGGATTGCAACAAGGAAATACAATCAATCAAAGAGAAATTATCATAATTGAATCCCTTGAAATCCAAAGTAGTGGGTTCATCACTATGCAAAGTTTTAGTCTCTTCACTCCCACTTTTAGTAACTTTAGCAGCAAGATATAAAAACTCCGAATCATTGGGACACCTTAAAGCAGAATCATCTCCAATCCTATTCTCATCAAGATTAATAGTAGAAAACAAGGATATAATAGGAGACACATCAATAACTTTCAGATCTTCATCTTTATTTTCATGATAACTAGAAGAACACGATTTAATATAATCTTATCTTTTAGCACACATTCTAGCGGTTCTTTCTTTGCATTCATCAATGGAAATTCTCATGGATTTGAGAGACTCATTGATATCATGCTTAGGTGGGATAGATCTAAGTTTCAAAGAATCAACATCAAGAGTAATTCTATCCACACTTCTAGCCAATTCATCAACCTTAAGCAATTTCTCTTCAAGCAAAGCATTGAAATTCTTTTGCGAGATCATAAACTCCTTAACACTAGTTTCAAATTCAGAAGGCATCTTTCCATAAGAGTTGTTGTAGGAATTTCCATAATTATTAGAGGAATTACTAGGGAAAGGCCTAGGATTAAAATTACCTCTATAAGCGTTGTTACCAAAATTATTCCTACCAACAAAATTCACATCCAAAGATTCATTGTTATTCTCAATCAAAGTGGACAAAGGCATATCATTAGGGTCAGAAGAAGCACTCTTAGCAGCAAACAATTTCATAAGTTCATCCATCTTTCCACTCAAAACACTAATTTCTTCGATAGCATGCACTTTTTTACTAGTAGATCTTTCGGTGTGCCATTGAGAATAATTAACCATAATATTATCTAGGAGTTTGGTAGCTTTTCCTAAGGTGGTTTCCGTAAAAGTGCCTCGACGGACGAATCTAAAAGATTTCTAGAAGCCAAATTCAAGCCAACATAAAAATTCTGAATAATCATCCATAGATTCAAACCATGTGTAGGGCAATTATGTATCATCAATTTCATTCTCTCCCAAGCTTGTGCAACATGCTCATGATCTAGTTTCTTAAAATTCATAATATCGTTTCTAAGAGAGATGATCTTAGCGGGAGGGAAATACTTAGAGATAAAAGCATCTTTGCACTTATTCCACGAATCAATACTATTTCTAGGCAAATAGGAAAACCAAGTTCTAGCACGATCTCTAAGTGAAAACGGAAATAACTTCAATTTAACAATACCGTTATCCGTATCCCTTTTCTTTTGCATATCACACAAATCAACAAAGTTGTTTAGATGGGTAGCGGCATCTTCACTACGAAGGCCGGAGAATTGATCTTTCATGACAAGATTCAACAAAGCAGCATTGATCTCACAAGATTCAGCATCGGTAATAGGAGCAATCGGAGTGCTAATAAAATAATTGTTGTTGGTATTGGAGAAGTCACATAATTTGGTATTGTTCTGAGCCATAGTGACAAGCAAGCAATCCAACACACACAAGCAAACAAGAAGCAAGCGAACGATAAACACACGGCGGAAGAAGGGCTAATAAAATGGCAAGGGTGAAGTGGGGGAGAGGAAAACGAGAGGCAAATAAATGTAATGCAAAGGATTAGGGTTTGTGATAGGTACTTTGTATATGACTTTTGCGTAAGCCTCTCCGGCAATGGCGCCAAAAATTCTTCTTGATACCTCTTGAGCTTGTGTTGTATTCCCTCAAAGAGTAAAGGGAGATGCAACACAGTAGCGTAAGTATTTCCCTCAGTTTTTGAGAACCAAGGTATCAATCCAATGGGAGACCATGCGCAAGTCCCTCGCACCTGCACAAACAAGTAAGAACTTCACAGCCAACGCGATAAGGGGTTTTAAATCCCTTTACGGTCACTTACGAAAGTGATATATGATAGAGATGATAGTTTATATTTTTGGTATTTTTAGTTTAATAAAATAGCAAATAAAAACGGTAAAAGTAAAGTAGATGTAGATTGATATGTTGAGAATAGACCCGGGGGCCATAGTTTTCTCTAGTGGCTTCTCTCATGATAGCGATATTCTACGGCGGGTAAACAAATTACTGTCGAGCAATTGATAGAAAAGCGAATAATTATGAGACTATCTAGTCATGATCATTGTATATAGGCATCACGTCCGAGACAAGTAGACCGACTCCTGCCTGCATCTACTACTATTACTCCACACATCGACCGCTATCCAACATGCATCTAGTGTATTGAGTTCATACGAACAGAGTAACGCCTTAAGCAAGATGACATGATGTAGAGGGATAAACTCAAGCAATATGATATAAACCCCATCTTTTTATCCTCGATGGCAACAATACAATACGTGCCTTACTGCCCCTACTGTCACTTGGAAAGGACACCGCAAGATTAAACCCAAAGCCAAGCACTTCTCCCATTGCAAAAACTATAGATCTAGTAGGCCAAACCAAACCAATAATTCGAAGAGACTTGCAAGGATATTATGAGCACACATAAAAAGTTCAGAGAAGAACCAAATATCTTTCATAGATAACCTTGATCATAAACTCACAATTCATCGGATCTCGACAAACACACCGCAAAAAGAGATTAGATCGAATAGATCTCCTCGAAGACCGAGGAGAACTTTGTATTGAGATCCAGAGAGAGAGAAGAAGCCATCTAGATACTAGCTATGGACCCGAAGGTCTATGGTAAACTACTCACAACTCATGGTGAGGGCGATGATGATGATGATGAAGGCCTCCGTGATGGATCCCCCTCCGGTGGAGCTCCGGAACAGGCTCCAAGATGGGATCCCCACGGGAACAGAAGCTACGGCGGTGGAATTAGGGTTTTCTCTCTGTATTCGGAGTTTCTGGGGTACGTGGAACTATATAGGAAGAAGGAGAGCACTGGGGGATGCTCGAGTGGGCCTCGAGGCAGGGGGCGCGCCCCCCACCCTCGAGGGCCACTCGAGGCTCCCCTGGCGTGGTTCTCAAGTTCCTCTGGCGTGATTTTCTCCAAAAATATCTCTCGCGAAGGTTTCATTCCGTGTGGACTCCGTTTGATATTCTTTTTCTGCAAAACCTTGAAATAGGCAAAAAACAGCAATCTGGACTGGGCCTTTGGGTTAGTAGGTTAGTCCCAAAAATGATGTAAAAGTGAATGATAAAGCCCATTAAACATCCAAGACTTCATAAATAATAGCATGGAACAATAAAAAATTATAGATATGTTGGAGACGTATCAGTCGTGTATCTCGGCAAACTTCAAGCGGAAGCCTGGCGAGGGAGTTGGTCACGACCTGACTAACCACACAAGTCTCTAGTCCAGGTTTATGACCTACTCGGGTTTCATCCGCAAGGAGATCTGGCCGGGGTGTCGCTCACGGCCCCAAACGATGTGTACATGGTTCCAATCCCACCAAACGGGCGACGCTTGGTATACCCGGCGACAGTGCCTAGTCTTTCCTAAGCCCATCTGTACTGGGTGCCACTTGGTAGACTACTAACACTACCTACAAACATCAGAAACTAGTTGCAACTCCTGGACAAAGATCATGTTGATTAATAAGTCGAGAGGGGTTGAGTTACCGGAACCCAATGTGTGGTAGTAATTGTTCATGGATCACAAGCACAGAACTCAGTTCCCGAGGAAGGTTTCAATGAGACAACCCACCATGTACTCCTACATGGCCTCTCACCGCTACCTTTACCAAATCATGTTCACACACTTAGCTCTCAACAATAAGACATGCTCACAACATTCCAATTCATCCCCGATGAATCAGACCTGACTCAACTCTATGCAGTAGCAGGCATGACAAACAAGCATGAATGAGTAGGCACATAATGGCTCAAACAACTCCTACTCATGCTAGTGGGTTTCAACTATTTACTTTGGCAAAGACAGGTCATGCAGTGGAAAGGGGTTCAACTACCGCATCATGTAATAGTTGAATCGTTGTTGTCCTAATGCAGTACCAGAGAGAAGGAGCGAGAGAGTGGGATTGTATCAGAATGAACAAGGGTTTTTTGCTTGCCTGGTACTTCTGAAGATAGTTCCTCATCAGTGTCATTGATCTCATCGTCGGAACCATGTCTACCGAGAGGGGACATGTATCGGCAACAGAGAGGAAACACAATCAATGCAATGCAACAATATGATGCATGATCATGACATGGCAAAATGTTGTGATTTGAGCTAATGCAACTAGCAGCGATTTAAATGAAGTTGGTTTGAACCCGAGGTTCAAATTCAAACTCCATGTAAGGCATTTAAAATACCATTTATTCAAATTGTCTTATACAGCTACCTTAACTTGTTCAAACATGCATGATAATGCCATAAACAGATTCTTCATATTTTTTTGAAAACTTTTCATATATAAATTATTTCATTTGGAGTTACAGTTGATTTTCTATGATTTTTTAGAAGTTTTGGCTATTTTCCGGAATTTCCAGAATAATTTTAAATCCAGCAAATCATTTATCACGTTAGCATTGCGTCATGCTTGTGTCAGCAAGTCAACAACGCTGACCAGGTCAAATCTGACTAGTGGGGCCCACTGGTCTATGACCTAGTGCTACCTCGGGTCACAGATAGGTGGGGTTGGGTCAACGACCATGTCAGCGTAGTCAAAACTAACATGTGGGTCCGTTGTAATTAGATTAAACTTAATCTTATTAGGTTAGCCAGTTAGTTAGGCGGTGGGGCTCGGCTGTCAGTGGCACTAGGGGTGTTAATTAGCGGGGCTGTTAGCTGCTAATGGCGCACCACGTCGGCTGTCGCTGGGGTTCGGCCGGCAGCGACCAAATCCGCGCCAACATCTTGCTGGACTCAAGCTACAGGCGGCGGCTGGACATGCGGAGACCACTAGGGTGTAGCCCGTGCTCTCCCACATTGAGAGGAGCAGGTGGGTGGCCGCGGGGGCACCAGAGCTCGCACCGGCAGCCGGAGAACGGTGGTGCACGGGCACGGGGCTACGGGGTGCAAGTGACCAAACGAGCGAACGAGCGAGGTACTGCGAAGCCATTGGATGCACTGGCGCGACCAAATGGTCATCAGAGTGGTGCCGGCATCGAGCTCGGTGGCGGTGCGTCTCGGTGGTCGAGGGATCGGCAGCTACGGAAAGCTACCGGAGCAAAGGAAAGGGGGAAACAGTGCAAGGGCTCACGGAGGGGCTAGCAGAGGCGACGACGAGGTCGGGGAAGTGCCATGGCCGGCGAATCAACGACGGCGAGGACGAACCAGAGGCGGCGATGGAGACAACTGGGGCGGTGCTCTGCTACTCCTGGTGTTGCGTGCATCGACGAGGAGAGGAAGAGCGGGACGACGGGGCTCGGGGACAGCTTGGGGTGTCGACGGGACGACGGTGGCTACTGTGGTGGCGAGCTGTGGCGACGAACCCGTTCGGGTTGGTGAGAGAGAGGGGTCCAGGCGAGGGGAGAGAGAGCACTGAGAGGGAGGGAAGGATTCGGAGGGGTCTAGGCATCTCACTGGTGTGGCTGGAAGAGCCGGGGCGTTGCGCTGGAGCAGGAGGTGGCGTCGTCGGCCGCGCACGTGCAGGCACGCAGCTGCTTCTCCTCCTGGCAGGAGGAAGAAGACGGTGTTCCCCTGTGGGCTGGGCTAGAACAAGAGTTGGTCCAGGCAGGCAAGTCAGGTAAGGCCCTTTCCTTTGTCTGTTTTATTTTTTCTGTTTTATTTTGTTTTCTCTAATTGTTTTTGATTTAGGCTGGCACTAAACCATTTTGTAAGCTTTTGAAACTTTTTATGGGCGCTAACTGAATTATTCAAGAGACCCTTAGCAAGTTTTCAAAATATTTGGAGCTGTAAAAATATTTATAGAATTTTAAAGCTCCAATTCAAATACATATTGGATTAATTCAAAGCCCATTTATGTCCTGAAAAAAAGTCCACCATTTTTGGTTTAGGTTCTCACCTTGTTCCATAAATTATGAACATTTTTGAAGGGCATTTTGGGTTGATTGAAAAAGATTTTACTTGAGCCTATTTGATTTAGTTTGATGCTAGGGTTTGTTCAACCCCCATTTCGAATTTAAATGAAATTTAGACATGATGCACACATGACCAGCTAGTCTAGGTCATACCAGAACTAGGGATGTGACAACTCACCCCCACTAAACATGAATCTCGTCCCGAGATTCAAGAAGTGGGGTAAGAAGACAGATGGAACACAAACTATCACAATCTCCATGATCCAACAGTCCTTCTCGAAGATGTTGATTCATTGCATCATCTTGATCTTGACATCTTTGCTTTCGAGACATTCATGCCAACACTATGCCGACAAAAGGAAACTCTACATAAAATGATCTCCTCGAAGATCGAGCACTCAAGATCAACTCATGGAGTGAGACGTAAGAACATCTCTCGAGTTGAGACACAAAACACACATCAGGGGGATGGAAGGAACAAACGACGAAGGTTCAAAGCAATAATTCCCGCTTAAGAAGAAGGTGAAGGAGTCTCTAGGTTTCGAGGAGATAACTTGCCACGATTCCATAACGGGGCACCTTAGAGGAGGTGACGCGTAGAATTATTCCTTTAAGTGGCAAACAGAATTACTTTTGATACATAGATCATTGGAACTCTTCATACCAACCTAAGGCAATTCATAATTGATCAGTTGAAGGACCTCGGAAGGATGGTATACTTAGGCTAGATTGGATGATGTGGACTACCTTATTGAAGAAAACGCAATGGATGATTTTTTCTTATCATCGGAAATGGATGGGACCCATGGTAGGACCACTTCTAAAGATGATCCTAAACATCAGTTGCTGAGAAGGGCAGCCCATGGAAATTTTGCCCAATGGCGGTGCGAGCTGGGAACAAAATGCGAATGTTGAGAATGTTCCAACCATCATATCTGCCTGAGATTCAGATCCTATTGGTTTTAGGATATTCCAGACTCAGCATGTCTGAAAAGAAAGGTTGCAACACAAACCAATGAGATGACATTGTGAGATTCTCGGGAAATGAACTATGATAGCAAGCTCCAAAACATGAGCTGGTTCTGCTACATACCTGTGAACACGTTGTCCAAGACAAGCATGACCACTAGTAGTCTTATAATAAAAGCACTACCGAGTTCAGGTTGGGAACCATAATTGAAGATAGCGAAGTCATGTGCATGGCCTAGGATTAGCACAACAAACTCCTTTTTTTAAAACAACTCAATCAGTGGCTTGCTGTGCTAGGGAATACATATGGAGTGGAGGTAATTAATCTACCATACCATATTATACATTCGCACCTGCATAACTGACTTGGGATGATTCCAGTGGAAACAAAACAAACTTTCTCAAATTCATGGTGGCAACTTACATCAGTTACACGTGAATTAGGGGAACTCACTTCTCTCATCCAAACATATACCTTGTGAACGGGGCATGAAGGCAGCGCTTACAAAGTTTCCAACACTAGCTTAATGTTCAACAAAATCATGGAGAAGATAAGGATGTTATCAATGGGTTCAACAACTCATCCAGGTTTCCATATAGATGGAATTCCATGACAATGTGAACAAAGTGATAACATTGGTCAGACCAAAGGATGTAATGGTGTATTCTCGAGGGACAACTGTGAGTAAGACAACATTACGAACATCATTGGTTCTGATTTGATTTGATGATAACCCATACTCAAATCAAAGTTTTGACAAGACAATAGATCCACAAATGATCACGGAGATCAATTGAAGAAGATATCATATCTCTTCAATACACACACACAAGATATCCCTTTGGATTGAGCTATGTGGATTAAGCATTTATCTTTCAACTCTCCAAGTTGTTGTTTAGCTTAACCAACCAGCTCGGGCTTTCCAACATAGATTCTTGGAGAAGGGGTAGTTTATAAGAAAACCAACTTGATCACGAGCTCAACATAACGGCCAGGGGACAACCTGGTAATACTTCCGAGCAGATATTCGGAAAATCATGAACCACCGCTATGTTATGAAGCTCGAGAACGATCTTGCTTTTCACATTGATATTGATTGATGGACATCTCCATAGTCCATTAGTTTGTCTCGTTGATGTGAGACTTTCTTCCCTTCTTTTGTCTACTACCACTGCATTCTATTCCACCTATATTGCTATATCCATGGATTGCACTCATGTATTTCGTGAGAGTTGAGAATGCTGAAGCGCGTTAAAAAGTATGAACCAATTGCTTGGCTGACATCGGGGTAGTACATGACTTATACTTTGAGCTGGGAAGACAGAGCATGACAAGACTATATGATTTTGTAGGGATAACATTCTTTAGCATTTGATATTCTGAAAGACATGGTTGCTTGTTGATATGTTTGAGTATTTAAATCTCATGTCAAAACTAGACTATTGCTTTGAACCATATAAAAGTCCAAATGTGTGAGTATTTTCTCCTCTCTATCTTTTGATGAATTGTGTTTTCCCTTTGAGATATCTTTGGACTGAATACTTTTATGGATTTGAGAACACTTCATGCATGTCTTGCTATGAATACCCATGGTGAAAATGGGGTATCGTATTGATCCACTTGATATATCTTTTGGCGCTCAACTTGCGGATTCCCGAAGTGACATTGTGGTAATCTACGCATAGTGGTTGATGCACGTTCTTGTCTTTGTTTCTCCGGTAGAAATCTAGGGGAACTCTTCGAGATTCTTTGTGTTGGATTGAGTATTACAAATATGAATATGTTTTGGTGTTATCTTAGTATGAACTCTTGATATATCGATCGGGAATGATAACTTTGTGTTATCTAAGTACAAACTCTTGAAAGATCGATCGGAAAAGATAACCTTATGTTATTCTAGTATGAACTCTTGGATAGATCGATCAGAAAGGGTTACTTTGTGCTACTTTGGTACAGACTCTTGGAAAGATTGATCGAAAAGAATAACATTGAGGCGATTTCGTACCCCACCAACAATTTCTTCTTATGTTCTCCGCTAGATAGGAACTTTGGAGTGATTCTTCATCGCACGTTGAGGGGTGGTTATATGATCCAATTATATTACCATCATTGAGAGATTGCACTAGCGGAAGTACGGACCCTAGGCCTTGTTTTCAAGCATTGCAATACAGTTTGTGCTCACTTTTGTTACTTGCTACCTTGCTGTTTTTTATTGTTCGCACTACAAAAATCAATATCAACTATTAATATTACACTTGTATCACCATCTCTTCGCCGAACTAGTGCACCTATACAATTTCCCATTGTATCTGGTGTGTTGGGGACACAAGAGACTTTTTATTATTTGGTTGCAGTGTTGTTTGGGAGATAGCTTCTTCATCTTACACCTCCTACGGATTGATAAACCTTAGGTCATCCACTTGAGGGAAAATTGCTACTGTCCTACAATACTCTGCGCTTGGAGGCCCAACACGTGTATACAAGAATAAAGTTGCGTAGTAGACATCACTCGATGCTTTGATACCTAGTAGGCATTATGAAAAAGATGAGAAATTGCTACCCACTATTTATTTAGATTATGATAGCATGGTAGCACATAAATTTATTCGTTCTGATGAGGAAAAGAGGCTTATTTATAATTTGATATTCAATCAGAATACTTTTCAGACTGTTACTTTGCCTGCACCTTCTTTGTATGATATTCATTCAGGCAAGTACACTATTTGGCCCGAGGACATCTACAAATTTTGGGGACTTCCACAACCTTCAGTACCTGAGCCAGCACCAGCCCTTGATCCGTATCGTGAGCCTATCTTTCAGTGGGAGCCGCAGGAGCTCGCAAACCAGTGCAACCCTCTGGATACACCTCAGTACCTAGGAGAGGGATACTTTGAGCCGTGGCCTAGACCAACTTAGGCCAAAAGCCTAAGCTTGGGGGTGTACGTATTTCTCACCGACATCACATTCATGTTCACACATTCATTCCAGTTGTCGATGTTCATACTTTCGTTGTATTATCCATGTTAGTTTATTTTTCTCGCTTTCTTCTTGTGTGTTTGAAAATTTTAGAAAACCCAAAAATATTTCATGCTTCTTTTTGTCTTTTCTTTCTTGCTTGTTCCTTAGTAGTTGTAGTATTAAAAGAAAATCGAAAAAGATTTCTCGTTCTTCTTTTGTTTCTTGGGAGCTTTCTCGTGTAAATAGTTTTTCTCATTCTTGTTTTTCTTTCTTCAGAAAAACAAAAACTCCAAGAATATTTCAGTGTGTTTCTTTGAAATTACTTTATTTTTCTTTGGGGGTCGAAAGGAGAAGACCGCGATGAAAATGATGAGTGGCTCTCATATGCATTATTGGTTATCTAACAAGAGCCCATATTACCCTGTCCTCTCCTTTGAGTAAATGTTGCAGATTCCAGCTTAGTCCGATGCACGCGCACTATTATTATTATTCACACCGTTCAGTCGTGCAAGTGAAAGGCAATAATGACGATATATGATGAAATGATTGAGATGGAGAAAAGCTGGTATGAACTCGACCTATTTTGTTTTTGTAAATATGATTAGCTTGTCATTCCTGATTCAACTTATTATGACTGAAACATGCTTGCAGTGACAATTAGATATTATAGTTACTCATGCCATGCTTAATTAGCTAGGAGTTTATAATGGGTTACCATGCGTGCTAACATGCTTTTAAAATAGCTGTGATGTAGTATTAGGATGGTATCCTCCTTTGAATGATTTAAGTGGCTCAACTTGGCACATGTTCACACATGTAGTTGAAACAAAATCAACATAGCCTTCACAATATTTATGTTCATGGTAATTTATATCATACTCATGCTTGCACTCAATGTTGTTTAATCTCAAGGCATGTTTATGATCATTGTCGCTCTCTAGCTGGTCGCTTCCTAGTCTCTTTCTAGCCTTCACCTATACTAAGCAGGAATACAGCTTGTGCATCCACTTCCATAAACCCAAAGTTGTTCCATATGAGTCCACCATACCTACCTATATGCGGTATTTACCTGCCATTCCAAGTAAATTTGCATGTGCCAAACTCTAAATCTTCAAATAAAATTCGGTATGCCCAAATCGCTCATGTGGCGACTATGGGGCTGTCTTTATCTTCCATGCTAGGTGGGTTATTCTCACGATGAGTGGACTTCGCTTGTCATTCACGAGAAAATGGCTGGTAATCGGGATGCCCAGTCCTGTGATCAAAAGGTCAAAAACAAAATTGCAAATAATTAAACAAAGCTCCCACTGGATTGTTGTTAATTTGGACGGTACCCATTGTTTCGGATAAGCTGTGGAGTGTGTTTGATGGTGGAGGGGGAGTAAAACTTTACCATTCTGTTTGGGAACCGCCTATAATGTATGTAGCATGGAAGATATTGAGAACTCTTGGTCGTAGTGTTGACAAAGAAAGCATACCGCTTAAAACTATATTCATCTCTGATTTAAAAACTTGAGCTCTGACACCTTTGCAAATCCATGCTTTCCTCTGCGAAGGGCCTATCTATTTACTTTTATTGCTGAGTCATCATCCTCTTATAAAAAGCACCAGTTGGAGAGCACCTATGTCATTTATATGCTTTGTTATTAATTGATATTGAGTATGAGTGTGACTGGATATCTTTAACCATGAATTAGAATGTCTAGTTAGTCCTTAATCTTATTAGGTGCTCTGCATTTATGTTTTGCGATCTCAGAAAGGGCTAGCGAGATACCACTTCATCATATTATATCATGATTGTTTTGAAAAAGTGTTGTCATCCGAGATTTATTATTATTGCTCGCTAGTTGATTATGTTATTGATATGAGTAAACATGAGACCTAAATGTTATTTTAAATATGGTTAGTTCATAATCTTTGCTGAAAACTTAAATGCTGACTTTACATATTTGCAACAACAAGATCAAACAGAGTTTGTAAAAGTTTTTCTTTATCACTTTTAGTTTATCAACTAAATTGCTTGAGGACAAGCAATGGGTTAAGCTTGGGGGAGTTGATACGTGTCCGTCGTATATACTTTTCCAAACTCTTTTGCCCTTGTTTTCGACTCTAATTTGCATGATTTGAATGGAACTAACCCGGACTGACGCTGTTTTCAGCAGAATTGCCTTGCTGTTATTTTTGTCCAGAAATAAAAGTTCTCGGAATGACCTGAAATTTCACGGAGAATATTTGCAGAATATATAAAAAATACTGACGTAAAGAACTATTGGAGGGGGCCCACACCCTGGCCACAAGGGTGGGGGGGGGCGCCCCCCTACCTTGTGGGCCCCTTGGACCTCCACCGACGTCAAATCCAACTCCATATATTCTCTTTCGGGAAAAAAACTAGAGAGAAGATTTCATCATGTTTTACGATAGGGAGCCGCCGCCACCTTATGTTCTTCCTCGGGAGACCTGATCTGGAGTCTGTTCGGGGCTCCGGAGAGTGGAGATCGTCGCCGTCGTCAGCATCAACCATCCTCCATCACCAATTTCATGATGCTCACCTCCGTTCATGAGTAACCGCATCGTAGGATTGCTGGACGGTGATGGGTTGGATGAGATTTATCATGTAATCAAGTTAGTTTTGTTAGGGTTTGATCCCTAGTATCCACTATGTTCTGAGATTGATGTTGTTATGACTTTGCTATGCTTAATGCTTGTCACTAGGGCTTGAGTGCCATGATTTCAGATCTGAACTATTATGTTATCATGAATATATTTGTGTTCTTGATCCTATTTTGCAAGTCAATAGTCACCTACTATGTGTTATGATCCGGCAACCCCGGAGTGACAATAGCCGGGACACTTCCCGGTGATGACCATTGTTTGAGGAGTTCATGTATTCACTAAGTGCTAATTCTTTGGTCCGGTACTCTATTAAAAGGAGGCCTTAATATACCTTAGTTTCCATTAGGACCCCGCTGCCACGGGAGGGTAGGAAAAAAGATGCCATGAAAGTTCTTTTCCATAAGCACGTATGACTATATTAGGAATACATGCCTACATTACATTGCTGAATTAGAGTTAGTTCTCTATCACCCTACATGATACCTTGCTGTTTTATATTTTCAGATTACAAAAACCTATATCTACCATACATATTACACTTGTACCACCATCTCTTCGCCGAACTAGTCCACCTATACAATTTACCATTGTATTGTGTGTGTTGGGGACACAAAAGACTCTTTGTTATTTGGTTGCAGTGTTGTTTGAGAGATACCATCTTCATCCTACGCCTCCTATGGATTGATAAACCTTAGGTCATCCACTTGAGGGAAAATTGCTACTGTCCTACAAAACCTTGCGCTTGGAGGCCCAACACGAGTCTACAAGAAGAAGGTTGTGTAGTAGGCATCAGCTCCCGACCCAACACCTATCCCTTGACCGATGAAGAAGAAGTAGAAGAAGAACTCCGAAAGCAAACATGCATCACTCTCACATCAAAGTTCTAGTTTACCTATACCTGCATTTGTTGTTGTAGTAATCTGTGATCCATGAGGACTCGACAATCCCATTACCATGGGTATCAAGATTAGCAAAGCTTAATGGGTATGGAAAGGATAAGTGGTGAGGTTGCAGCAAGCACTATGCATTTGTATGGTGGCTAACTTACGAGTACAAGAATAAGAAGAGTGACTACGCATAGCGGCCGCAAAGTAGTAATGATCAGTAAGTGATCCTGAACTACTTACGAGTCAAGCATAACCCCCACCTTGTTCTTTTCCCGAACTCCCTCAAAAAGAGTCGGTCATGGTTACACATGCGGTTGGTGTATTTTATTTGAAGTTTAGTGTCAAGTTATCTACAACCGGATATTACAAATTTCTAAGTAGCCACATAACCGCGGGCACGGCTTCCAAAAAGATTTAATCCTGCAGGGGTTCTCCAAGTGGTCCATTATAAATTACCATATGCATCCAATGGACCATCCTCACACCATGATAACATGATGCTTACGATAAGGAATCCCGGTGGACAAGACACTCCTCAAAGATTAAACAATCCTAGAGAGACCTCCCGGTGAGCCAGATCCATGTCCAGAGCCATGCGCTCTCTATCTACGGGCTCATCCGTCTATGTGAAGTGGACAATAGCATGTACCATCAAGTTGCCCCGAGGCAGCACCACCGACTGCTAGGTAGGTGGACCAACACTCATGAAGAGCACTACCCAATTTGTTGATTAATTATCCATGGTGGCTGTCAGGACCCTACGCAAGTTTCTTTAGGTTGGTGAATGGTAAAACCATGGTTGGGCCTCTCTAGTAAAGCTTTACACCAAAACGAATGATCAGGGGGTACCCATATACCCGCACATGTTAGGAGCGCTCGTCATGGAACATAACACCAGTATGTCAGAAACTAAGGCGGCGTGAGTGGAAAAAAACACCAAGTGTATAGATGCATTAATTAAATAAGAGATATTATGATATCCCATGATATCCATGTCCCAAACATGGAACAACCTGCACCGCACCTGCAACTAACAACGTTGTAAGAGGGGTTGAGCAAACCAGTAACATAGCCAAACAACGGTTTGCTGGAATGGTTGAAAAGGTTAGGGGCTATATCACCGCAAATTGGGAGGCTGACAAACAAGTGGTAGGTAGCGCAACATAGCGATAGCACTGAGAGAACTATAGTGATATCCAAGGTAATGGTCATCTTGCCTGAAATCCCGCTAGGAAGAAGACCGAATCCATGAAGTAGATGAACCAACACAGTCGAATGAATCCTCACAATTGTAACGTAATCAGAACTATCAAGAAGAAGCACAACTGGAAAGAAGCAAACAACATGGTAAACACACTAACATAAACATGGCATGATGCACAATCAAGTATGATGCATGTCCGGTTTAATGAGGCATGCCATGGGAAAATGCAACAAACAATACTACAAATTAAGTGGAGCTCCATATGCAATTGCATATTGATGAAACACCACATTCAATCATTTAGTACGCTCTCGTTTAAGTACTTGAAAAGATTAAATGTTGGTTAACATGGAAAGAGGGTGAGCACAAGTAAACTAACTATCTAGGCAAGTTTAAATGAGGTCGGAAACAACAAACAACAATTCCGGAAAATCCCCATGTGCATATTTCGAATTTGGTACTTTTGTGCCTAAAACACAATTTTAATGTTTTTAAACAGCAAAATAAAGTGCACCATGTTAACATATACATTTTTCTAGACAAGTTACATATATAGTTTATTTAATTCAGAGCTATGGTTATTTACTTATGAAATAAACCATTTCAGCATGTCATTTATGCAAATTGATGCAAACAATAGTTTAAACATTTTTAACATGGTTGAAAGTTGGATATTGTATAACTACATGAAATTCTAAGCATTTTACATGTTTAAATCATTTTAATCCGATGCACGGTTGTGGAGTTATTATATGCATGAAGCTCGGGGTCCAATCAATAAATATGTAGTTTCCTGGAGAATTGACAAAATCATAGACGGGAAAAAAACATATTCGGGCCAAAATTATGTTGCAGGCTGCACAGGGGGGGTGTTGGATTTGGTTCTCACCATGGGCTTTGGTCTAGTTGAGGAGGTGACATGCCAACAGGGCTACGGGTTTGAGAGGCCCACGAGCAGAGAGGCCGGATCGGGGTGATCTAGCTGGATCGAGCGAGGAGGTGAGGGAGGTGTGATCAATGCTCGAGGATGAGCACTCGCTTGATGCAGGACTAGGCTCGAAGTAGAGGAGGTCACATGCGGGCAAGGCAGCAGAGGGACTTGGCGGGGCGGTGGAGAGGCTCTAAGGCACCGGCTTGATCTGCAGTAGGAGGCGCCGAGGTGCAGGGGTGGTTGGCGACACCAGATCGTGGTGGAGATGAAGCAGGGTGGCAACACAGATGAACTGCACCGTCGGCAGGAGGTCCTGAAGAGGCCATCCATGGCAGGGCTGATGTAGAAGTTCCTGAGAGATAAGATGTGTGAGGGGGAGAGAGACAAAGGAAAAGAGAAGGACGGGAAGGAAACATAGGAGAGGGACACGACGGTCCTGCTGTTTCTGGTCGCTGGCGGCGGAGCTGGCAAGGCATCAGTCCGCAAAAGGATGCTGTTACTAGTACTCCGGCGAGCAGGTGGCGGGTCAATGTCTGGCACAGGAGCTAGAGGGCATCGGGGTCCTTGGCCCAGGCGCAAGCGAGCGCTGAGTGCGCACGAGGAGAGCGCAGGAGGAGGCCTTGGGCATGATCAAGGGAGGCTAGGGGTTGTGGAGGGATATGAAATCGAGGGATGCTCGGAGGAGCTCGCTGGTTGGGTGAGAAGGTGATCTGGGAGGATCTCGAGGTGGGTTGGGTTCGGGAAAGTTTTTCGGAGGGAGCAAAGAGTGTGGGTTGTGCAGAGAGGTTAGGCAGTGTAGGATCGAAAATATGTCTAGAGGGGGGGGGGATCAGACTACTTGACCAAATAAAAACTTAACCTTTTCTCAATTTTAAATGTTGACAAATTTTAGCAACTTAACACAAGTCAAGCAATCTTCCTACACATGCAATTCTAGAGTTGTGGCAGCAGAAAGTAAAGCATTGCATATGAAGGTAAAGGGAGGGGTTGGAGAGTGCAAACACAATTGGAGACATGGATGTTTTTGGCATGGTTTCGATAGGTGGTGCTATCGTACATCCACGTTGATGGAGACTTCAACCCACGAAGGGTAACGGCTCCGCGAGTCCACGGAGGGCTCCACCCATGAAGGGTTCACGAAGAAGAAACCTTGTCTATCCCACCATGGCCGTCGCCCACGAAGGACTTGCCTCACTAGGGTACGTCTTCACGAAGTAGGCGATCTCCTTGCCCTTACAAACTCCTTGGTTCAACTCCACAATCTTGTCGGAGGCTCCCAAGTGACACCTAACAAATCTAGGAGACACCACTCTCCAAAAGGTAATAAATGGTGTGTTGATGATAAACTCCTTGCTCTAGTGCTTCAAGTGATAGTCTCCCGAACACTCAACTCTCTCTCACAGATTTGGATATATGGTGGAAATAAGATTTGAGTGGAAAGCAACTTGGGGAAGGCTAGAGATCAAGATTCTTGTGGTTGGATTGGAATATCTTGGTCTCAACACATGAGCAGGTGGTTCTCTCTCAGAAAATTAATAGTGGAAGTGTAGGCACGTTATGATGGCTCTCTCACTGATCGACAAGGGGTGGATGGGTATATGTAGCATCCACACAAAATCTAGCCGTTACACACATTTGACCCAACTCGGCCAGACCGAATAAATGAACTAGGTCAGATCGAAGCAGTTCAAAATGTGAACGTTAGACATTTTGGTGGGACCGATAGTATCAACTCGGTGAGACCGATGCATTAGGGTTAGGGCAAAACCTCAACCCGGTTTGACCGATTGCACAAACTCGGTGAGACCGATTTTGGTAATAGGCTAACAGAGTGTTGGTCGGGCAAACTCGATGGGACTGATTCACTCATCTCGGTTAGACCGAAACATTACGAAGAGGAAACAGAGAGTTTGCAATGCCAACTTGGTGGGTCCAAGATCTCTATCGGCGAGACCGAGCTGATTAGGGTTTGTGGCAGTGGCTATGTCAAGTGAACTCGGTGGCACCGGATAGATCAAATCGGTGGGGCCGAGTTTGACTTTTAGGTTTGGGACATATGTGGAAATGAGAAAATGGTTGAGGTATTTGGAGCATATCACTAAGCATTTTGAGCAAGTAACCCATTAAGGAACACCTCATCCCCTTTTAATAGTATTGGCTTTTCCTATGGACTCAATGTGATCTTGGATCACTAAAATGAAAATGTAAAGTCTTAAGCTTTTGCCAATCTTTGTCCTTAGCATTTTGAGGGGTCCACATTTCTATCCATGCCATGCCAACCATTGAACTTCCTAAAGTATTTATCTTGGAAGGATATTAGTTCAATGAGCTATATGTTGTTATTAATTACCAAAACCACCCGGGGATTAGTTGCACTTTCAATCTCCCCCTTTTTGGTAATTGATGACAACATATAGATCAAAGCTTCGACAAATGATAATAAGATTGAAATATATCGTCGCTTTGAGAAGTATGTGATAAGCAAGAGCTCCCCCTAAATTTGTGCATTATTTAAGATTTGCTTTTGAATGCAAATGCACAATCGATTAGGATCATGGATTACTCTTCCATGTCACATACATCTTGGTGGAGCACTCAAAATGATAAAATCTATGCAATAAGCACTCATCACCAAAATAACAAAGTGAATGATCATACACAATCTAATAAGCACACATTAAGCATAGTATGATATGATCAAGCATAAAAAGTATCTCACACACATAAGAAAATTGTAGCAATAACCAAACGATCAAACGAAGTAGCAAGCAAAAAAACAACAAATAGAAGCAAGACACTCTCTCTCGAGGCCTAATGATCTATACACTTTCTCCCCTTTGGCAACAAGTTACCAAAAAGCTCGAAAATGCATAGTGCTATACGGCACTCTAAGCATGATCTCCGAGAGCTGCTGAAGAAGTCTTCTCGCTGGTGGGTCCGGTGTACGTAGATGGTGTGGAGATAAGAGCATCTGCAAACACTTACGATGTAGTCTGTGGAACTGGAGGAACAACTGTGGCAGTGGCTGCAGGAGCTGAAAGTGTAGGCCTGGGCTCGAAAAGTGGCACAATTGAAGATCTTGGTCGTCTCGGGACTTTCTGGAAAGCATTGGTTGTATCTCTGTCCTCAACATCTTCCTTGAGCTTCTCCACAACAGTCTGGATCTCTGTGACCTTCACATCTAGATCATAGAAATTAGTCTCAATGATCCTCTCAAGACTCGCTTGATTCTGAGTCAAGTTGGCCAAAGTCTTCTCAATCCTCAGAGTGGCCTCAAGTAGATACCTAAGCTGATCTTGCTTGGTCCTGGGAACTCTAGAAGCACTTGCTAGCTTTGCTGCCTTTGCTTGTGCAATCTTATCTTGGCCTTCAACAGATGTAGGATGGGATGCATCCATGACAACTTCATTGTCCTCAAATTCTAGCCTAAGAGGTAGATGCCTCTTATCAAGCAAATATGTCCCTTTCTCCAACCCGGAGTTGATCAGCATCTGAATGTGAGGGACATATCCACAAGACCTCTTCTGGTCTGTGGCTGTCCTCTTGATTGTCTCCGCAATCAGGCTCATGACTTTGAACTTTACTGGAACATCAAACATGTGAAGCAATTTAATGGAGTGACCTCGGATCATCCTATGATCTCCTAACTTGGGCAAAAAGGTGTGCCTCAATATGGTGTTGATGGTGGTTAGTCCAGACATCATATGATATATAGAGCCAATCTTGTGAGTCTTCAAGTCTTTGCCAGGAATTGGCTTGTACATGTTTGCCATAGAGTCATGATCCTTCCTGGGCTTGGCATACACATCTGTATCATTGTCATCCTCCTTGGGGGGCATTGATCAAACTTGCCTATTAAGCAACTGTTGATTGATATCTAGTTCCCTCAATCATCCATACAATTCTCCCATCTGGATATAAATGAGCAGTGGAGTAGAATTGCATGATCATCTCATCATTCCATCTGGTAAGTTTATTTCTGACAAACTTGTCAACCTCATTCCGCCTGAAACTTTCATGCACACCTGGAAATAAATCAACATACTTGTTAATGTATTTCCAGTCAACCCACTTCATGTCACAAACAATGGGCTTCTTGTCCAAAAAGACTGTCTCACAGAAGTCCTGTTGTTTCTTGGTGTGAAATGTATAGTCCACATAAGTTCTCCTCCTGGTAGCATATGGATCAGTCTGTCTCCAACGTCTCAGACCTGTATCCTTTTTGAGTTTCATGTTTTCTGCTACAAGATGGGCATCATCATGATCTGGAATTTTTGGCTTAAGCTTCCTCAGCATCATGGACTCATCATCATCTGAGGATTCCTCTTCTTGATCTTGCTCTTCTTCTAGAGCATCTAGCACTGGGTCCTTGTTCTTCTTAGCTGCATGAACGTCTCTGGTGGATCTCTTGGGTGCTGAAGCCTTGGGGGCAGCTTTAGGCTTGGATGGAGTAGCCCTGGCTTTGATGGCATCCCCATCAGCTTCTGAGTCTTTGCAGCAGGTGCAACAGGCTCATCTGCATCATCATCATCATCATCATCATCATCTCTCATGGATGACTTGCCAATCACTCTGGCAGTAGTCTTCCTAGCTCTCTTCTTGGTTCATGCTAGCTCATCATCTCTTGTTTCAAGAGTAAACACCATGGTTTCTTGTGTGGAAGCTCTGGCCTTTGACATTGGAGCTCTCTTGGCAGAGGCCTTCTTGTTTAGAACATGCTTGACAACTCTAGCAGTTTCCTCCTTCCTCATGGATTATTTCTTTGAAGTGACCTCCTCATGAGCCACAAAGTCTTCATCCCCACTGTCAATTATTTTTCTTCTTGTCTTGGTGACAGCTTTTGGCAGATTGCTTGAGTGCTTCTGCTGCTCTCATAGTAGCCGCTATTGGAGGGACTAGAGCCTTGACTCATATCTGCCTGCTCCACTGACATGTTCTGTCTGTCACTACCCTCAGACATAACTGAAACTGCAAGCTAGCCCTGTGAATAGATATAGTTGAGGTAGAGTGGATGAGCATCACAAAGTGCAGAGATTTTTGCAAAACAATTGAGTTAAAAACTTAGTTTTAGGTTTCTACAGAAAGCATTTCGGGGCTACCGATTTGCTGAACTAGGTGACACCGAAGCAACTTTTAGAGTCTAAACTGGTGAAATTGGTCAGACCGAGACACTGTTCGGAGACTCCGAGATTGCTAAGGTTTCACTGAGAGTTGAACTCGGTCACACCCATTTGTAAGTTTCAGCCAGACCGAAAGTTACAAGTGCAATGGCCCAAGCCAAATCGTTGAGACCGATTTCTAGAACTCGGTCGGTCCGAGATGAGTTCGGCAGAAAACTAACCGTAAATTTTTGCATCAAATCAAATCTAAACGGAGATTTCTCTGGATAGGATGATATCAAACGTGGCAAGAAACATGGCATTGACTTTGTGCTAAGAATCAGATTGAGAAAGCACAAAGGATTGAACTCATACCCTAACTCGGTGATGAGTTCGCTACGATGACAACGACAATAGGGACCAGCGGCAGGGGGTCGCTGGCGATGAGAAGACGATCCGATGACCTCGAGTCGTCAGAGATAGACAGGCGCGGGTGAAAAGAATCGGAAAAATTTCTAAGGTTCATATCGTGGGTATTTATATCCAGACCCTATCAGTGTGACCGAGTAGAATGACTCGGTGGCACCGATATGCAAAACTGCTAGCAATTACTGCAACTCGGTGTGACCTATGACACCCCGAGACCGATGCGCCATGTGTCGTCCTCTTATCCGCTGTAGTTTCCATGTCATTCGCTTGCATGTTGCACTTTGCCTTGTCATCATGTGGATTTCATCTACATAGTTTTCACAACTTGAATCTGTTCATTGTTGACCATGTCCCAGTTCTCTCAGTTGTCCGTTCTGAGCCCAGGCACACTCGCACGCGCCCGCGGCACCTCCAAAATATTATTTTATAAGTGGCCAAAAAATGTACTTGGAATGAGGTGAAACTTGGCGTGCGGTCTTATTGTAGTGTAAGTAGACCGCCTGTCAAATTTCGTCGCATTGAGAGTCCGTTTGATAGCCCAACGGATAAGTATAGCGGCACCATTGCCGGTTAATATGTTGGACGTTTTCGGTCTTCGAAAGCTGTCGCCGGGCCTCTCTCTCTTCTCTCCCCGCAGCCCATCGCTCTCTACACAGCCCACTACCACTCCCTAGGCCCAACCTAACCCACTCGCGACCGGATCCGTCGAATCATGACCGGAGTGCTCCGAAGCACCCACTAGACCTAAACCCTAGGCCCTTGCTATATATAGACCCCTCCACCTGCCAAAGATGGCCTAACCTAAGCCTAACCGATCCCCTACCCCTCCTTCTTCCCGCATCCACCTTCTCCTTGATTGTTGTGCCGAGCCACCTCCACCGCGCCACTTGGCGGTGTCCCAATGGCTGCGCCGCCACCTAGTGTACTCCTAGCCAACTAGCTCCCTCCACGTGGCCTCCCTGCCTCCTCCCCTCCGCGCCGGCCCGCAGGGCCTGGATTGAGCCTGCCCGGGCCCGAGCCGCCGCCGCAGCAGGCCCGAGCGCCTCGCTCGCCTAGCTTCCGCCCTGCTGATACGTCCATTTTGCATCATGCTTTCATGTTGATATTTATTGCACTATGGGTTGTTATTACACGCAATACGTATGCCTTTTCTCTCTTATTTTACAAAGTTTACATGAAGAGGGAGAATGCCGGCAGCTAGAATTCCCGGCTGGAAAAGGAGCAAACATTGGAAACCTATTCTTGCACAACTCAAAAAGCTCCGAAACTCCACAAAACACCATTTCAGAAAATATATAAAATACCTGGCGAAAGAGATACGTCAAGGGGGCCACCACCTATCCACGAGGGTGGGGGGCGCGCCCCTGCCTCGTGGGCCACCTGGTGACTCCCCGATGCCCATCTTCTCCTATATGAGGTGTTTTGAACTGGAAAAAATCAGAAGGAGGCTTTCGGGACAAAACGCCGCCGTCTCGAGGCGGAACCTTGGTGGAACAAATCTAGGGCTCTGGCGGAGCTGTTCTGCCGGGGATACTTCCCTCCGAGAGGGGGAAATCATCACCACCATCATAACCAACAACTCTCCCATCTTGGGGAGGGTTATCTTCATCAACATCTTCACCAGCACCATCTCCTCTCAAACCCTAGTTAATCTCTTGTATCCAATCCTTGTACCAAAATCTCAGATTGGTACCTATAGGTTGCTAGTAGTGTTGATTACTCCTTGTAGTTGATGCTAGTTGGTTTACTTGGTGGAAGATCATATGTTCGGATCCATTATGCATATTAATACCCCTCTGACTATGAACATGAATATGCTTTGTGAGTAGTTACGTTTGTTCCTGAGGACATGGGAGAAGTCTTGCTATAAGTAGTCATGTGAATTTGGTATTCGCTCGATATTTTGATGAGATGTATGTTGTCTTTCCTCTAGTGGTGTCATGTGAATGTCGACTACATGAAACTTCACCATTGTTTGGGCCTAGAGGAAGGCATTGGGAAGTAATAAGTGGATGATGGGTTGCTAGAGTGACAGAAGCTTAAACCCTAGTTTATGCGTTGCTTCGTAAGGGGCTGATTTGGATCCATATGTTTCATGCTATGGTTAGGTTTACCTTAATACTTGTTTTTTAGTTGCAGATGCTTGCAATAGAGGTTAATAATAAGTGGGATGCTTGTCCAAGTAAGGGCAGCACACAAGCACCGGTCCACCCACATACCAAGTTGTCAAAGTAACGAACGCGAATCATATGAACGTGATGAAAACTAGCTTGATGATAATCCCCATGTGTCCTCGGGAGCGCTTTCCTTCATATAAGAGTTTGTCCAGGCTTGTCCTTTGCTACATAAAGGATTGGGCCATCTTGCTGCACCTTATTTACTTTTACTATTTGTCACTTGTTACCAATTATCTTATCACAAAACTATCTGTTACCGATAATTTCAGTGCTTGCAGAAAATACCTTACTGAAAACTGCCTATCATTTCCTTCTGCTCCTCGTTGGGTTCGACACTCTTACTTATCGAAAGGACTACGATAGATCCCCTACACTTGTGGGTCATCACCCTCTCATCCTGATCCATAGCCCCACGCCACCCCGCTGCCAGTGCACCGCCGTGCCGGTCCGATCCAGCTCGTCGGCAGCCCCGCGCCGAGCTCCGCCGGATCCGCGCCCCGCCGACTCCTGCCGTCGTCCCGTCATCCCCCGCGACCTCGTCACCCCGTCGTCGCTCCGCAGGAAACCGTTGCCACCGCGCTCGAGTTCCGCCAGCCCACCTCACCTCGGCCACCTCCTCGTCGTTTGCCGTCGGGATCCGAAGGACCCCGACATCCGCCGCCTGTTCCCGGCCTCCGCGCTGCCCTCGCTCCTCGCCGAAGACGCAGCCGCAGCTGGTGGCACCGCTGCCGTCGTGCACCTGCTCAGGGACGAGCAGAGGAGCTGCTCGCCCTCGCTCGTGTGGGCCCTGGCCGCGCCCGAGCCGGCCCAGCTGCCGCGCTGGCCCACCTCGCCCGCCTCTCCATCTTGGGCCTTGGCCCATGGGTGAGCCCCCATCCCTCCTTCTGTGTTGGCCCAGTGTGCTCTGTTTCGACCCAGTCTATGTTTGTTTTTTTAACCTGTGCGAATTTTGGTTAAGTGTTTTTCTGCAAATAATATTATGTGTGCATCTTTGTCATGATATAACTCTATGCATGTGTGTCCAAATTGAGTGAATAATATGTCAAAATGTTCGTCTCAGAGTGCTCTTCATGTTGGTGTGCTTTGCATTCATGTTAGGATGCATTTTGACATGTTAATCTCTGTTGCAAAAGTTCCGAGTGATACAAACTGCTGAAAACTGTTATGACTTGCTCATTTGTCATTTTCATATCTTTTTGTATGATTTTTTTTTGAGCATCATGTCAACATGTTTTCGGAGCAAAATCATGTCAACTTTGCAATGGTGTATTCCACTTTTCATGATATGCCTTGTGGTAAGTGTAACAAGCTTTCAAAGTGACCTACTTGCTGTTTGTTGTTTTCTGGGACTTAGTAAAAAATGCTAAGTCTGAATCTGTTATATTGTGATGCCATGTTTGCTTGATGCCACAGTCAAATATATGTATAGTTGGAGATGTCAAATGATCATGTCGTGAAGTCCATGTTATAATCTATCCATACATTCCCTTGTTTGCATTTATATCCTGCCGTAGTATGTTGTTTCCTTACTCTCAACTTGCTTGAAAATGTTTCTGTCAGCCTGTTAACAACATGTTCAATTTGGCAAAGCTCATTGTTATTAATCTATGCATCCTATGGAGTTTTGCCAATGGAGTTATTTGGAGTATGCCATGCCTAATATATGTTGATGATCTTTTCATGCTTATTAGGATTGATATTCTTTCTTTTATGTGGCTCCAAAGGCAGCCTATTGATGTTGTTGTTTGCATTTCCAGATTTTGTTTGCATCTTGTTTTGATGAATGCCATGAATCTATTACTCCCATGTATATGCCATGTTATGTTTCTTGAGCTCCATATTATGTATTAGAATGCCATGCTTTTGCTTGCCATGTTCTTGTGCTGTAGCTTTATTATTTCTTGCCTCCAACATGTCATCATGTTATTTCTGCTCATGTGTATGCCCAGTTTTTCACTAAGTCATAATCTGTGATATAAAGTTTGCTTGCTGCGTTGATTATGTTGGTTTACTCTCGATGCCTATGAACCTGATCCTTGTTGATATTGGAAGCATGTAATCTGTACTTTGAGTGCATGCCATGGTTGTGCCTATCTTGTTCTTTTAGCTTGTTGTTTTGGTGCCAACTATATGCCTAGTTGCTGTTTTGGACAGCTTGTCCTTTAAACTTGTTTCATGTGTATCTGTTGATCTGTTGCTCCATTTTGAGCATGCTCTATATGAAACTTGCTTGGTTTTGCATGTAGATGCATCATGTCATGTTGCATACATGTTTTGAGTATGTTTGTTTGATGTTCGAATGCATTTTGCATCAATGTCATGTTCAACTTGTTTTGCTCATATCTTCTAGGCCGTAGCTCCGAATTAAATGAACTTTACATGTAACTTGACTAGAAAATCATGTAGAGCATCATGGTGCATCTTAACTTGATGTTTAACAACTCTAACTTAAGGTTTCTTCAGATCTGGACCAGTTTCGAAATTTGCATACGAGGACTTACCGGAATTGTCATATGTTGTTTCCGGCCTCATCTAAACTTGCCTTGTTGTGATGTTCTTGTATGCATCATATCTTGCCATGAGTTGCATCATGTAGCCTTGTCATGCATCGTACTTGGTTGAGAATCATGCCTTGTTTATGTATTGTGTGTTTACCATGTTGTTTGCTTCTTCTCGTTAGTACATGTTTTGTTGTGATCGTGAGGATTCGTTCGACTACGCTTGGTTCATCTGCGTGGCTTTGTCTTTTCATGGACGTGTTCTTCTTCCTTGCGAGATTTCAGGCAAGATGACCGTCACCTTGGATCTCACTACTATCTTTGCTATGCTAGTTGTCTCGATGCTATCGCTATATGTCACGCTACCCACCACTTGTTTATCAAACCTCCCAATATGCCATGAAACAACCTCTAACCTTTCCACCATCCCAGCAAACCGTTGCTTGGCTATGTTACCGCTTGCTCAACCCCTCTTATAGCGTTGTTAGTTGCTGGTGAAGATGAAGTTTTCTCCAAGTCAGAACTTGGATGTGGGAATATCATAATATCTATTACTATAATTAACACACCTATATACTTGGCAATAGGTCAAAGGCTTGGCCATTTGCTCAGTGTTTTGTTCCACTCATGCTGCCTTAAGAACCGATAAACCGGTGTTATGTTCCTTGATTTTGTGTTCCTTACGCGGTTGGGGTTATGGGACCCCCTTGACAGTTCGCTTTGAATAAAACTCTTCCAGCAAGGCCCAACATTGGTTTTAACTTTTGCCAACATAATAACATTGAATGAATTAACTAAATTGCATAGGGGTTGATTACCTCAGGGATTCTTTTTCAACAGAATAAAGGGGGCCAGTGCTTATGGTGTTGGTCCAAACTAGATCACTGTGCGGGCTACCTGGGGCAACCCAAGGACTTCAGTACTGTACGCGTACCTCATCTGCCGTGTCCTGAGAACGAGATACGCGACTCCTATCGGGATCATTGACACATCGGGAGGTCTTGCTGGACATGTTTTACCATTATCGAAATGTCTTGTGCACCGGGATTCCGAGCCTGATCGATTGTCCCTAAGATGGAGGTTTTACCTCTACTGACCGTGAGAGCTTGTGATGGGCTAAGTTGGGACACCCCTGCAGGGTTATGAACTTTTGAAAGCCGTGCCCGTGGTTATGTGGCAGATTGGAATTTGTTAATATCCGGCTGTAGAACAATTGACAGAGGATCCAAAACAAAATACACCAACCGCGTGAGTAACCATGATCGTCTCTTTTCAAGTAAGTTCGGGAAGAGAACACGGTGGGGTTATGTTTGACTCGTAGGTAGTTCAGGATCACTTAGTGATCATTACTAGTTTGGGATCATTTGCGTAGCTTCTCATCTATCACTGGAAATCATAAGGTAGCCACCATACAATGCTTAGCCGCTGCTGCAACCTCACCACTTACCCTTCTCCCTACCCATTAAGCTTTGCTAGTATTGATACCCATGGTTATGGGATTGCTGAGTCCTCATGGCTCACAGATACTACAACAACAATTGCAGGTGCAGGTTTCCAATGACATGACGTGAGAGCGATGTTTACTTGTGCTGGAGTTCTTTCTTCTTCTTCTTCGCCAGTCTTGGGATAGGTTCCTGGTCGGCAGCCTGGGATAGCAGATGGATGTCGTTGTGTTTTTCATGTGTTTTCCATCTGTAGTCGGATGTCTTGTGTATGATGTGTTGTATACATGTGACTATTGTATGACTTGTATGTATCCCCATCTATTTATGTAATGGTATGATGTAATTATATCCGTCTTGCTAAGCGCCCGAAATGCGGTTGTGCCCCAATGACGAGTTCACCACCTGATCAGAATAGAATCACATCTTGGGCGTGACATGACCGGATCTATAATACCTAAATAGTTCATCCCCACTATCCTATTTCTCTAGACATGCAGCCTATCCACCTCAGCAGCCTTGCCACATCATCAAATTTTCTTAATTATTTTGATCATGCAGATCGCCATGTCAGCGTTCTTAAAAAATGGGTGATTGGACTCTCTGGAAACCGAAGAGGCGAAGAGGCCTCTTTGGTCTTCCGTAACCGAAGAGTCAGCGTACAAACTGATAAAAGGAAGCCCAACAGAAGCCCATTGCACCATCTCTTCGCATCTCTTGGCCCTCAGAAAGAATTCTCTTCGCATCCTTCCCTGTATCACCGCAGCAGCCAGGGTGGCGCGACGCCATCAACCACCAAGCGGTGACCCGCAACCTACAGTAGATGAGGTGCAGGATCGCCACGGCCTTCGACCGACAAGGATTGAGCTCCATGAATCCAAGCGCACCGGCCAGATCCTCCGTCGAGGGGACGACCTCCACGACTGCCCCGCTACCCTGCATCCTCGACACGCCCAACCCCGGCCACCTCGACGACTCCGCCTCCTCATGGAAGACCTGCACACCGTACTACTACACCAGAATCGCCGTTGCCGCCGCCTCTCGGCGATCTCCCCTACCCCGGTGGAGCGGCATCTCTCCCATTGTCTCCAACATCAGGTTGGTGTCTGCTCCTTGCTCTAAAACGTGTCATGCTAGCCAGGTAATGTACAGTACTCCGATGTTCCTCTTGCAGTATTGTTCTTCAATAGCACATGTGTCGTACAGATTACTGACCCATACACTATTGTTGCAGATCCACTCACTTTATCCTGAAGTTGGCTGGGGACTTTCCACATGGAAAGTTTCATTGAATGTATCAATGATAGAAATGAGTGGATTTGGTGTCATACCACTCATGTTTCGGCACTGTACCGACAAACTTTGAGTCTATATTCCCATCTCAAAAATACATGGGTAACATATCAAAGGTGCATTCATGTCTTTTTATTTTACACCGTGTTGATTATATCATTTTTTGTTTGAAAATAAATATCCCTGAAATGGTGAGAGCAGTACCGTGTGTGCCTCCCAGTCGCCAGGTCGATCTGCTGAGCTAGATCGTCGTCGCTGATCGCGTGCCTCCTGCCTGCTCGTGTTTGCAACCATTGCACCACCTTCTGGATTGTTGTGGCAACTCCTATTAGGCATCCTCTCCCGAATCCTCATAGAACTCATAGGTACTCTTGGTTCAGTCTGTTTCTTATGTGAGATCTGATGCCACAATTTCAGTTAGCTCAGAACAAAAAATTCAGTGACCATGAACAATATATTCAAGTAGAGCAAAATGTTCTTCTCTTCTACGATTTTCTTAGTTGATTTCCTAATTAAGTTATCGGTGATTACTTCAACCTGTTATGTCTTGAGCAAGCAGACCGGTCTGACACTAATGTGCCACTTTATTTGACTGGTTGTCACTAAAGCTTATATATTACTATTTCAGAAATTAGCTGAGCATTAATCAACAATGACTATGTTTTCCGTACATAACAATTGTCCTTTCTTTTCATCTATTTTTTAATCACGGACTAGGTTTTTCTTATGGGTTGATATGAAATTCATTTTTGTATGCTACACATTTTATTGCCTTTTTTGATTCTTTTAGGCAACACACAGACACGCACACTATGAATATTAGATGGAGTGGAGAGAGCAAATGGAAGAATCATTGAGTGAAGGAATACTTAGAGCACTATCATGTTTTATCAGCTAGAGCGGAGATGACAAATGGAAGAATCAGAGTGAAGGAAAATTGAGAGCACTATGATGTTGACTGAACTTCAGATGGTCGTTTTATTAAAAGATTTTTTTTGTATTTGGAGTCAGGGCAGCGCTACAGAGGTACAAGCTTAGTACTAAATTGTTGCTATGCATCTGCATGATTGTCTATGTGTCTCTTAATGTATGAGAAAGCTCTTTGATCTAAACAAAGGCTACAGAGGGTACCTCCAGCATTTTGAAATATTCCGTAGGATATATTAAGAGAAGCATATCCTAGCCAATCGATTCTCCATAATAATTCACACTTGCTTTCAAGGCTATTTTCAGTTGTGTCCTTTTGCTTCGTTCAACATTTAATTTTGATATCTGATGCTTGCATGAGATGCAAAATTCTAGCAGCACACCTGCAGATTTCAAATTGCTTTTCAGATGGGAAGTAAGTGCAAAGCCCACACTTTGCTCTTCATAATAATCTCTCTGACAATGTACTCTTTGTTTTGTGCAGAGCATGGGGCCGCATCCATGGCATCATATGTCACAGGACAACAAACGTCACAAGAGATCATGGCACAAGAGATCATACGAGTGGACATTCGCTATGGCGTCTCAGGAGACTAGTGATGTCCGAGTTACCTGCTGCCCATTGTGATGATCCCATCCACCAGGTAGGCATGACTAGCATCGACCGGGTGAGTGGCAATGACGATCAGTCGGGCTGGACGATCAACTCAGTTGAGCTAGGATACAATCAGATAGCCACAGTCCATAGGGACAGTTTAGTCCTTTCACGAGCCTGCTGCTGTGAGAAAAAAATGAATAAAAGGGTTGCTAATGGTATAGTAATCAAGGTGTCAATGATCTAAGTGACGATTTTACGGAGTCAATATGGAAAGGGGAAATTTCTCAAAGCCACATGAAGGAGGTGGCAAAAATCCAAATACCATGACTTCATACAGTCTAGGCCCCTGACATTTAAAATATTAGCAATCATGGATGGTTATCAAATGTAGTTCGGAGAGGGTAAGGTGCATGGAAGGCTAGAAGTATGTAATACAATTAGCTTATGTGTGATCACTTATCAAATTTTAGCTTATGTGTGATCACTTAGCAAATTTCTGGTAAACCAACAAATGTAATGCATAATATTATATCATGTTCTTACCGGTTTGCATAAACTAATTAGTCATTTTCATGAATATTCCCATGTGAGCTCCATTATCCGATGGCTTTATTAGATGAAAAAAATCATCACTAAGCAAGTATGTCAACAATAATATCTTATATAATATTTAGTAGTTGCTTACATGTGTTTGTTGTCTTCAACCACATGGATTTGGATCTTGGTGCTCATCTTATGCAAGTCATGCAAGATTACTTATTCCAAATATTGTGACATTTGCGATGTTTTCATCTCTTAAGATAATATATCTACCATGTAAACAAAGTTATTCCATTTATGTATTACCATGTGTATATGACTAATAGATCCCGCAACAACGCGTGGGGTATCATCTAGTTGTTCTAATCGGTTGCACCGAGATTGAAAACCTAGATCAACTTAATGGATTCGGTATGACCGAAAGGGATGAATCGGTCAGACCGAAATGCACTAAGAGGTTTTCTAAGTCTAAGTCTATGACGAATCGGTGACTTCGTGTGCTCCTCACACAGAGGGTTCGAATCTGACTTGATCAAACTTTGTGATGTAGCATGAATAGAGTTTGAGACAAGAAAAGCATAGATAGCTAGAGGGGGTTCTTAGGCATTCTTGTCCATCCATTTGGCAAAAGAGGAAAGCCAAACAATCAAAGCAACAAATGGATGTCCTCGAATGAAAAAATGCACTGAACATGCTCACACAATTAGATAGCAAATGAAATATGTGGCAAAGCATGCACAAACACTCTAGCATCTATCAAGCAATTGGTGATGACTAGGTCATCTATATATGAGTATACTGACTTAGCAGTCCAATGAGAACATTTGATCATAGGTCATACTAATCGTTTAAGCATAAATGGGGTTACCACTTTTACATAAAGCATTGTTGTGCTCACACCATTAGAGTTGCTTTAGCTCAATTCTTAGAGTAAAGCTCCTCCTAGATGTGATATCCCCCCTAAGAGAGATGAACTAACCTTGGTTTTTGTCGATGCTAACTTCATGTAGGTGTTGAAGATGTAGATGCTCAATGTTGATGTAGGTCATTTGGAGCAATCCATTGGAGTGAGTTACACATTCAAAACCTACATGGGTTAGTCCCAGAAGGAACAAATAAAGATATCCATGGACCTAGAGTGGGTTACACAAAATATGATGTCCATGAAAGCATTAGGTTACCTTGTCCCTTGTCTAACCAACAAGAGGGTTTGTGACTCCTTAAACTAGTGCAAGATGCGGAAGTTGATTGCACTTGTCGTTGCCAATATGAATATGAGTGAAGTATGTTGGCGGAGTCACCCTCAAGAACTCTCCAGTTCTTCTTCTTCGGGATCCACATCATCTTGATGTGAATCCTTGGAGTTGTAGATGTACTTGATGAAGTAGAACTTGACATAGACTTGGGAACCCACTTGACCAAGGCTTTAGGAGCTTCTTCAAATGCATCACTCTCTTCTTGAAGCTTGTCCTTGCCTTCTAGTTTGTGGTCATGTGGTGGAAGATAATCTTGGGCTTGTGTCCCCTTTAAGGAAGTAGGATCATACTTCTCTTGTTGAGGAACAAACTTAGCCTTGGGGTATTGATATTCTTCCCACTCAACTCCATTGGCATTGAACTTTCATTCAAAACCAACACCTTGATTCTTCCTGTGCCTTCCTTGCTTGCGTACAATTTCATCGAATTGCTTACTCCCGGCAAGGCTCTTATAAACACCTTTCTCTATAATTACCTTCAATAAGCTATTTTCTTGCTCAAGTGTAACATGGCTAAGAGAATCATTAGTGGAATCAAGAGAACTACTAGAAGCAACAACATTGGATTTATCATGATTATTGTTACTACTAGAGGAAGATTCTTTCATATTCTTATTGCTAGATTTTACTTGTGGCATGTAGGTAGACAAGAGTAAACGCTTGGCAATGTAAGAAGAACTTTTCTTACGAAAATCATCATTGATTGCTTTTAAGAACTCATGCTCTTGCTCTAGATTTAGATTTTCGAAGCGTAGCTTCTCATGAGTCCTCAAAAGCTCTCGATGATCTTCTAAGGTAGTTTCATGAGCTAAGTTAAGAATGTTTAGTTCTTTAGGTAGATGCTCAATCTTCTCCTTATCATCGCCATTCGTTTTATCTTGATTAGCATGATTAATAGAAATTTCATCATAGTTTTCATCACTATTGCTACCAACAAGTAAATCATCATCTCCTTGCAAATAATCTCCAACACTATTGAAATCAAGATATTCGGGGTGTGATACCTTAGGGCCTTTAGCCACGAAGCATCTTCCAATTCCTTCATTTGGTGAGTCAAATATGTCGTAGGATTTGGATGACACAAGAGCAATTCCGACAACACCTTCATCTTGAGTATCTTCGGAGTCGGAGTAATAGCTTCTCTTGGAGTGGTCATCGGAGTCGGAATCGGATACCCATTCACCAACATGAGCTTGGTGTCTTCATCTTGTATAGCTCCATGATGATTTGTCCTTCCTTTCCAAATCCTTGCTTCTACGAGAGGTTCTTCGTTCATAACTATCATCTCTACTCCTTCTCTCTCTTGGTGGTGATTCATCTCTTTTACTTCTCCTTCTGGGTGAGTCTTATCTTCTCTTTTGTGGAGCCGTACACTCATTTGAGTAGTGTCCGGGTGAGGGAGTCCTGGATTGAGGGGTCCTCATGTGGCCAGATAACTCGTGGTGGGCCGAACTGGTGGGCTGTGAAGATCATTGTTGAAGACCGTCTCTCGTATCTGGATAGGACTCCTGTATTCATGTAAGGGCAAGTTTTAGGTTCGGGTGTAATATTTCCTTCCTCTTCAAGATGGTTATGTACAAACCCTAGGCCCCTCCGGTGCATATATAAACTGGAGGGTTTAGGCCGTAGAGGCAAAGGGGAGAATCACAAATCCTCATAGGCTAGACTCTAGGGTTTAGCTGTTACGATCTCGAGGTAGATCAACTCTTGTAATCATATTCATCCATATTAATATAGCGGGAAGTAGGGTATTACCTCGATCGAGAGGGCCTGAACCTGGGTAAACATCGTGTCCCCAACCTCCTGTTACCATCAATCCTCAGACACATAGTTCAGGACCCCCTACCCGAGATCCGCCGGTTTTCACACCGACATTGGTTCTTTCATTGAGAGTTCCAGTATGTCGTCGGCCGAAGGACTGATGGATAGCGTCATCAACCATGACGGCAAGACCGAGAGAATCTTCCCTCTCGGACAGCTCTTCGTGTTCGGCGGCTTCATGCTCCGTGCCAACACTGAAGGCCACCTCGAGCAGACTGAGAGCTATGCCCCTGGCCATCAAGTCTGATTCGGAAGCTTAAGCTACGTTGCTGATACCCGCGGAGACTTGATCTTCGAAGGATTCATGCCCACGGCGACCTCTCCTTGCCATCACGATTAGTACGACCTAACTCGGTCATCGGATCAGGAAATAGAACCTGTAACTGTTCTGGCCCTAGATTCGGAACATATCGCGTCACCCGAGGATGGGAGGCTCAACCCCACCCCGGAAGCCGCAGACTCAACGGCGTTGGAGCCGCACACGGACCCCACTTCGAACAGGATCTGTGTTATCGGAACTACGGACTCGTCTCCGGCCTTAGGTTCCGAATCATGCGCATCTGTGCCCTTCAAGCTCGATCAGGCGTCTATAGCCGAATTCAGTGCTACAGATATCTTCCAGCACTCACCCTTTGGCGACATGTTAAACTCGTTAAAATCCCTCTCCATAGTTGGGGACACATAGCCAAATTATATTCGGTTCGAACTGGAGGCTGATGGAGAATTTTGCTCCCCACCCACCACCCACTTGGTAGCCACGGTCGAAGATCTAACCGATCTACTTGACTATGCTTCCGAATACTTTGAAGGGATGGACCTCGAAGCCGAAGTAGATCCAGATCAAAGCCGGCTTGTAACCGGGCGTGGGACAACTACGTCTTCATACGACGTGTATATGGTGGATACACCAAAGGAGAAGGAGGGCGACGGCGAAAACGATCCCTTAAAGGACAAGCCTGTCGAAGAACCTCCCAAACGTCGGCGTCCAAAGCTCCAAACTAAATCCCGTAAAGGAAAAAATAGCAACACTGTCACTAACGACGGTGACAGTCCGGAGCAAGCCGAAGACCCCGCAGACCCAGCGATGGAGCAGGACGAGTGAGAGGACGACGAACGTAGTCCAAAACCGCTGTTCGATGACAGCGATGCAGAAGACAGTAATTATGAACCTGTCGCCGAACAGGATGTTAGCCTGGGCGACAATGAATACATCGTCCCAGAAGAACCCTTAGAACAAAAGCGCTTCCATCGGAGGCTTATTGCCACCACTAGGAGCCTTAAAAAGAAGTAGAGATGGCTTCGAGCCGCACATGATACGCTCAATGATAGATGGAACGAAGTGCTAGACGCTGAGCAAAAATATGGCTACAATCGCCAAACCAAAGGCTATCCTAAGCGTAAACTGCTGCTCGAATTCGATGACGAGGCCACTGCGCCCATACCATTGAAAAATAACATCGCTGATAAGCCGGTCCGACCACCTCGTGGATGGGACAGAGTGGCTAGCAACGGCGTGAACAAGCCCGCACCCCCATCCTGTAAAGGAAAGGAGGATGCGGCTCAAGTACGAAAACACGATTTGCATGAGGACCTAAATAACAAGACCGACAAGACCAGATCCATCTACGGATCTAGGGACCGTGCTCCCGCACGGGACGACGGCTATCAAGACAATCGCGCCGGTCATATACCAGTTCGGGGTCAATACCGAACATCACAACCATCGGACATATGCCACGATATAGAAAAATACAGAGGCGCCACAAACCCTCTGTGCTTCACCGACGAGGTGCTGGTCACGATTTTCCAGAAAGGTTTAAACCCGTAAACATCGAGGCGTACGATGAAACGGCGGATCATGCCGTCTGGATAGAAGACTTCATCCTTCACATCCACATTGCTCACAGAGATGATCTCCATGCCATCAAATACTTGCCCCTCAAGCTGAAAGGACCAGCTCGGCACTGGCTAAACAGCCTCCCAGAGAACTCCATTGGGAGTTGGGAAGAACTTGAGGATGCTTTTCGGGCCAATTTTCAAGGGACCTATGTCCGGCCCCCGGATGCTAACGATTTAAGTCACATCATCTAACAACCTGGGGAGTCAACCCGCAAGCTTTGGAATCGGTTTCTCACTAAGAAGAACCAAGTCGTCGACTGTCCGGACGCCGAAGCCTTAGCGGCCTTCAAGCACAGTGTCCGGGAAGAATGGCTAGCGAGACACCTCGGACATGAAAAGCTGATGACAATGGTAGCCCTAACTACACTTGTGACCCATTTTGCGCGGGCGAGGACAGCTGCTTAGCTCGTAGCAGCACCAGCGACCCTGGAACATTTGAAGTCAGGGACAACAATGGAAGGCCACGATGAAACAAAAACAAATGTCGAAATAATTCTGGAAGTCCAGATGATACAACGGTAAATGCGGATTCAGTAGCTCTAGACCCGGTCAACGGAAGAAGCCATTTAAAGGCAACAAAGATGGTTCATCTAGCGTGGAAAAAATATTAGATAAGCCCTGCCAAATCCATGGCACTCCAGAAAAACCTGCAAACCATACCAACCATAATTGTTGGGTTTTCAAGCAGGCCGGCAAGCTAAACGCCGAACACAAGGGGAAGGGACCTCAGAGCGAAGATGAGGATGAACCTCGCCAGCCGAATACAGGGGGACAGAAGAAATTTCCACCGGAGATCAAAACAGTGAACATGATATATGCCACTCATATCCCAAAGAGGGAGCGCAAGTGCACACTCCGAGATGTCTATGCCGTCGAGCCTGTTGCCCCCAAATTCAACCCATGGTCGGCCCGTCCGATCACTTTAGATCGCAGGGATCACCCGACTAGTATCCATCATGGGGGTTCGGCTGCCCTAGTGCTCGATGCAATAATCGATGGATACCATCTCACCCAAGTCCTTATGGACAACGGCAGCAGTCTCAATCTGATATATCAGGACACTGTCCGCAAGATGGGGATCGACCCGCCAAGAATAAAGCCAAGCAGCATGTCCTTTAAAGGAGTGATACCGGGCGTCGAAGCCCATTGCACGGGCTCTTTAGCATTGGAGGTTGTATTCAGCTCTCCTGATAACTTTCGAAGCTAAGAGTTAATCTTCAACATAGCTTCATTCCGACGTGGCTATCATGCACTACTCGGAAGAATAGCCTTTGCTCGCTTTAATGCAGTCCCGCATTACACTTATCTAAAGCTTAAAATGCCTAGACCACATGGCGTCATCATGGTCAATGGAAATATGGAGCGCTCTCTCTGTACGGAGGAGGACACTGCGGCCTTAGCAGCCAAAGTCCAAAACGGCCTATTCACGCCGGATAAACTATCGCTTCCGGACATAGCTAAACATTTCCGACATACACCTAAGTGCGGTAGCTCAGATGAACCCGAGCTAGATTAGCAGCTATGCCCCCATCGACTGCCCCATAAGGTGATAGCATATGTGCCTCGGGTACATAATTATGCCCTAAAAATCCCTTGGGCGACGCTGGGGGCACACTACATACATATAGTCCATAGTTTGGCTCGACCCTATTCAGACTCTAAAATTATCTTTTAAGGTTCACTAAAACAAACCACTCTTGTTTATGGCCACACTGGATCTCTTTTTCTTCTCCAGGTTTCTTTTTCTTTTTACAGATGGCCATCACACTCCCCCCTTCAAGGAAAATTACACAGGAGGAAACGACGTAGACATGCAACAGGGACCCGTTCTAAGGTTTCTTTCTAGATTAAGACCCTGTGTAAACCTTTTTTCTCTTTCTTGTTCTATACCTTTCTGGCATGTAAAATGTCCAAGAAGGTCATCGGCATTATCTGTAAGCTTACGGCTCATCGTACTATAAAGGTATATTAATAGAGTAGCTTGATTCACATTATGTTCGGAGTTTTATTCACTCACCATAAATGTTCTCTCCCCACGTCAGATTGCCACATGTGCCTTGTCAACAGGGTCTATTACCAGGGGCTGTATTCAGCCCGGTATATGATGAAAAGACCGAACACCTACAGGGAGTGTTCGGCATCCTGGATGTTTGCATTATATGCATGAGTTCCGAATCATGTCTTGGGTCAATAGTTGGGTTACCCGGCTCCTGTGCTTACCCCTACGTTCCCGATTGTTCGGCTAGGGTGTAAAGGGAGAACTACTACGATTGTACTTCTGGCTCATCCGGTCAAGTACCTCAGTAGAGAAAGCCGAAAACTGACAGTCATGATAGGCGAGAACCTGATCCGCAATCCGGTGACTTAGTTTTATACTACGATCGATAGAGATCTACCCCGTGTTATACGAAGGGTTGGTTTTGTCGCCCAGCCAGGTGCAATTGGATACCTTAATTAGGGTATATCATATCCGCACCAGGGGCTAGTACCTAGCCTCACTTGTCAAATTCCTATGGCTAAGTGAAAGCAATAACGCCGCATAGTTTGATTGCCTGGTTCGCTCCGCATACACCTCCTACACGGACCAATACATTGGATAAAGAGTGTATTTGCCTATGACCGAACACCCAAGTACTATGTACATGGGGGCTGAAGCCGACGACCGGAAACTTTCAGAATTATATAAACAGCCACACAGGAGACAAAAGTCGCTCATATTATAATAGCACAAAAGTTACATACATCGGTTCATAAGCTTAAGCCCTTAGAGCCGGATACAATTACTCAAAGATAACATCCTTTGAGCACTGGCCTTATACAAGGCGGGTGCCTTCTATGACGTCCTCGAAGTATTTCTCAGGCTTGCGGTGCTCCTTGCCTGCGGGCGGGCCAGTAGTGGCTATGTCCTGCGCCCTCATCTTCGCCCAGTGCACCTTCACATGAGAGAAGGCCATCCGAGCACCTTCTATGTAGGCCGGACACTTCAATGAGTATACCCGCGGACTCGCCTCGACGAGCCGCTTCACCAATCCAAAGTAGCTACTTGGGATTGGATCAGCGGGCAATAGCCGGACTATCAAGTCCTTCATGGCCGAACCCGCCATGTTGTGCAGCTCGACCAGGTGCTTCATCTGGTCATTGAGGGGCACCAGATGTGTTGGCGCATAGAACCGTGACCAAAACAACTTCTCCGTATCGTTCCCCTCCTGGGCTCAAAAGTATTGGGCAGCGTCAGCACCGCTCCTTGGAAGGTCAGCAAACACGCCTGGAGAACTCCACAATCGTGTCAGCCCAAGATACTTTTGCCCTTCGAAGATGCTCTGTAAGAGAAAGGTCTTACCAGATGCTATCTGTCGTGCCTGCTTGATTTCTTCACAGGCGTGGCGCGATTCACTTCACGCATCCTAGGCAGTCTTAACTGCCGCATTCAGCTCGGACACTTGTTCCGAAGCCTCCGGCTCCAACGCTTCACAATTACGAATAGCATCTCTGAGCTCAACCTCAACTTCGGACACCCGAGCCTCGTGCTTCTTGCACGCGGCCTTTTCGGCCTCTAGTTCGGCAACTACTTTGTCAACGATTGCCTTGCTCACCTCGGCCTCCTTCTTCGCCTTCGTGACCTCGCCCTTGAGGGCCTCGAGCTCCGTAGCGCCAACTGTTTAATACATAATATCATAAAAGAGTTTATACCCTTACTCAATTAACATTATTAGTCTTCTTGACATTTAAATCCGTATACCTTGCATTTCATCTAAATGCTGGTTGACGCGGTCGAGGTCCGCGTTGGCCAGCAAGAGCTTCCGATTTAGTTCGGCAACTTCTGCATCTCGTGCAGTTGCCGCAACTAGTGAAGCCTGCCCAAATATAGAAACATACAGTTCAGCTCTAGAATATGCTATACTATGGATACTTCGTCTGATTCTGTTCAGAATCACACAAAGCATCAAGGGCTACCGGCTATATATGTGTATTTAAAACAAATAAAGTTCCATAAAGAACATTACATTTCTTACCTCAAAGCCTGTCAGCAGGCTGTTGAAAGCTTCATTCAGTCCGCCTTTAACGGACTGAATCTTCTTCATCATCGCACCCATAATGGTGCGGTGCTCCTCCACGATGGAAGCACTTTGCAGTGCTCCCTCCATAGGGTCTGGCGCCTCCGGATTGACTTCGGGCGCCATCGTATCCACCCCCGTTTGGGGGGTCTGGTCTTCGGACTACGGAGCCGCACTAGGATCCGGGTCAATGTTCGGGAGGGCCCTGGATTGTTTGGCCCCCCCGTCTTCGGTCTCCATGGGGAATGTTTCCCCATGGTCAGTGGCAGCCGAGGTATTAACCTCAGTCGCCCTGTCACTTGTACCGCCCTCATCTCCGTGAGCGGAGGACACCCGCTGGGAGGATACTTCGGTGTCCCACTGATCATGGGCGATGGAGCTCAGACCGGCGGGTCACTCTCCGTCTCTCCAGGCGCTAGAGAGTTCCCCTTTGATAAGGAGGCATTAGGGTGTCCTTGGGGAGGGCTGTAGGTCAGCAGGTGAGAAATTCTAAGTAAGCATAAAAAATACTAAACAAATAGGGTGCATCAATTATTATATCCAGACAAACTTACGTTTCGGTCGGGGACTTCTCCCTGGGCTTCACCACAAAGCTCTGTTCGGATGATGAATCCGAACGGACAGAGAGGTTCAGCCTCCTCGAGGGTGCGGCCATGCCTGCGTCAGCGGCGGCCCCCCTCTTCGTCCCTCTGCCTTGCGCAGGGGGCTCCTCTTCTTCTTCTTCTTCTTCTTCGTCGTCCTCCTCCTATTCAGAGGAGAGTATGTTGATCTTCTCGGACTTCTCGTCCGCAGTGCGGGGGCTGTCTCCGGCCTCCTTGCCCTTCTTCTTGGGCTTCTAGACTGGCGCCTTGTACGGCGCCGGGACCAGCATCGCCGTCAGTCGAGGCGATTCTGGGTCTTCGGGCAAAGGCGCCGGACACTTCATCCGGGTTGCCCACTTCGTCCAGCCCTATATATCATGCAAAAACTCCAATTCCAGTTATCATTAATAAGACAGGGGATGTATGTTCGGTGGAATTTTCTATTACCTATGGGGCGGAGAACGCGGTACTATTGCCCGCGTCCTCCGTTTCTTCCGGCCACTCCTTCTGGCTCTTGAAGAGATGCTTCCAGATCTCTTTGTGCATAAAGCCAAAGAGATGCTTCAGAGGCCTATCTCCTGCTGGATCGAACTCCCATAGGGAGGAGTCCCAGCTTTGGCAAGGAAGGACAAGACGGGCCAGCATTACCTGGACCACGGTCGAGAGCCGATAGCCCTTGGAAATCACGCCGGACACACGACTCTAGAGTGCCGTCACCTCAACCTCAGATCCCCAGTCCAGACTCTTTTTGGTCCAGGAGGTCAACCTCTCCGGGAGTCCAGATCTGAAAGCAGGTTCCACTGCCCATTTGGCGTCACGGGGTTCGGTGATATAGAACCACTCTTGCTGCCAGACCTTGTTCATTTCAACGAACGACCCTTTTGGCCAATTGGCATTTGGGAGCTTTCTAATCATAGCACCCCCGCACTCCGCGTGTTGCTCGTCCACCACTTTCGGCTTCACGTTGAAGGTTTTGAGCCATAGGCCGAAGTGAGGAGGGACACGAAGGAAAGCTTCACACCCCACTATAAAAGCGGAGATGTGCATGATTGAGTTCGGAGCTAGATCCTGGAAATCTAGCCCGTAGAAGAATAGCAAACCCCGAACAAAGGGGTCCAGCGGGAATCCTAGCCCCCTAACAAAGTGCGAAAGGAACACAACTCTCGCACCCGCCTCTGGGAAGGGAATCACCTGGCCCTTGGCGGGGACTCGATGCACGATATCGGTAGCAAGATAGCCCGTGCTCCGAAGATCCCCCATGGTTTTCTCAGTGACCGTGGAGGCCTCCCACTTGCCCCTGGCACCGGATCCAGCCATTGCTGGGGAAGGAAGTAGTGGTTGAGGAACGAAGAGCGGTGGGCGCAGAAGATGACGATGCTAGGGCTAGGGAGATTGGAGAGCTCGAGCTTGAGGAAAGCGTGGGGCTGATGAAAGGGATTGGTGTCCTTTTATAATGCTGTGAATACAGAACGTCCCCCTACTTTAGCCAAAAACCTCGCCAGTTTCCGAAGCGTCCGTGCGTAATGCGCGGTGTGGATGCTCACGTCACATTGATAAGGACCCCACAATAAGCGGACACTATCTCTATTCTGATAAGACATGTCAATGAGGATATACGTCGAAACATGAAACTAGGACCAAATAAAATGGTTCGATATGTTAGTGGGATGGACGCGACGCTTCACTAAAAAGTTGTCAGTAAAAACACATTATTCATTTTCTTTTAAGAGCCTTGCCTTCGAGGCTAAGGGTTGTACTAACCTTGCAGAGCCGAACATAATACACCTTTTTGCAGAAGATATATTCGGAAGAAGGAACCCGCCTTGCAATGCCGAAGACAATACGAAAGCCAGACTCATCATCATCGAAGACAGGTTCAGCGGCTATCGAGGGAGTCTTAGATTGAGGGGTCCTCATGTGGCTGGATAACTCGTGGTGGGCCGGACTGGTGGGCTGTGAAGATCATTGTTGAAGATTGTCTCTCGTATCCGGATAGGGCTCATGTATTCATATAAGGGCAAGTTTTAGGTTCGGGTGTAATATTTCCTTCCTCTTCAAGATGGTTATGTACAAACCCTAGGCCCCTCTGGTGCATATATAAACTGGAGGGTTTAGGCCGTAGAGGCAAAGGGGAGAATCACAAATCCTCATAGGCTAGACTCTAGGGTTTAGCTGTTACGATCTCAAGGTAGATCAACTCTTGTAATCATATTCCATATTAATATAGCAGGAAGTAGGGTATTACCTCGATCGAGAGGGCCTAAACCTGGGTAAACATCGTGTCCCTAGCCTCCTGTTACCATCAATCCTCAGACACATTGTTCGGGAGCCCCGACCCAAGATCCACCCCTTTTGACACCGACACCGGGTCTCCCACAATTGTAGCAATTCCGATCATGACTAGAAGATCTTTTGTCATTGTGCGACCTTGACTTCGAGTTTCTTTCTTTGCTTCTATTCTTGTAGAATTTGTTTAAGTTCTTCACCATTAAGCTCAATTCTTCATTGAAGACTTGTTTCTCACTTGATGATGTATGAGCATCACATGAAGCTTTGTAAGCGCCACTGGACTTGTTGTGAAGCTCTTCTTTATCCTTAAGTGACATCTCCTGAGCAACAATTCTACCAATGACTTCCGTTGGCTTGAGGTATTCGTAATTGGAAATCATTTGGATCAATGTGCACACGATGTCATATTTTCCATCCAAGGCTCTTAGGATCTTCTTGATGATGAATCTATCGGTCATCTCTTCGCTTCCTAAGCCATCAATCTCATTTGTGATGAGAGCAAGCCTAGAGTACATTTTAGCGTCACCTTCACCATCCTTCATTTCGAACTTGTCAAGTTGACTTTGAAGCACATCCAACTTGAATTCCTTGACGGAGTCGGTACCTTCATGCATATCAATCAAGGTATCCCAAATTTCCTTTGCATTCTCAAGATGGTTGATTTTGTTCAATTCTTCGGGACACAATTTATTGAAGAGGATATCGCAAGCTTGAGCATTGTATTGCAACATCTTCAATTCTTAAGCGATAGCTTCACGATTCGGTTCCTTTCCATCGAAAAATTCACCTTGCAAACCAATACACACAATACCCCAAATGGCGGGGTTATGTCCAAGAATATGCATTTTCATCTTATGCTTCCAACTAGCAAAATTAGTACCATCAAAGTAAGGACCTCTATGGTGGTAACTTCCCTCGCTAGACGCCATACTCTCCTAGGTCGTGAAACCAAGGCTATGATCACTAAAGCTATGGAAATCAAGGCAAAAGGAGACAAAAGCTCTGATACCACTTGTAGGATCGAAAGTATGTCTAGAGGGGGGATTAGACTACTTGACCAAATAAAAACTTAGCTTTTCCCAATTTTAAGTTTTGACAAATTTTAGCAACTTAGCACAAGTCAAACAATCTTCCTACACATGCAATTCTAGAGTTGTGGCAGCGGAAAGTAAAGCATTGCATATGAAGGTAAAGGGAGGGGTTGGAGAGTGCAAACGCAATTGGAGACATAGATGTTTCTGGCGTGGTTCCAATAGGTGATGCTATCGTACATCCACATTGATGGAGAATTCAACCCACGAAGGGTAACGGCTGCGCGAGTCCACGGAGGGCTCCACCCATGAAGGGTCCATGAAGAAGCAACCTTGTCTATCCCACCATGGCCGTCGCCCACGAAGGACTTGCCCCACTAGGGTACATCTTCACAAAGTAGGCGATCTCCTTGCCCTTACAAACTCCTTGGTTCAACTCCACAATCTTGTCGGAGGCTCCCAAGTGAAACCTAACCAATGTAGGAGACACCACTCTCCAAATGCTATTAAATGGTGTGTTGATGATGAACTCCTTGCTCTAGTGCTTCAAGTGATAGTCTCCCCAACACTCAACTCTCTCATAGATTTGGATATATGGTGTAAAGAAGATTTGAGTGGAAAGCAACTTGGGGAACAGTAGAGATCAAGATTCTTGTGGTTGGACTGGAATATCTTGGTCTCAACAGATGAGTAGGTGGTTCTCTCTCAGAAAAATGAATAGTGGAAGTGTAGGCACGTTCTGATTGCTCTCTCACTAATAGAAAAGGGGTGGAGGGGTATATATAGCCTCCACACAAACTCTAACTGTTACACACATTTGACCCAACTCGGTCAGACCGAATAAACGAACTCGGTCAGACCGAAGCAGTTAAAAATTTGAACGTTAGACATTTCAGTGGGATCGACAGTATCAAATCGATGAGACCGAGGCGTTAGGGTTAGGGAAAAACCTCAACTAGGTTTGACCGATTACACAAACTCGCCGAGACCGAATTTGGTAATAGGCTAACAGAGTGTTGGCCAGGAAAACTCGGTGGGACCGATTCACTCATCTCGGTTAGACCGAAACGTTATGAAGAGGAAACAAAGAGTTTGCAATGCCAACTCGGTGGGACCGAGATCCCTATCGGTGAGACCGAACTGATTAGGGTTTGTGGCAGCGGCTATGTCAGGTGAACTATGTGGCACCGGATATATCAAGTCGGTGGGGCCGAGTTTGACTTTTAGGTTTGGGACATATGTGGAAATGAGAAAATGGGTTAGGGATTTGGAGCATATCACTAAGCATTTTGAGCAAGTAACCCATTAAGCAACACCTCAACCCCTTTTATAGTATTGGCTTTTCCTATGGACTCAATGTGATCTTGGATCACTAAAACGATGATGTAGAGTCTTGAGCTTTTGCCAATCTTTGTCCTTAGCATTTTGAGGGGTCCACATTTCTAATCCATGCCATGCAAACCGTTGAAATTCCTGAAGTATTTATCTTGAAAGGAAATTAGTTCAATGAGCTATATATTGTTATTAATTACCAAAACCACCTGGGGATTTGTTACACTTTCAGGCGGCCGTGTGCAAGTGAGTGGTTGGACTTGGAATGATCAATGGAAGCAACGACGAGAAGCGCGACTACAAACGTATGCAAGCTTTGAAAGCGAATGATGGAAATGGAGTGCCGATGCAATGTGAATGATGTGATGATGAATGCAACAAACAAATATATCACACAGAGAGAACAAAATAACTGGAAGGCATATGGAGCGTCGATCTCGGGCTGTTACAGCGACAGTGCCACAAATATGTGCTACTATCATTATTAACTTTGCATCTTTTGGCATCAATATTATGAATATGTGTATCACTCATATCGAGATTCAACAATAATAAACTGTTTACAAGGGGTACATGACCATAAAAGATATTACTCATATAAATAGAACAACCATTATTCTCTTACTTAAATGAATAATCGCCTCTAAACAAGATCCAGATATAATGTTCATGCTCAACGCAGGCACCAAATAACAATTATTTAGGTTTAAAAATAATCCCAAAGGAAGATGTAGAGGTAGCGTGCCGCAGACGATTAACCTTGGAACCATTTCCGACGCGTATCGTCACCTTGTCCTTAGCCAGTCTTCGTTTATTGCGTAGCTACTATTTCGAGTTACAAATATTAGCAACCAAACCAGTATCAAATACCCAGGCGCTACTACGAGCACTAGTAAGGTACACATCAATAACATGTATATCAAATATACCTTTGTTGACATTGCCAGCCTTCTTATCTGCCAAGTACTTGTGGCGGTTCTGCTACCAATGACCATGCCCCTTGCAGTAGAAACATGTAGTCTCAGGTTTGGGTCCAACCTTGGGTTTCTTCATGGGAGTGGCAACTTGCTTGCTGTTTTTCTTGAAGTTCCCTTTCTTTCCCTTGCCTTTCTTCTTGAAATTGGTGGTCTTATTAACCATCAACACTTGATGCTCTTTCTTGATTTCTACCTCCGCGGCCTTAAGCATCATGAATAGCTCGGGGATCGTTTCTCCATCCCTTGCATATTATAGTTCATCAAAAAATCCTTATGGCTTGGTGTCAATGACTGGAAAACTTTGTCAACTGTTGTCTTATCTGCAAGATTAACTCCTACTTGATTCAAGCAATTGTAGCACGTAGACACTTTGTGGACATGCTCACTAACTGAGATATTGTCCTCCATCTTGTAGGCAAAGAACTTGTCAGAGGTCTTATACCTCTCAACATGGGCAAGAGCCTAAAATACCAATTTCAGCTCTTGGAAAATCTCATATGCTCTGTGGCATTCAAAATGTCTTTGGGGCCCTGATTTCTAATCCGTAAAGCATGGCATATTGAACTATCAAGTAGTCATCAGAATGTGCCTGCCATACGTTCACAACATCCACATACGACGCTAGATGGGTTGGCACACCGAGTGGTATATGAAGGGCATAAGCCTTTTGTGCAATAGTGAGGACAATCCTGAGACTATAGACCTAGTCCGGATGATTTCTTACAATATCTTTCAACTTAGTCTTTCTCTAGGAACATATTAAAAATAGAGAGCTACACCAGGAGCTATTGATCTACAACATAATTTGCAAAGACAAGACTATGTTCATGGTAATTAGTTCGGTTAATCAAATTACTAATGAACTCCCACTTAAATCAACATCCCTCAAGTTATCCAAATGATACATGATCCAAATCAACTAACCCATGCCCGATCATCATGTGAGATGGGCAGTCATCAATGGTGAACATCTCCATGTTGATCATATCTACTATATGACTCATGTTTGACCTTTCGTTCTCCTGTGTGCCGAGGGCACGTGTGTACATGCTAGGCTCATCAATTTAACCCAAGTATTATGCATGTGTAAAACTAGCTTACACCCATTGTAAGCGAACATAGAGTCTATCACACTCGATCACCAGGAGGTGCTTAAAAACGATGAACTTTTCCAACGGTGCATACTTAGAGAGAACATAATTTCTTGAAATTAAGTCAAGGGATCATCTTATAATGTTACCGTCGTCCTAAGAAAAACAAGATGCATAAAAAGATAAACATCGCATGCAATCAGCATGTGACATGATATGGCCATTATCATCTCAGGCCTTTAATCTCCATCTCTAGAGCATCGCATGATCTCCATCATCACCGGCATGACACCATGATCTCCATCGTCGTGTGGTCATGTGGTCGTCTCGTAAACTATTGCTTCTACAACTATTGCTAACGCATAGCGATAAAGTAATGCAATTACATGGCGATAAATAAATTAAAGACATTCCTATGGCTCTTGCTTGTTTCCGAACTCATCAACATGCAAGTCGTGAACCTATTACAAAACATGATCATCTCATACATCAACATATATCACATCACGTTTTTTGCCATACCACATCACAACATGCCCTCCAAAAAAAAGTTAGACGTCCTCTACTTTGTTGTTGGAAATTTTACGTGGCTGCAGTGGGCAACTAGCAAGAACCGTTTTTACCTATGCAAAGCCACAATGGTGATAATCAAGTTTCCTTTTAACCTTCTGCAAGGACAACCTTTGTCAAATTAGATTCAACTAAAGTAGCAGAGATAGACACCCGTTGTCCACCTTATGCAAAACAAGTTGCATGTCTGTCGATGCAACCAGTCTCTTATGCGTGGATAAGTAAGGTTGGTCCAGGCCGCTTCATCCCACAATACCGGTGAATCCAAATAAAATAAGAGAGGTAAGCAATCTGAGAATCAACGCTCGCAACTCTTTGTGTTCCACTCATGCATATACATCTACGGATAAACCTAGCTCATGATGCGACTGATGGGGAACAAAGCATCAAAATCAAAAAAATTCCTACGAACACCCAAGATCTATCTAGGAGAAGCATAGCAATGAGAGGGGAGAGTGTGTCTATGTTCCATCATAGACCGAAAGAGGAAGCGTATATAACACGGTTGATGTAGTCGTGCTCTTCGCGATCCGATCATGATCCGACCGATCTAGTGTCGAACGGACGACACCACCGAGTTTAGCACACGTGCGGATCGATGATGTCTCATCCTCCTTGATCTAGAAAAAGAAGGCAAAGAAGTAGATGTGACCACAACCGGCACGACGATGTGGTGGTGATGGTGTTGGAGTCGGAATACCAGTAGGGCTTCGGTAAGCGATAACCATGGACGAGAACATTGTCAGGAGGGAGAGACGGGGTAGCAGCCAAGGCCAATGTGTTGGGATGCCTTGCCGTGCCCCTCCCCTATATTTATATGTGTGGGAGGGCTAGGAGTCCTTCCCTACTCCTAATAGGAGTTAGCGCCAAGGGGAAGGAGTCCTACTCCTAGTAGGAGTTGGATTCCTAGTCCTCTTCCACATGTCTTAGCCACATGGGATTCTTAGGGGCTGGTGCGCCTGTCCCATGTAGGCCAAGACGCACCATTTCAATCCATGCTAGCATGTGGGATGTGGTGGACCCGCTTGTGGACTTCCGGACCCCTCCGAAATCCTCCGGAAGCTTCCCGGTTGTAGGATCGAAAGTATGTCCAGAGGGGGGGGGGGTGATTAGCCTACTTGAACAAATAAAAATCTGTCATTTTTCCCTATTTTAGTTGTGGTCAAATTTTAGCAAGTTATATAAGTCAAGCAATCTGCCAACACATGCAATTCTAAGAGTATAGCAGCTGAAAGTAAAACACTGCATAAGAAGGTAAAGGGAAGGGTTTGGAGAAAGTAAACGCAATGGAGACACATAATTTTTGGCATAGTTTCGATAGGTGGTGCTATCGTACATCCACGTTGATGGAGACTGCAACCCACGAAGGGTAACTGCTGCGCGAGTCAATGGAGGGCTCCATGCATGGAGGGTCCATGAATAAGCAACCTTGTTTATCCCACCATGGCTATTGTCCACGAAGGACTTGCCTCACTCGGGTAGATCTTCATGAAGTAGGCGATCTCCTTGTCCTTACAAACTTCTTGGTTAAACTCCACAATGTGTCAGAGGCTCCCAAGCGACACCTAACCAATCTAGGAGACACCACTCTCCAAAAGGTAATAGACGGTGTGTTGATGATGAACTCCTTGCTCTTGTGATTCAAATGATAGTCTCCCCAATACTCAACTCTTTCTCACAGATTTGGATGTGGTGGAAGAGGAACTAGAGTGTAAAGCAACTTCGGGAAGGCTAGAAATCAAGATTCTTGTATTAGGATTGGAATGTCTTGATCTCAACACATGAGTAGGTGTTCTCTATTATAAAATGAAGGGTGGAAGTGTAGGCACGTTCTGATGGCTCTCTCACTGATAGAGAAGGGGGTGGAGGGGTATATATAGCCTATAGATAAAATCCAACCGTTACACACACTTGACCAATCTCGGTGGGACCGAATAATGCAACTCGGTGAGACCAATTAGTTCAAACATGTGAATGTTAGGAATCTCGGTCGGACTGACTGGAACAACTTGGTGGGACCGATGGGCTAGGGATGAGGGCAAACGTCATCTTGGTGGCACCGATTGCATCAAGTCGGTGAGACCGAAGTGAAGCAATAAGCAACAAAGAATCTGTCAAGCCAACTCGGTGAGACCGATTTCATAAATTCGGTGAGACCGAAGTGAATGCAACTTATCACATCACATTGGCAATGCCATCTTGGTGAGACCGAGATCTGTATCGGTCGGACCGACTTGTTAGGGTTTCTGGCAACATCTCTATCAAATGAACTCGATGGCTCCGGATGGAAAGAATCGGTGGGGCCGAGTATGGAATTAGGGAGACATATTTGGATGGAGAAAGTGGTTGATGGTTTTGGAGCAATATCACTAAGCACTTGAGCAACCATATCATTAAACAACACCTCGTCCCTTTTAATAGTATTGGCTTTCCTATGGACTCAACGTGATCTTGGATCACTAAAATAAAGATGAAGAGTCTTGAGATTTTGCCAATCTTTGTCCTTAGCATTTTGAGGGGTCCACATCTATAATCCATACCATGCCAATCATTGAACATCCTGAAATATTTATCTTGAATGGATATTAGTTCAATGAGCTATATATTGTTATGAATTACCAAAACCACCCGGGGATTAGTTGCACTTTAAATATCCCCCTTTTTGTTTATTGATGACAACATATAGATCAAAGCTTTTACAAATGATCAAATGAATAAAATACATCGCCGCTTTGAGAAGTATGTGATAAGCAAGAGCTCCCCCTGAATTTGTGCATTAAAAATTTGCGTTTGAATGCAAATGCACAATCGATTAGGATCATGGGTCACTCTTCCATTTCACATACATCTTGGTGGAGTGCACAAAATGGTAATAGTGAAATAACATGCATGCATCCCCAAAACATAAGTGAATGATCATACATAGAATTTATAGGGATAATCATTACGCACACATTAAGCATAGTATGATCAATCACACAACTAAACGTAGTATCTCATGAGCATCAAGCAAATAAGTAGCACGAATCAAACGACTGAAGTAGCAAGGCAATAAAAACCAAAGAGGTAAAAGACTCTCTGTCTCTCTCTCTCTCTCAACCTATGATCTATACATTTTCTCCCCCTTTGGCAACAAGTTACCGAAAAGCTCGAAAACATATAGAGCTATACGTCTCTCTAGGAATGATCCTCTGAGATCTAGAAGGGTTCTTTTGGCTTGTGGCTCCGGTGTGGGTAGATGGCATGGAGAGAAATGCATCTGCAAAGTCTTCTGATGGCGTATGTTGCACAGGTGGTGTAGACACTGGAGGTGGCACTGGTGCAGTGGTGGCAGGAGCAGAATGAGTGGTCCTCGTGTGTGAAACTAGCACAGTCTGAAACCTGCTGGTAGTTGTGTGCTTAACTCCATCCTCGACATCATCTCGAAGCTTCTCCACAGCAGACTTGATCTCTATGACCTTGACATCAAGATTATAGATCCTGTGTCGTGGGAAAACATGGCCACCAATGGGGCCATCGGCCCCTTGTGGTTCGGCAGGGGAGAAGTGCACATTGCACAAAGAGCGGAGGGTGCAGAGTAGCACGACAGTGTTCACACATACAATTTTACCCAGGTTCGGGCCGCTGCAGGGCGTAAAACCCTACTCCTTCTTTGGTGGATTGATGGGGGGCCATGGTGGAGGCGCAATGCTCTATCCCGGCAAGGTTGCCTTAGGATGAGAGCAGCTACGCGCGTATGAGTGTACAATTGTCCAAATCCTTTCTATGGTTGCCACAGCCTCCTTTTATAGATCAAGGGGTCCCCACAATGGCAAATAAGTAATCGCGTACTGATTAGATAGCGAATAGTGTTATCATACCTAACTCTGCAGACAGGATAGGGCGCATTAAATGCACCACTTAGTGTCACATCATGGTGTAGCCCAACAAGCCTTGTCAGGCTGTTCTGCCACCTTCTCGCCTGCCTGCGTGATGCGTCACTGGACAGGTGTCATTTGTAGGTTATTCCCTTCAGAAGTGGCTGCCACGTACCGAACTACGGCACTTAGTCACTTGCGGGCGTGACACCGCACCGATTGATGACTTATGCTGCTGTGAGGTGGAGCGGTGGAGCCTTGGCGGGGTAACCCACTCTTCGCGTCCCTGGTAGGCCTGCTGGGGCAGTCTTGGGACTTGTCTTCGGGGAAGGTTTTTCCTTAGTGGTATCTTGCTCCATTATCTTGACTTGGTTTTCTTGATCCGCCCCTTGATTTCTTAAAGGGCCAACCTCTTCTGCTTGGAGTGATCTTGGAGGTTGAAACCTCGCCTCCGTGCGTGTGTACAGTCTGGGCAACATACCTCAAGGTTTGTAGCACCGACAGAAGCCCCCGATCCTAGACCGAACGCGCTACCGGGCGACGTCGGGGTAGGCTCTATCCGGTACACATGCAGCGGTCTTGTGGTAGCTTGTTTCTGATATTTTCCTTGCTTCTTCATTAACCTATGATTGAATGAGGCGGTTTCCGCTCTTCCCGCTCGTCGTGCAAGCCGTCATGGGGTGATTTTTAGGCCATCACCCTTTATTCACCCACATCCCATGCTTACGGGAGGGTAACTGCTCCCTTTTTCTCATGCCGCCTCTGCCATTTCCTCCACGTACGCTGCATGCATTGCGTGGGGTTGGTGGCGGAAACGCCGGACGCTAGAAGGAGCGTCACGGCGGAATGCCTTGTGCCATTTATTGTCTCAGGTGGGCGGTCTTGATTCCGCACGCCGTTAGTAGCGTAGAGGAGCCAGATTGGTGGTGCAGGGCGGCGGTCTCTAGGATGAGGAGTCAGCCCCCAGCCTGACTTGCCTATAAAAGAGGGGAGGTCGATGAGGGTTTAACTCACACACATCTTCTCCTTCTCCTCACTCGTCTCCTTCTCCCCTCTCAAATGAGGAGGGGAAGGGGACATGCTTGCATTTTAGCGGCGGCGACGAGAGCTTCTTCTCGACAGCGTCTCCCCCCTACCTGGCGCACCAAAGATGTCATGGGAAAACACGGCCACCTATTGGGCCATTGGCCCCTTGTGGTTCGGCAGGGGGAAGTACACATTGCATAAAGAGCGGAGGGTGCAAAGCAGCACGACATCGATCACACAGGCAATTTTACCTAGGTTTGGGCCGCCGCGAGGCGTAAAACCCTACTCCTGCTTTGGTGGATTGATGGGGGGGCGTGGTGGAGGCGCATTGCTCTATCCTGTCAAGGTTGCCTTAGGATGAGAGTAGCTACACGCGTATGAGTGAACAATGGTCCAAATCCTTTCTATGGTTGCCACTGCCTCCTATTATAGATCAAGGGGTCACCACAATGGCAAATAAGTCATTGCGTAGTGATTAGATAGCGAACATTGCAATCATACCTAACTCTGCAGACAGGACAAGGCGCATTAAAAGCGCCACTTAGTGTCACATCATGGAGTAGCTCGACTAGCCCCGTCGGGCTGTTCTGCCACCTTCTCCCTGCCTGTGTGACACGTCACTGCACAGGTGTCACTTGGAGGTTATTTCCTTTGGAAGTGGAAGCCACATACAAAATTACGGCCACTTAGTCACTTGGGGGCTTGACACCACACCGATTGATGACTTATGCTGCTGTGAGGTGGAGCGGTGGAGCCTTGGCGGGGTAACCCGCTCTCCGCGTCCCTGGCAGGCCTGCCGAGGCAGTCTTGGGACTTGTCTTCGGGGCAACCTCCTCCTTTCGAGGCTCGCCTGCCCGGCAAGGGAGGTTTTTCCTTAGTGGTATCTTGCTCCATTATCCTGACTTGGTCTTCTTGATCCGCTCCTTCATTTCTCAAAGGGCCAACCTATTCTTCTTGGAGTGGTCTTGGAGGCTGAAACCTTGCCTCCGTGTGTGTGTAATGTCTGGGCAACATACCTCAAGGTTTGTTGCACCGACAGAAGCCCCCGAGCCTAGCCCGGATGCGCTACCAGGCATCGTTGGGGTAGGCTCTATGAGGTACACATGCAGCGGTCTTGTGGTAGCTTGATTTTGATATTTTTCTTGCTTCATCATTGACATATGATTGAATGAGGGAGGTTTCCGCTCTTCCTGCTCGTCGTGCGAGCCGTCGTGGGGTGATTTTTAGGCCACAACCCGTTAGTCACCCGCATCCCATGCTTACGGGAGGGTAACTGCTCCCTTTTTCTCACACCACCTCGGCCATTTCCTCCACGTATGTTGCATGCATTGCGCGGGGTTGGTGGCAGAAACACCGGACGCGGGAAGGAGTGCCGCGGCGGAAAGGCATGCGTTGTTTATTGGCTCAGGTGGGCGGTCTTGATTCCATGCATCGTTAGTAGCGTAGAGGAGCCAGATTGGTTGTGCGGGGTGGCGGTATCTAGGATGAGGAGTCAGCCCCCAACCCGACTTGCTTATAAAAGAGGGGAGGCGGGTGAGGGTTTCACTCACACACATGTTCTTCTTCTCCTCACTCGTCTCCTTCTCCCCTCTCAAATGACGAGGGGAAGGGGATGTGCTAGCATTCTAGAGGCGACGACGAGAGCTTCTTCTCGACAACATCTCGCCCCTACCTGGCAGACCAAAAGTGTCGCGGGAAAGAACGACCACCTATGGGGCCATCCGCCCCTTGTGGTTCTGCAGGGGCGAAGTGCACATTGCACAAAGAGCAGAGGGTGCAAAGCAGCACGACAGCGATCACACATGCAATTTTACCCAGGTTCGGGCCATTGCAAGGTGTAAAACCCTACTCCTGCTTTGGTGGATTGATGGGGGGCCGTGGTGGAGGCGCGGTGCTCTATCCCAACAAGGTTGCCTTAGGACGAGAGAAGTTATGCGCGTATGAGTGCACAATGGTCCGAATCCTTTCTATGATTACCACGGCCTCCTTTTAAGATCAAGGGGTTACCACAATGGCAAATAAGTCATTGCGACTGATTAGATAGTGAACAGTGCTATCATACCTAACTCTGCAGAGAGGACAAGGCGCATTAAATGCGTCGCTTAGTGTCACATTGTGTAGCGACCAGACCTCAAATAGTCTAATCTCCATGCATAAGTGTAATCCCTGCATCAGTAATGCTGACACGCATGGTACTCGAAGGATTTATAACAGAGTAGCAATCACACACTTATTACATCGATAGTCCAACGATGAATTTATTACACAAATCATGGCAGAAGGCCATCTAATACGATAACAGCGGAAGGCTTGGAAGATAAGTGAGTCCATCAACTCCAGCGGCATCACTGAGTATAGAACCACAACCTAAAAGGGCATCTTACTCGTCGTCTGAAAAGTCTGCAACATGAAACGTTGCAGCCCGAAAACGGGTCAGCACATGGAATATGCTGGCAAGATAACACAAGAGATGCAATGAAAGTAAAGCTATACTATATGCAATATGGCTGGTGGAAAGCTCTATGGTTAAGTTTTTGCGTAAAGCCAATTTTTCCCAACTTCAAAGGAATGTATTTTAATTAACTATCATGGTAGTTGAAACATCATTGAGAAGATAGACATCCTCTCAACCCCAATTAAAAGTAATCATTAAACCCAACAAAATTAAATTAGAGTAACATGTTGAGATGCACATGATAATCCAAATACCAGATACTCAAGATGTCCATAACTGGGGACACGGCTAATCATGATCAGTTTGTACACTCTGCAGAGGTTTGTGCACTTTCCCCACAAGACTCGATCGCCTCCGTTTGGTTTCTCGCACTGCATGGTGTTTGAGAAACGGATGACCGAGACACAGTCTTTCCGAAGAGGTCCCCTTAACCAGATAGATAGGCCGGTACACCTACAAAACCCAACTACATCTGCTAGCCCATCATGGAAAGGTTTCCCACAACTTACTCAACTATGCCAGAGCCCATATTGGCATGTGGCTGCACACGAAAGTTTCTAGCATGAAAAATCTCATGATCCCTTTGAGCCTGGGTGGCGGTCCAAAAGAAAAACAGGCAATCCTGGAATACCCAGATGCCTCAATCCACCCAGATGTGTATTAAAGTTGCCACCTTAAGTTGAACCATTAATTAACAACTCACATCTGTCATGGATTTCACTCAAACCCAAACCACGTCTACGAGCATAGCATGTCCTAACAGCAAACGTAGAGTAACTCCCAAGGGTTTGAATGTAATGCAGGTAATAGGTACTATCTCAATCTACTTCCCAATCCCACAAGTTAATTGATCCTACTCATGCAATGTGTGAGGGTTTTGACTAATGCAATGAAAACTGGGTAATTGGAAAGCATGATCAAAGTGTTACTTGCCTTGCCGATGATCCGCAAAACCTAGAGACTCAAAGTAGCAAGCGGCGCACTTCGGGTACTCTATCGCAATCAAACAAGAAGCATACAATAAGTACTTAACTAGGGTTAGGGTTAGGGTTGGTGAGGGGCGGCTGTGCGACTTGGGCCAGCCTGGGCGCTATTTAAAGCCCGGAGTCCCGGTCCGGTACGAGACTAAGCCCGTTCCCGTTTTTTTTAAATAGAGTCCCGGCGCAGTAAAACTAACGAAATAAATATCAAACGGACTCCAAAATTACCGAAATAAATTTTCACCGTCCTCTAATAATATTTAGGACAAAGTGAACATTTTTCCTGGTCCTAAATGCAATTTTGAAAAACGCGTATTTTTCCTATGCAAATAAATCCAAAAAAATACCAAAAGTGATTTTAATATTTTTCCTCCAATATTTCTATTATTTTGGAGAAGTCATATTATCTCCGCTCATTTATTTTATTTAGAAATATTTTTAGGAGGGAAAAATAATTAGAATCACACTGTCCTCGTACCGGTATTCGAGCGAACTCAAATACGAAAACGGTAAAATCCCCAACTCTCTCCGTAGGTCCTTGAGTTGCTTAGAATTTCGAGGAACTCCACGAACAAAATGTAAAAATATGAAAATGCAATTATGATCTATGTATAACATTCCAAATTGAAATTTTGGGATGTTACAAACCTACCCCCTTAGAATGAATCTCGCCCTCGAGATTCGGCTTGGCTAGAGAACAGGTGTGGGTGGTCCTTGCGTAGATCATCTTCTCGTTCCCAGGTGGTTTCTTCCTCGGTGTGGTAACTCCACTGAACTTTGCAAAACTTGATAACCTTGCTACGTGTAACTCTACTCGAAAATTCGAGAATCTTAACGGGCTTCTCCTCGTAGGTCAGGTCACTGTCCAACTGAATTGCTTCCAGGGGTACTGTGTCTCTAAGTGGTATTTCGGCCATCTCCGCGTGGCACTTCTTCAGTTGTGAAACGTGAAACACGTCGTGCACTCCTGACAATCCTTCAGGCAACTCCAACTTATAGGCAACCTCTCCCATGCGTTCCAAAACACGGTAAGGTCCAACAAATCTCGGGGCTAACTTCCCTTTAACTCCGAAACATTTAACTCCTCGCAGAGGCCATACCCTCAAGTACGCTCTGTCTCCGATCTCATAGTCTATCTCCTTGCGCTTCGAGTTGCCGTAACTCTTCTGCCTGGACTAAGCTACCTTCAGTCTATCTCGGATTAACTTCACTTTCTCCTCAGACTCTTTGATTAAGTCTGGTCCAAACAACTGTCAGTCTCCAACTTCATCCCACGACAACGGTGTTCGGCATCTCCTTCCATATAATGCCTCGAAAGGCGCCATCTTCAAACTGGCCTGGTAACTATTGTTGTATGAGAACTCTGTGTAGGGCAAGTTGTCATCCCAACTAGATCCATAATCTAATGCACAGGCTCTCAACATATCCTCCAGAATCTGATTGACTCTCTCCGTCTGTCCATCGGTCTGAGGATGAAACGCTGTGCTAAACTCTAGCCTGGTACCCAAGGTTTCATGTAACTGATTCCAGAACTTTGAGGTAAACTGAGTTCCCCTATCAGATACAATACTCCTCGGAACTCCATGCAGACATACAATTCTGGTCATGTATATCTTAGCCAACTTCGCACTGGTATATGTGGTTTTCACCGGGATAAAGTGGGCTACCTTAGTCAATCGGTCTACTACTACCCAGATTGAATCATACCCTGCTTTGGTCCTGGGCAATCCGGTGATAAAATCCATACCAAGCTTCTCCCACTTCCATTCGGGAATTGGCATAGGTTGTAGCAATCCTGCTGGCTTCTGATGTTCTGCCTTTATTCTTTGGCATACATCGCAAACTGCTACATACTCCGCAATATCCTTCTTCATACCGGTCCACCAGAAAGTATCCTTTAAATCCAAATACATCTTAGTATTTCCTGGGTGAATCGAGTATGGCGAATCATGGGCCTCCTGTAAAATCAATTTCCTAATCTCCGGGTCATTGGGCACATAGATTTGATCCTCAAACAACAAGGTGTCGTGCTCATCCTCACGAAAACCTTTAGCTTTTCCTTTGCTCATCCTCTCCCTTATAGCGACAATCTCCTTGTCAGCTTTCTGAGCTTCTCTGATTTTATCCATCAAGGTAGACTGGATTTCTAGTGTTGCTACATAGCCTCTCGGAACTATCTCCAAACGTAGTTCTCGTAGGTCCTCGGCTAACTCCTTTAGAAACTCCTCAATCATTAGGGTATTGACATGGCTCTTACGACTTAGCGCATCAGCTACTACGTTAGCCTTTCCGGGATGATAATGCAATCTCATGTCATAATCCTTAATGAGCTCCAGCCATCTCCTTTGCCTAAGATTCAACTCCTTCTGAGTGAATATATACTTCAGACTCTTGTGATCCGTATATACTTCACAATGGTTTCCTATGAGAAAATGTCTCCACGTTTTCAATGCATGCACTACGGCTGCTAACTCCAAATCGTGGGTGGCATAGTTCATCTCATGAGGTTTCAGTTGTCGTGAAGCGTATGAAACAACTCTTCCTTCCTGCATAAGAATTGCTCCAAGTCCTCGACGTGAAGCGTCGCAGTACACCTCATAATCCTTATGTTGATCTGGCAGAATCAACACAGGGGATGTTACCAACCTTTTCTTCAACTCCTGGAAACTAGTCTCACATTCTTCGGTCCAACTGAACTTGGTTTCCTTCTTCAACAACTCCGTCATTGGCTTTGCAATCTTCGAGAAATTCTCGATAAATCTCCGGTAGTATCCTGCGAGTCCAAGAAAACTCCGGATCCCTCCAACGGTCGTTGGTGCTTTCCAATTGGTCACAGTCTCCACCTTGGCGGGATCTACTGCTATTCCTTCTCCGGATATAACATGTGCGAGGAATCCGACTTCCTTCAACCAAAACTCACATTTTCTAAACTTGGCATACAGCTGATGCTCTCTGAGCTTCTCCAATACCAAACGCAAATGCTCTTCATGCTCCTCTTCATCCTTCGAGAAGATCAAAATATCATCTATGAACACTACGACGAACTTATCCAAATACTCCATAAACACTTTGTTCATCAGGTTCATAAAGTATGCCGGTGCGTTTGTCAGACCAAACGACATAACGGTGTACTCATACAACCCATACCTAGTGGTAAAGGCCGTCTTAGGGATATCTTGCTCTCGAATCTTCAATTGATGATACCGTGATCGTAGATCAATCTTCGAAAATACCTTAGCTCCTTGCAATCTATCGAAGAGATCATTGATCATTGGCAGTGGGTACTTATTCTTGATCGTTACTTCATTCAATCCCCGGTAATCAACAACCATTCTTAACGATCCATCCTTCTTCTCCACTAGAAGTACTGGCGAACCCCAAGGCAAAGAACTTGGGCGTATGAATCCTTTATCCAGTAACTCCTTAATCTGCTTCTTAATTTCCTCTAAATCCTTTGCGGGCATCCTATATGGTCTCTTAGAAATTGGCCCGGTGCCTGGCAAAAGTTCAATCAAAAACTCTATATCTCTATCCGGTGGCATGCCAGGTAACTCCTCTGGAAACACATCCGGATAATCCTTCACTACCGGCACTTCCTCCTGAACAACTCCCGTGAGAGAATATACTTGAGTCCTTATAGGCGAATGCCTAGATACATACTTAACCCTTTTTCCCTCCGGGGTGGTGAGCAAAATAGACTTACTGGCACAGTCAATGTTACCTCCATACTGCGATAGCCAATCCATACCTAATATCACATCCAATCCTTGTGACTCCAGAACTATTAGGTCAGAGGGGAAAGTGTGGCGTCCTATGGTCAATGGCGTCTGAAAACATCCTTGGTGTGCCATATAATCTGCTCCAGGTGAACTTACTAACATGGGGGTCTTTAGAACTCGGGTGGACATCCTATGTTTATTCACGAATCCCCTTGAAATGTATGAATGTGATGCACCAGTATCGAAAAGAACTATTGCGGTAAATGTTTTAACCAAAAACTTACCGACAACAGCATCTGGTTGCTCTTCTACCTCCTCCACGGTCACGTGGTTCACTTGTCCTTTGTTGAACGGGTTGGGCTTCTTCCCGGCGCTTCCATTGCCGTTCCCATTCTTAACTTCTGGGCATTCATTAGCATAATGTCCAGTATTCCCGCACTTGTAACAAGTGACATGGCTAAAATCCCTCTTGGTGCCATTGTGGTTGTGTGAGCTACTACCTCCATGGGTATGCTGAAACTGTCCTACTGCTTTAGGGGTAAAGCGAGGCTTCTGCTGAGCTCCAGAATTATACTTCCCTTGCCCATACTTCCTCTTGCGACTCTTAATCCGTTGATGCTTCCTTTCAATCATCAGGGCTCGGTCAACCAACTCCTGATAGTTATTGAAAGTTGCTACCATCAACTGTACACTCATCTCATCATTTAGACCTTCCATAAATCTCTCCTGCTTCTTGGCATCTGTAGCCACATCATCTGGGGCATAACGAGATAGGGTACTAAACTCATCCACGTACTGAGCTACTGTACGATTCCCTTGGCGCAAATTGCGAAACTCCTGCTTCTTCATACTCATGGCTCCAGTCGAGACATGGGCAGTACGAAAAGCTTGCTGAAACTGATCCCAAGTGACATTGGCTACGGGGTAAGTGGCTGTGTAATTCTCCCACCATGCTGCGGCTGGTCCAGATAACTGGTGTGCGGCAAATCGCACCTTCTCAACTTCCGAGCAATTGGCAGTGGTCAAATCCCTTCCAATCTTCCGTAGCCAGTCATCAGCCACAATTGGTTCGATGCTGCTAGCAAACACAGGTGGTTGCAACCTTAAGAAACGTGTCAGGTTGTCCACAGGTGGTGGTGGTGGAGGGTTGTTGTTGTTGTTCTGATTGTTCTGGGTGTTCTGGACAAGAAGTTGCATCAGGGTGTTCTGCTGCTGGATCAACTGGGTGAGCTCAGGGGGAAACTCGAATTCACGTCTTGGAGGCATCTGATGGGTGTAGAGGGAAGAGATTAGAATAGAATAGAGGTCTAAGGGAAAATCACTACCCATATGCACATGAGACAAACACACAATCATATCACACCAATCAATTTCAAACAAGGTCTTACAAATCTAACGATCGTTTACAAAAGTGATCTAAATCTAATACTTGGTGGTAAACTACTAGTCATAGGATGGTCATCTAAAAATATTAGTCGGCGGAGGATTCCATAATATCTGCCCCAGCCTCATCTTCATAATCTTCATCTTTGCTATCTTCAGCTTCCGAATCCGTGTCGTCTATGATGATATAATCTTCCGGTGGAATCTCCTTGGGTTCTTCTTCCTCGTCTTCTTCTCCCATGAGTATCCCTAACTTCCGGGTCAAATCATCATTCTTCTCCACAAGTATCTTCATCTCCTCCTCATAACCGTCGCGTGTAGACTTGAGTTCTTCTTCTAGCTCCGAATTCCTATTCAGGGCCTTCTTCAAATCTATCATCCCAGCACACATCTGGTGCTCCTGGCGACGAATGTGGTGGTTCAACTCCTGGATGAATGATGCTATGGATATACCCTTCCTAGTGCTGATCATATCCCAGTTCTCATCTTGGCGTCCACAAATCTGGTAGATAGTGTCCTTTAGCTCCTGTTTGTAGACTTCTCCGATCCTTCCCATAGCAATGTGGGCTGCCATACTCCTTCCTAGGCTCCATGTAGGTGCATTAAAGGAAAATGCTATGAGTGGGGTGACGGGTGCATACGTCCTTCCTGGAACTTGAGCTTGAATCAACCAACGCTCCTCCTCTGGTAGAGTGGCATTGTAGGTTCCAGTGAAACTTGGTAATCCAATAGGTAGATATCTAGTGACCTCCTTCAGGTGTCGTCCAAACGGCGTGTCATCATCCGGTTGCATGAACTTGTTTTTTGCTTCCACCATCCTAAAGAATAGAAAAGATGAGGAGTCAGAAGAGAAAAGAGTGGAATGTGTTCTAGGGCTTGTCTTAGTGGTCGTGTCCTACAGTCAGCGTGTGCTCTGATACCATCTTTGTAGCGACCAGACCTCAAACAGTCTGATCTCCATGCATCAGTGTCATCCCTGGATCAGTAATGCTGACACGCATGGTACTCGAAGGATTTATAATAGAGTAGCAATCACACACTTATTACATCGATAGTCCAACGATGAATTTATTACACAAATCATGGCCGAAGGCCATCTAATACGATAACAACGGAAGGCTTGGAAGATAAGTGAGTCCATTAACTCCAGCGGCATCACTGAGTATAGAACCACGACCTAAAAGGGCATCTTACTCGTCGTCTGAAAAGTCTGCAACATGAAACGTTGCAGCCCGAAAACGGGTCAGCACATGGAATATGCTGGCAAGATAACACAAGAGATGCAATGAAAGTAAAGCTATACTATATGAAATATGGCTGGTGGAAAGCTCTATGGTTAAGTTTTTGCGTAAAGCCAATTTTTCCCTACTTCAAAGGAATGTATTTTAATTAACTATCATGGTAGTTGAAACATCATTGAGAAGATAGACATCCTCTCAACCCCAATTAAAAGTAATAATTAAACCCAACAAAATTAAATTAGAGTAACATGTTGAGATGCACATGATAATCCAAATACCAGATACTCAAGATGTCCATAACCGGGGACACGGCTAATCATGATCAGTTTGTACACTCTGCAGAGGTTTGTGCACTTTCCCCACAAGACTCGATCGCCTCCGTTTGGTTTCTCGCACTGCATGGTGTTTGAGAAACGGATGACCGAGACACAGTCTTTCCGAAGAGGTCCCCTTAACCAGATAGACAGGCCGGTACACCTACAAAACCCAACTACATCTGCTAGCCCATCATGGAAAGGTTTCCCACAACTTACTCAACTATGCCAGAGCCCATATTGGCATGTGGCTGCACACGGAAGTTTCTAGCATGAAAAATCTCATGATCCCTTTGAGCCTGGGTGGCGGTCCAAAAGAAAAACAGGCAATCCTGGAATACCCAGATGCCTCAATCCACCCAGATGTGTATTAAAGTTGCCACCTTAAGTTGAACCATTAATTAACAACTCACATCTGTCATGGATTTCACTCAAACCCAAACCACGTCTACGAGCATAGCATGTCCTAACAGCAAACGTAGAGTAACTCCCAAGGGTTTGAATGTAATGCAGGTAATAGGTACTACCTCAATCTACTTCCCAATCCCACAAGTTAATTGATCCTACTCATGCAATGTGTGAGGGTTTTGACTAATGCAATGAAAACTGGGTAATTGGAAAGCATGATCAAAGTGTTACTTGCCTTGCTGATGATCCGCAAAACCTAGAGACTCAAAGTAGCAAGCGGCGCACTTCGGGTACTCTATCGCAATCAAACAAGAAGCATACAATAAGTACTTAACTAATGCACGGGTAAAACTCAAATAAGAGATCAAACCAGAAAGTTCAACTTAAGAACTCCGGTTTCCAAAAAGAATCAACTCGAAAGAAGCAACGAAACTCAAACAGCAAAAGAAACAAGCTCCGAATTACTAGTTGGCATATAGTCAAATTTAAAGTAGCCAAAACTTCGTTCAAGTTGGTTAAACGTAAAAAGGGCTTCGAGACGAAGATCTGGGATTTTGAATCACCTGATTCCGACTCTCGAGTGAAAAGAAAAATGAAAAACAAGATCAGGGCAGAAATCACGATCGGAAAAATCGCGGATAAAATACCCCGAAAAAGAAAAACGACGAACAGGCTAACGAACGAACGTTCGCTGTCTGCGATTAACTAACGAAAACCGTTCGTTAAAACGAACGTACGGACGAACGTCCGCTGTTTAACTAAACCGATCTAAACCGAAAAAAAAACAGATCTAGGGTTCTTTTAAAAAAAACCGATCTGATCTAAAAAAACCGATGCGGCATCTACCTCAACTCCGGCGGGGCTGCTCCGGCGAGGGGGCGGCGGGGCGGCGGCGGTGGGGCGCGGCGGCGGCGGCGGGCTAGGGTTAGGGTTGGCGCGGGGCGGCTGTGCGACTTGGGCCGGCCTGGGCGCTATTTAAAGCCCGGAGTCCCGGTCCGGTACGAGACTAAGTCAGTTCCCGTTTTTTTAAATAGAGTCCCGGCGCAGTAAAACTAACGAAATAAATATCAAGCGTACTCCAAAATTCCCAAAATAAATTTTCGCCATCCTCTAATAATATTTAGGACAAAGTGAACATTTTTCCCGGTCCTAAATGCAATTTTGAAAATTTGCGTATTTTTCATATGCAAATAAATCCGAAAATAAATCCAGAAAAATACCAAAAGTGATTTTAATATTTTTCCTCCAATATTTCTATTATTTTGGAGAAGTCATATTATCTCCGCTCATTTATTTTATTTAGAAATATTTTTAGGAGAGAAAAATAATTAGAATCACACTCTCCTCGTACCGGTATTCGAGCGAACTCAAATACGAAAACGGTAAATCCCCAACTCTCTCCGTAGGTCCTTGAGTTGCTTAGAATTTCGAGGAACTCCATGAACAAAATGCAAAAATATGCAAATGCAATTATGATCTATGTATAACATTCCAAATTGAAATTTTGGGATGTTACACATTGTGGCGTAGGTCGGCAAGCCTTGCCGGGCTGTTCTGCCACCTTCTCGCCTGCCTGCGTGACCAGCCACTAGACATGTGTCATTTGTAGGTTATTTCCTTCGGAAGTGGATGCCACGTACCGAATTACGACCACTTATTCACTTGGGGGCTTGACACACACCGATTGATGACTTATGCTGCTGTGAGGTGCAGCGGTGCAACCTTGGCGGGGTAACCCGCTCTCTGCGTCCCCGGCAGGCTTGTCGAGGCAGTCTTGGGACTCTTATTCGGTGCAACCTCGTCCTTGCCAGGCTCACCTGGTCGATGAGGGAGTTTTTTCATTAGTGGTATCTTTCTCCTTTATCTTGACTTGGTCTTCTTGATCCACCCCTAATTTCTCAAAAGGCCAACCTCTTCTGCTTGGCTTGGTCTTGGAGGTTGCAACATCACCTCCGTGCATGTGTATAGTGTGGGCAACATACCTCAAGGTTTGTTGCACCGACATCTTGTGTTCCACTATCCACTCTAGGATCTCCTGATTCTTGGCTAAGTTGGTCAGACTTAGCTCAATTCTCAGTGTTGCTTCCAGCAGATATTTCATTTGGTCTTGCTTAGACTTGAGATTATGTATTGGGGCATTTGGTGCAGTGGCTTGCTTTGCTGCTCTTGCTGCTGCTGCCTGAGCCTTCTCTTGGGCCTCAACAGATGTAGGGTGTGAAGGATCCATCACCACTACATTATCCTCGAACTTTGGCTGAAGAGGGAGGTGCTCGTAGTCTAGTAGATATGTGCATGTACCAACTTTGGAGTTGATACACATTTGAATATGTGGGGCATATCCACATGTCCTCTTCTGGTCAGCAGCTGACCTCTTGATCGTCTCTACAATCAAACTCATAACATTGAACTTCTGTGGGACATCAAATAAGTGAAGTGGGTTGATGGAATGGCCACGTATCATTCTCTCATCTCTAGACTTGGGTAACAGGGTGTGCCTCAAGATATAGTTTGTGGTTCCCAAACCAGCATGCAAGTGATAGATAGATCCAAGCTTGTGTGTTTCCAAATCCTTGGGTGGGGGATGGTCTTATACATGTTGGCCACAGAGTTGTGATCCATCCTGGATTTGCCATACACATCAACATCTCCTTCTGCTTCCTTAGGGGCATGAATAAGTGCAGCCCACTCAGAATAGAGGACTAAGATCTGGTGCCCTCAGCCATCCATATAATCCTTCCATTTGGATAAAAGTGTGCTGTGGAATAGAACTGTATGATCATCTCATCATTCAATTTGGTTAACTTTTGTCCAACTAACTTGTCACCACTTGTGATTTTGAAACTCTCATGAACATGGGGGGAGTAGTCTAAATTACCATCAATATACTTCCAGTCCACCCATTTCATGTCACTGACTATATATAGCCTTCTTGTCAAGTAGTACTGTCTCATTAAGATCTTATTGTTCACATGTGTGAAAACGGTAATCACAAGTTGTCCCTTTCCTTGCAGAAAATGGATCAACTTTTCTCCATTCTCTTAGACCACTGTCCTTCCTGAGTTTCATGTTCTCAGCAACTGGATGAGCATCATTGTGTCACATCCCTAGTCAGTGCTTGCATTAGGACTAGCTAGAGTATGCATCATGTTTACTTTTTAAAGAAACTTGAAATGGGAATGACAGAAACCCCAGCACCCCTCTTCTAACAACTAGGGTTTAATAAAATCTTTTCCAATGTACCCAAAATGCCCTTCAAAAATGTTCATCATTTCTGCCTTGGTCTTAAACCTCTGCCAAAAATGGTGCACAATTTTCTAGGACATCCAAGGTCTCTGGATTAATTCATATGGTAATTGAATTTGGGCATTTAAATGCTATAAAATATTTTGTGTGCCCAAACAATCATAAACTAAAATGTTCCATGCTGTTCATATTATATACAGTGGGCATGACTAGTTTTATGAGCTATAAAAATGTTCTGGCATTTTTATTAATTCAACAAAGTTGCAAAAGAAATGAAACATAAAGAAATAGAAAAAAGAGAAGAGAGAAAGAGCTTACCTAGCGCCTAACAGGCCCACCTGCCGGCCCAGCCCAGCCACGGCTCCAACGAGCTGCTTGGCTCGGCTAGGCACGCAGGCAGGTGCGCGACGGCGGCTGCAGCGCGCGCCACGCAGCTGCCCGCCGCCCTGCTTCCTCCCCTCGCCGTTCTGGTGAGTGGGATCGATCCCCCACTTCCTCCCCGAGCTCGCTGACACTCTCCACCCTCCCCAGCTCCTCTCCCTCGCCTTCCCCGCACCATGGCCGACGCCGCCGTGCTCGCGCCGTCGTGATAGCCGCGTCCACCGCCGTCCCTGAGCTCCGTCATCGTGTCTGTCCGCTACACCGTCCTCGACTACGTCGAGCAGGCTGAGGCCCGAGCGCTCGCCCGCTCTGGAGTCGCCCCCGACCCCGTCTTCCCCAACTCCGGCCGCAGAGATGCCCCTCGCCGCCCCGCTCAGCTCCGACCGTCCCCAAGCTCTCCTCGGCGTCTACTACGACCGCCGTGAGCTCAACTCCGTCCTCCCCCTCTCCGTTGGCTATCTCCCGCACTGAACGCACCGCACGAGGCTCACCTGCACGCGGCGCCGCGGAGCTCGTCGCCGACGAGGCTCCGGCCATCTAATGGTCCGGCCACCGTGCCCACCAGCTTCACCGTCACATATAGGTGCTGTAGGATCACTCCACGCACCTCTACGAGCACCGCACCGACGAGTTCGACCTCGCCCGAACTCCGGCAGCCACTGGACTCGTCGTCGGCGTCGTTTCCGGCGACCCCGAGGCCAGCCACCACCACCACTCGACGCGGGTCACTCCCAGCTACCCGTAGGTGTGCTCCGCCGTCGTTTTGGCAGCCGGAGCACAAATCCCGCACCTCACAGCCGCGTTTGGCCTCGCCGGCGACTAAACGCCGGCGAGTTAGCCCTGTTTGACCAAGGGTTTGACCCCCCCTTGGTCACTAACATGTGGGCCCTGTGTGTTAGTCAAACCTAGTTTAGTGTTTAATTTAATTTTAATTAGTTAGTTAACTAACTGTGACACTGACCAGTGGGTCCCACTTGTCAGGTTTGACCTGGGCCGCCCTGTTGACTGGCTGACGCCAGCATGATGTCATGGTGATGCAGTAAGGGATTTTCTGGGATTTTTAGATTTAAAAATAATTCAGGAAATTCCAGAAAATGCTTTAAACTTCAAAAATTCATATAAATTCAACAGTAGCTCAGATGGAAAAGATTTATATATGAAAATTGATTAGAAAAATCCAATCTTTCCAATGGCCCTAGTTTCATGCATGTTTGAGCAAGTTAACCTTGCTGTTTACATTAAAACAAGTTAATGCACTTAATTAAATAATAATTTGGGTTTCAATTTGAATCTTTGATTCAAATGGGCTCAAACCCTTCTGTTTATAGTTGCATTAGCCCAAAACACATGCATCTTGCCATATCATGAGCATGCATCATATTGTTGCATTTGTTTGCTTATTGATTGTATCGCCGGTATTCTCCGTGTTAGGTCCTGCTCCCGAGGATACTTCTGCGTATCCAACTGAAGATCAGTACCCGACAACCACTTTGTCAGGCAAGCAATCATTGATCATTCCGATACAAATCCATCTTCTCGCTCCTGCTCTCTTTTACTGCATTAAGGCAACAGCGTGTGAACTGCTACTTGCTGCGATAGTTGAACCCTATTCCCTTGCATGACCTGTCATTGCCACAATAAATAGTTGAAACCCACTAGCATGTGTAGGAGTTGATTGAGCCATGTGATGTGTGATCCACCATGCTATTTGTTTACGTTGCCTGCTATGCTTAGAGTTGTGTCAGGTCTGGTTCATCTGGGTGATGGATCAGAGTGAAATGATCATACCGGTAAAGAGAAGGAAGTGTGGAATATGTTTGGTAAAGGTATCGATGAAAGGCCATGTAGGAGTACATGGTGGGTTGTTTCATTGGAATCGTCCATAGGACCCGAGATCTGTATGTGTGATTCAAGTTACAGTTACTACCACGCATTGGGCTCTGGGCGCTCCAAGCCCTCTCGTCTTATTAACTGCCCCTGTTCTCTGTCCAGGAGTTGCAACTAGTTTCCGGTGTTTGTAGTTTACTGGTGGTCGTGCACAGCGCTGACCCTCGGGGTGGGCTGTGATGCGATAGGTACGTGGCACGGTGTACCGATTGCCCGTTTGGTGACTCGGGAACCCTGTACACATCGTTTGGGGCCGTGAGCGACACCCCGGCCTGATCTCCCCATGGTTGGAACCCAAATAGGCGATAAACCTGGACGAGAGACTTGTGTAGTTAGTCAGGTCGTGGCCGACACCCACGCTGGGCTTCCGCTTGAAGGTTGCCGAGTACATGTCGAGTAAACGGCGATAAGTGGTGGAAGCGTGTGTGAAGAAGTACACCCCTGCAGGGTTATCAATCTATTCGAATAGCCGTTGTTCGCGGTACGGACTACTTGGTTACTCTTACAGTTCATAGACAAGTTGATGGATACTATTAAAAGCCTCAAGACAAGTGTGAGTGTCATGGATGGCCCTTCCGTAGGATGACGGAAGAGGATCCTCGGTGGTATATTGTTGTGGTGAGTAGAGGACTCGTGTACGTAGTAATATCTTGCAATCTGTTGAGAGTTGTAGTATAGGTTAGCCAAGAGTCAAAGCTGTCTTTCTGCTATGAACTCCACTACCACCTGTTGATAATGTTGCATGTATGATAGGTTCTGTTGTAAGACTTGTTGAGTACTTTTGTACTCATGTTTGCTTAATAACTGTTGCAGAGGAGAACCCTGCCCCTTTTGATGGGTTCTACATAGACGTTGACGTCGACGAGTAGCTTGTCACCCAGACGGAGATCTGGAGCTTGTGAAGGGCCTTGTAGATATTCAGGCTACACCAAGCCTATTTTATTTTCTAAGTCGTCTGTACCCAGACATGTAGCTTCCGCTTGTGCTTGTATAACTGTATGACTTGAGTGTTGGGTCATGTGACCCCTACCTGTATGGATATGTTATGTATGGCTCTTGGAGCCTCTTAAATAAAGTACTTTGAGTCATAGAGTTCTGTTGTGATGCAATGTTGTATTTGCACATATTGAGCATATTGTGTGTATGATTGAAATGCTTGGTATGTGTGGGATCCGACACCTAGTTGTTTTCCTTTGGTAGCCTATCTTACAGGGAAATTCCTCCTAGTGCTTCCAATGAGCCTTTGTAGCTTGCTACTGCTCGGAACACGTAGGCTGGCCGGCATGTGTCCTTCTTCGTTCCTGTGTATGTCCCTTAGGGGAAATGTCACGCGTTGTTCCTTTAAGTCCATGTAGCTTGCTACGACTTGGGTTCATACGTTGATGACCGACACCTTCGTTGCTGGGTCATGGATGCATGTCTCTGTAATTTAGTGCCGCTTTTGGTTTATAACTAGCCATGTTGGCCCGGGTTCTCTGTCATATGGATGCTAGCGACACTATCATATACGTGTGCCAAAATGCGCAAACGGTCCCGGGCCAGGTAAGGTGGCACCCGTGGGGATACCGTGCGTGAGGCCGCAAAGTGATATGACGTGTTACAGCTAGATCGGTGTGACTTAGGATCGGGGTCCCGACAGAAATGTCAAGCGTTG
>LR738710.1:296632683-296715660 GCA_902687465.1 Secale cereale
CGTAGCTTGCTACGACTTGGGTTCATACGTTGATGACCGACACGTTCGTTGCTGGGTCATGGATGCATGTCTTTGTAATTTAGTGCCGCTTTTGGTCTATAACTAGCCATGTCAGCCCGGGTTCTCTGTCATATGAATGCTAGCGACACTGTCATATACGTGTGCCAAAATGCGCAAACGGTCCCGGGCCAGGTAAGGTGGCACCCGTGGGGATGCCGTGCGTGAGGCCGCAAAGTGATATGACGTGTTACAGCTCGATCAGTGTGACTTAGGATCGGGGTCCCGACAACGTTGGCATTAGAGCTGGACTGCCTGTAGGTTTCTCAAGCCAAACTGGTTGATGTTGAGTCTAGAGAAATTCTTAGTTATATGCAGTGGAATTGATTGTGGAAGGGAACGTAAGGCTCTTTTTACTCCTTTACCTTATGCCCTTCTGATCTGAGTCAGTCTATTCTTTCTACGGGGATTTAGGACTAGGCCTCTTATCCTTACTAGGTTCACGTGTTACTAATCCGTAGACTCTTAGGATTGTTGGTTTCAAGCCTCAGTTCAGTTTCTACCCTTTTAGTATGATGAATTGTTGGACCCGGAACCTTGATATGATATTGTTGAGTGGCTATGCTATCATTTGTATGATGTCTCAAATCTTTTTTGAGCATTTACAGTTGGTATGCTGCCCGATTTCTTCCAGAAACACTAATGCCTTCCAGGCTACGGTGGTAATCTTTACGAAGATTACTACGGGAATGTCTGAGCTAGACCGTGGCAGTAGTAGTATTGTAGTAGTTGTATTTCCACAGTCCTGCGCGTCAGCTGGAATATGACTTAGCTAGTACTGAGTTCCAGAGGTGTAGCTAAATAATGTATAGGAGCTTGGAATGCCTCTGATGAGATGTATGGTCTTTCACCGCAGTTGTACTTTAGCCTTGGCTTGTACTAAACTATGTATGGTGTGTATGACCACTGGTGTATATATAGCAGTTTCTATATTACCATGTCGTACGGATGAACATCTCTGCATTCCGTGTCATCCATTACATTCTGCACTCCTATGTCAAGTTTTTGCCATCCTTGTCTAAACCATTGTTTTGTTTTCCTAGGATGGTCAACACTCGCAGCACTCCTGCTGCTCAGGAGCAGGGTGAGGCTAGTGGGGCTAGAGATGAGAATCTGCCCCAGCCACCCTCCTTGGCTGAAGTTATGCTCGAGGCAGAACGAAACAAGAGAGAGACCAACCGTCTGCTGGAACGCATAGAGCAGAACACTGGGTTTCGTCAGAGGAATGACGTGGTGTCAATCAATGACTTTATCAAGATGTGCCCACCCAAGTTCCATCATTCCACTGAACCTCTGGATGCGGATGATTGGCTTCGTAGTATCACCCACAAGCTACACTCTGCCCGTGTGGCCGAAGCTGATAAGGTTATCTATGCCGCCTACCATCTTGAGGGCCCTTCCAGTCTATGGTGGGAGAACTTTGAAGCTATGCGTCCTGCTGGCCAAATCACTACTTGGGTTGAGTTCAGTGAGGCATTCCGTGAACATCACATTCCGGAAGGTCTCATGGATCGCAAGCGGGAGGAATTCTGCAATTTCACCCAGGGCCGGTTAACTGTGAATGGCTATAGTCGTGAGTTTGGCTGGCACGCTATGCAGCTGAGGAAGTATCCACCGATGCCAAGAAGCAGGCAAGGTTCCGCAAGGGACTCAGCCCCGAACTCCGCCGAGATCTACGACTGCAAGAGTGCACTTCCTTCCAGAAGTTGGTGAACAAGGCCATCAGTGCTGAGACGGGCCAGACTGATTTCGAAGCCACACGCAAGCATCCACGTGACTTTGGTTCCTCATCCGGCTCTGGCTCTCACAAGCGCCGTGTGTGGGTTCCTAACACTGCTCTGCCACCCAAGTACACACCGAGGCCATCCTATGAGGCGCCTCGCCCAACTCAACAGTATGCACCTGCTAAGACCTATGGACGACCACCTACCAACTTTGCTCCACGCACTGGCACTGTGACATGCTTCAAGTGTGGAGAACCGGGGCACTACATGCGTGAGTGTCCTCAGAACCAACCAGGAAAACCCGTTGGCCGTGGTAAGCCAACCGGCAAGGTGAATTATGTCAAGCCAATCCCCACTGCACGTGGTCATGTCAACTATGTCTCTGCTGAGGAAGCTTATGAGGATCCTAACGTCGTCCTTGGTACGCTTCTCGTTAACTGCCATCCGGCATCTGTTCTTTTCGATACTGGAGCATCCCATTCGCTCATATCTGAGAGCTATGCTCGAATGCACAACATGACTTTTTGTGACATGCCTACTTCCATGGTTATTCAAACTCCTGGTTCAAAGTGGCAAACCTCTAGGGTAAGCCATGGAAACGAAATCCTTGTCGATAGACTTGTTTTCCTTGCATCTCTAATCGCTCTCAAGTCCTCGAACATAAACATCATCTTGGGTATGGACTGGATGACAAGTCATTACAACAAGATTGATTGCTACACTAGGACCGTTCAACTTACACACCCATCCGGCAAGACAGTCAATGTCTTGGCCCGAATGGCTGAGCGTCAGCTCTACTCTCTTAATGCCAGCCCTCTACCAGAACTCGAAGATATCCTGGTAGTCCGTGACTTTCCGGATGTTTTTCCAGAAGAACTGCCAGGTGTTCCACCTGACAGAGATGTCGAGTTCGTGATAGATCTTATTCCAGGAACTATTCCGATCTCTAGGAGACCCTATAAGATGGCACCCCTAGAATTAGCTGAGCTTAAGAAACAACTCGATGAGTCCTTGCAAAAGGGTTTCATCCGTCCTAGTTCTTCCCCTTGGGCTTGTCCCGTCCTCTTTGTCAAGAAGAAGGATGGAACGGAATGGATGGTTGTAGATTATCGACCTGTCAATCTGGTCACCATAAAGAACAAGTATCCGCTCCCCAGGATCAACGACCTGTATGATCAGCTCGCTGGATCCTCAGTCTTTTCCAAAATAGATTTGAGGTTGGGCTACCATCAAATCAAAATCAAGAACGGGGACATTCCTAAAACGGCTTTTGTTACTCGTTATGGCCAATACGAGTACACCGTCATGTCCTTCGGATTAACCAATGCCCCGGCCACCTTTTCCCGGCTAATGAATTCTATATTCATGGAGTACTTGGATAAATTCGTCGTGATATACCTCGATGATATACTCATCTACTCCAAGAACAAGAAAGATCATGCTGAGCATCTAAGGCTGCTATTGCCGAAACTTTGAGAGCACCGTCTTTATGCCAAATTCTCTAAATGTGAATTCTGGTTCCCGGAAGTGACCTATTTAGGTCATGTGATCTCTGGCAAGGGTATTGCTGTCAATCCCGAGCGAGTTCAAGCCGTCCTTGATTGGACTCCCCCTGAATCGGTCAAGCAAGTTAGGAGTTTCCTTGGCTTAGCGAGCTATTGCCGACACTTCCTCGAGAATTTCTCCAAGGTTGCTAAACCTCTAACTGAACTCCTCAAGAAAGATAAAAAGTTTGTGTGGACCCCACAGTGCGAGTCCAGCTTTCAGGAACTGAAAAGACGCCTGACATCTGCACCCGTACTGGTACCACCAGACTTTTCCAAGGATTTTATTATCTAGTGCGACGCCTCGCGACAAGGACTAGGTTGCATACTCATGCAAGATCGTCAAGTGATCGCATACGCATCTCGACAGTTGCGTCCACATGAGGATAACTATCCTACACATGATCTAGAGCTTGCAGCTATAGTCCACACACTCAAAACATGGCGACATTACCTTCTTGGTAATCGCTGTGAAATCTTCACCGATCACCAAAGTCTGAAATACATCTTCACCCAACCGGACTTGAATCTCAGGCAAAGACGTTGGGTTGAATTGCTCACAGATTACAACTTAGGAATCACTTACACCCCTGGGAAGGCCAATGTCATGGCCGACACACTAAGTCGTAAGTCTTATTGTAACAACCTGATGTTATAACAAGGGCAACCACTTCTTTACGAGGAATTTCGTAAGCTTAACCTTCACATTGTTCCTCGAGGATTCCTTTCGACCTTGGTGGCGAAACCTACCCTTATGGATCAAATCATAGCTGCCCAGAAGCAAGATACAGGGATTTCCCGAATTAAGAGAAACATTCACAAAGGAGTTGCAGGTTGTTTGTCCATTGATAACAGAGGTGTTGTTTTCTTCGAGAACCGTTTAGTGGTTCCCAAGAACCAACATCTACGGCAGTTAATCCTTAAGGAGGCTCATGAATCTCCTCTCACGATTCATCCCGGTAGTACCAAAATGTATCAGGACCTACGTTAGAGGTTCTGGTGGACTAGGATGAAGAGAGAAATCGCTCAATTCATCGCCAACTGCGACGTTTGTCGTCGAGTCAAGGCAGAGCATCAACGGCCTGCTCGCACCCTTCAACCTTTAGCTATTCCTGAATGGAAATGGGACAAGATCGGTATGGACTTAATTACCGGGTTTCCCAGGACCAGGAAAGGGAATAATGCTATTTTCGTCGTTATCGACCTCCTCTCCAAAGTAGCCCACTTCCTACCTGTTCGTGAAAGTATAACCGCTAGCCAGCTAGCAGACTTGTATATCTCCCGGATAGTATCACTTCATGGTGTGCCGTTGGAGATTAACTCAGACCGTGGAAGTCTTTTCACTTCATGATTCTGGGAAAGTTTCCAGAATGCTATGGGAACTCATCTCTCTTTCAGCACCGCCTTCCATCCCCAGTCAAGTGGTCAAGTGGAACGAATCAATCAAATTCTGGAAGACATGCTTCGAGCCTCTGTCATCTCTTTCGGTATGGAATGGGAGAAGTGTCTTCCATTTGCCGAATTCTCTTATAGCAACAGTTATCAAGCCAGCTTGGGCAAAGCTCCCTTCGAAGTTCTATATGGATGAAGGTGTCGAACACCTCTTAACTGGTCAGAAACCGGGGAAAGACAATTCTTTGGTCCAGATATGATCCAGGAAGCAGAAGAGCAAGTTCGCATCATTCGTGATAAATTGAAAACAGCCCAGTCTCGCCAGAAGAGCCAATATGATAGTCATCATAAGGCTGTGACTTTTGAAGTCGGCGATAAGGCTTACCTTCGGGTTACTCCTCTTAAGGGAACCCATCGCTTCGGCATCAAAGGCAAATTGGCCCCTCGTTACATCGGTCCTTTTCGCATTCTTGCCAAACGAGGAGAAGTTGCCTACCAATTGGAACTACCTCCGCACCTCTCCAGAGTTCATGATGTCTTCCACATATCTCAACTCAGGCGTTGCTTCTCGGATCCTATACGCGGAGTGGATCACGAAACGCTTGATCTCCAGGACAATCTCACATATCGAGAATACCCCGTTCGTATTCTTGATCAAACCGAGCGCACCACTCGACGTCACAATATCAAGTTTCTCAAGGTTCAATGGTCACATCATTCCGAGAGTGAAGCTACTTGGGAAAGGGAGGATCGTCTTCTACTTGAGTACCCCACCCTCTTTCCGGAGGAACCCAAATCTTGGGACGGGATTCTTTTGAGTGGGGGTGAGTTGTCACATCCCTAGTCAGTGCTTGCATTAGGACTAGCTAGAGTGTCCATCATGTTTACTTTTCAAAGAAACTTGAAATGGGAATGACAGAAACCCCAACACCCCTCTTCTAACAACTAGGGTTTAATAAAATCTATTCCAATGTACCCAAAATGCCCTTCAAAAATATTTATCATTTCTGCCTTGGTCTTAAACCTCTATTAAAAATGGTGCACAATTATCCAGGACATCCAAGGTCTCTGGATTAATTCATATGGTATTTGCATTTGGGAATTTAAATGCTATAAAATATTTTGTGTGCCCAAACAATCATAAACTAAAATGTTCCATGCTGTTTATATTATATACAGTGGGCATGACTAGTTTTATGAGCTATAAAAATGTTCTGGCATTTTTATTAATTCAACAAAGTTGCAAAAGAAATGAAACAGAAAGAAATAGAAAAAAGAGAAGAGAGAAAGAGCTTACCTGGCGCCTAACAGGCCCACCTGCCGGCCCAGCCCAGCCACCGCTCCAGCGAGCTGCTTGGCTCGGCCAGGCAGGTAGGCAGGTGCTCGACGGCGGCTGCAGCGCGCGCCACGCAGCTGCCCGCCGCCCTGCTTCCTCCCCTCGCCGTTATGGTGAGTGGGATCGATCCCCCACTTCCTCCTCGAGCTCGCTGACACTCTCCACCCTCCCCAGCTCCTCTCCCTCGCCTTCCCCGCACAATGGCCGACGCCGCTGAGGGATCGAAGAAGGTGAGAGTGTCTAGAGGGGGGGGGTGATTAGACTACTCGACAAGATAAAAATTCTGTCTTTTATCAAGGACAGATTTTGGCAGATTTTGCATAACACACAAGTCAAGTAGCACACTACACATGCAATTCTAGAGTATGGCAGCGGAAAGTAAATTGCACAAGTAGTAAAGAGAAGTGGAGAAGATCAAACGCAATTTGGAGACGCAATGATTTTTCCCGTGGTTCCGATAGGTGGCGCTATCGTACATCCACGTTGATGGAGACTTCAACCCACGGAGGGTAACGGCTGCGAGAGTCCACGGAGGGCTCCACCCACGAAGGGTCCACGAAGAAGCAACCTTGTCTATTCCATCATGGCCTACGCCCACGGAGGGCTGGCCTTACTCGGGGTAGATCTTCACGAAGTAGGCGATCTCCTTGCCCTTACAAACTTCTTGGTTCAACTCCACATCTCGACGACGGAGGCTCCCAAGCGACACCTAACCAATCTAGGAGGCACCACCCTCCAAAAGGTAATAGATGTTGTAGATGATGATGAACTCCTTGCTCTTGTGCTTCAAATGATAATCTCCCCAACACTCGACTCTCCTCACTGATTTGGCTGTGGTGGAAGAAAGGATTGAGTGGAAAACAACTTGGGAAGGCTAGAGATCAAGCTTCATATGGTGGGAGTGGAGCAACTTGATCTCAACACAAGGGTAGCTAGTTCTCTTCTCAGAAATGTAAGGTAGGAGTGGTAGTTCTTTCTGATGGCTCTCTCCACGAATGAAGAGGGGGTGGAGGGGTATAAATAGCCTCCACACAAAATCCAACCGTTACACTCATTTGAGCAATCTCGGTGGGACCGAAGTGGACAACTCGGTGAGACCGATAGTTCAAATAATGTGAACGTTGGGGTTTTCGGTGGGACCGAATATACAATCTCGGTTAGTCCGATTCGTGCAATGACAAGAGCATGCCAGTTTCGGTGGGACCGACTTCATCATCTCGGTGACACCGATTTGATGACAGAAGGTTACAGAACCTTGGCAACTCATGTTTCGGTGGGACCGAGTTCAGAATCGGAAAATCCGAGTTTACTAGGGTTTGGCTTATGGCTGAGGTGGTTCATCTCGGTGTGACTGAGTTTGGAATATCGGTGGGACCGAGATTACTTATGAGTGTATATGGCAGTGAAAGTTGCTGATAGTTTAGGAGATGTATCACTAAGCACTTGAGCAACCAGATCATCATCATAACCTCATCCCCTTTTAATAGTATTGGCTTTTCCTATGGACTCAATGTGATCTTGGATCACTAAACCAAAAATGGAGTCTTGAGCTTTTGCCAATGCTTGCCTTAGCATTTTGAGGGGTCCACTTCTTTAGTCCTTTTGCCATGCCAATGTGATTGAATTTCCTGAAACATACTTGATAAAAGCATTAGTCCAACCACAAAGTATGTTGTCATTAATTACCAAAACCACCCGAGGAGCAAATGTGCTTTCAATCTCCCCCTTTTTGGTAATTGATGGCAACACACTAAAATCACACTAAACAAGACATCAAAGCTTATTGAAAGAAAGACAGAATTATCACGAAAGCTTTGACAAACATGTAGTACACAGGCTCCCCCTACAAGTGTGCAAGATTTTCATAAATTATGGTTTTGGACTACCACAAGCACACAAGAGAGATAAGCAAGATGTGCTACATGCAGCTTGGCTATATGCATCAGAGCAGATGAAAAGAAGTGAGTGATAATGCATATGTGCATGGTGATTTCTTGCAAACAAGTATTCACAAGCAAGTCACCATCATGCACATTCTACAAAGTGCATATACTTACCTTGAGGTTCCTTGGCATTGTACCTGAAGAGATAAACTTGGGAAAACAAGGTTAGATAACACAAGAGTATTTCTTCAACCAACTGCAAGAACATCAAGAGTACCAAGCCAGGGATGACATGTATAAAGAGTGTCTCATATTGAGCACAAGCTTGAATCAGCAAACATGTCTCCGAAACTAAAAGATTTTCAATGAACTCTGAGAGATTTTGCTTTCCATAAGATATCAATTGTGAAGATTCCTCTCCCTTTGAGTTCTCTCAGATCAAGGGGTTTGATCGAAAGAGCAAAATCAAAAGAATGATGCCAAATGAGAATGACGCCAATTGTAATGTCCAATGTAAAACACAGCAAGAAATTCTCTTATAAGGAAAAACACGGCAAAGCTTTGATGTGATTCTCTCCCCCTTAAGGTAAGATTGCTCTTCTTCTCCCCCTAAATCTTCTCTTCTCCCCCTAAGTCTTCTCCGCCTTTGACATCAAGTGCCGAAAAGGACAGCAAACTAGGAAGGTCAGGGAAGATGGAAAGAAAGGAGTGGGATCCTTAAGAATCACAACAGGGCAAATAGGAACATGCATAGAGAATCATTGAGTGGAGCTGCAGAAGATGATATCCTAGAAGAAATAAATCGGTGACTCCGAATTAAGATGGATCGGTGGGTCCGAAAGTCAGGGACTTAGGGTAGATCCTTTTCGGTTAGACCGAAATATTTAAATCGGTGACGCCGAGTTTAATTCCAAGGAAATACAGAAATAATTCAGCTCACTTTGCGAGGAATGTTTCAAAGGATTTGCAATGAATTTGTGAAAGATTTTCGAGGAATTGATCAGAGCCAGAAGGATATTCACAAAGACAGAAGAATAGAAATGAAAAAGATTCCTAGGTGAAGTTTTTTTTAATGAAAACTCAATGAGAGAACATAAGAGAGAATAAAAATACTCCAAAACGTATGTACTTCGTCTAGATAAAGGTCGGCGAAAAGGTCACCTATGTTTGAGTATATTGACCTAGGAGTCGAATGAGGACATTTGATCATACTCATCATTTAAGCTCAAAATGGGGTTGCCATTTTTCGATTAAGCATTCGATGTGATCACATCTTATGAAGCTGCTTGTACTCATGACTTTGAGAAAAGCTCCTTAAAGATGTGAAGAACATACCTTGGGCTTGTTGTTGCTTTGCTCATGTAGGTAAACTTGATGTAGGTACTCATTGAATGTGAAGTTGGAGCGCCATTTCCACTTGTGTAGTTCATCTTCCTACATGGGTTAGGCAAGCAAGGAAATACTCAAGGATATCCAAGATGACAAGAGTGAAATACTAGATGTATAAGATGTCAAAAAGGATATGTGGAATTTTGTTCCTTGAACTCAACATCCCAAAGGGCTAGATACTTGGTCAATGACAAGATTACTCATGATTTGAGTGTGTGGTAATCTTGTGGAATGTAGATCATCCAAGTACCTGCAAGGAGTTAGATGCAATACAAGGAGGCAAATGTGTCCAAGACATATGATCACCATCATAAGAGAAATATCAAGGATTAGTCAAGTGGGCTCATGCCTTGCATGCATCAATGGAGTTCTCACTCCAAGTTTGTAGCATCAATGATGTTCAACTCACTCCTTAAGAGACAAAACACCTTCTCATCAAGAGGTTTTGTAAAGATATCAGCGAGTTGTTTGTCAGTACGAACATGCTTAAGATTGATGTCACCCTTGGCAATATGATCACGAATGAAATGGTGACGAACTTCAATATGCTTCGTTCGAGAGTGTTGCACGGGATTGTGTCCAATTTTAATCGCACTCTCATTGTCACAAAGCAAGGGGAACATGTCTCACATGTATCCCATAATCCTTAAGCGTTTGTGTCATCCATAGCAATTGAGCACAACACGAACCAGCAGCAATATATTCCGCTTCGGCAGTGGATAATGATACCGAATTTTGTTTCTTGGAGGACCAAGATACAAGGGATCGACCAAGGAATTGACACGTACCCGAAGTTGACTTTCTATCAACCCTGTCACCGGCATAGTCCGAGTCGGAATAGCCAACAAGGTCGAAAGAGGCCCTCTTAGGATACCAAATGCCAAAGTTTGGTGTGTATATCAAATATCTCACAATCCTTTTAACAGCTTTAAGATGACATTCTTTAGGGGCTGCTTGATATCGAGCACACATGCATACACTCAACATTATGTCAGGACGAGAAGCACAAAGATATAGTAGAGAACCAATCATAGATCGGTAAACCCTTTGATCAACGAGTTCTCCATCTTTTGTCAAGTCATTATGTCCACTTGTAGGCATGGGGGTTCTCATACCTTTGCTTTCTTGCATGTTGAACTTCTTGAAGAGATCCTTGGTGTACTTTGTTTGTGAGACAAAGGTACCCTCCTTAGATTGCTTGATTTGCAACCCAAGGAAGAATTTGAGTTCACTCATCATGGACATCTCATACTTCTCCGACATGAGCTGTCCAAACTTCTTGCTAAAATGAGGGTTAGTTGAACCAAAGATAATATCATCAACATATATTTGGCACACAAATAGTTCACCATTAACCCTTTTCGTGAACAGCGTTGAGTCTATCTTTCCAATCTCAAAGCCTTTTTCAAGAAGAAAGCTAGTCAAGCATTTGTACCAAGCTCTAGGAGCTTGTTTAAGACCATAAAGAGCTTTGTGCAACTTGTAAACATGATTAGGCTTTTTGGGATTCACAAATCCGGGAGGTTGTTTCACAAAAACTTCCTCCTCAATTTCACCATTTAGGAAAGCACTTTTGATATCCATTTGATAGAGAGTGATATCATGGTGATTGGCATAAGCAAGGAGAATGCGAATGGACTCAAGTCTAGCAACGGGGGCATAGGTCTCACCATAGTCCATACCTTCGACTTGTGTGTAACCTTGAGCTACGAGAGGAGCCTTGTTGCGGATGACTTGCCCATCTTCATCTTGCTTGTTCCGAAACACCCATTTGGTTCCAATGACGTTTTGATCATCCTTGGGCTTCTCTACCAAAGTCCATACCTTGTTCCTCTCGAAGTTGTGTAGTTCTTCGTGCATAGCGTTCACCCAATCTGGGTCTTCAAGTGCTTCTTCTACCTTCATAGGTTCAATACTAGAGATAAATGAGTAATGCTCACAAAAGTTAGCTAAGCGAGTTTTAGAGCGAGTAATTCTCCCGGAGTTGATGTCGTTCATCATTTGTTCCACGGGATGATTTTTCTTGACTCTTGCTCGGACTCGGGATAGCTTTTGTTGAGGTTGTGGCTGAGCTTCCTCATCATCTTCATCTTCCTCTTCTTCTTCTTCATTGTTGTTGGTGTTGTCTTGAGGCGGTGGAGAAGGAGGTTGTGGTGGATCTTCTTGTTGCACTTCCTCATCTTGGTGAGTTCCACTTGTGGAGGCCTCCATGTTGCCTTGAGGTTCATCTCGCCGTGAGGTAGGGGGCTCCACATATGTAGATGAGGTACTCTCCTTCACTTCCATGGGACGGATCTTTCCAATAGATAAATCTTGGATAGCTTCCGATGGGTCCTTGTCTCCTACATCAATAGGCATTTGCTCTACTTGCGAGCCATTAGATTCATCAAACTTCACGCCTACCGTCTCTTCAACCTTTCGGGTGAAATTATTGTAGACACGGTAGGTGTGGGAGTTTGATCCATAACCAAGAAAAAAACCTTCATGAGATTTAGGAGCAAATTTAGACCAACGATGCTTATCAAGGATATAGCATTTCGAACCAAAGACACGAAAGTATCCCACTTGGGGTTTGTTACGGTGAGGAGCTCGTATGATGTCTTGCCGAGGAGCTTATGAAGATAAAGCCTGTTGATAGCATGACAAGTTGTCTCGACCGCTTCCCCCCAAAAATGCTTCGGTGTCTTGTATTCATCAAGCATCATTCTCGCCATCTCTATGAGCGTTTGGTTCTTCCTCTCAACAACTCCATTTTGTTGAGGAGTGTACGTAGCCGAGAACTCATGTAGAATCCCTTCCTCATCGAGAAAAGAGTCTACATTGGCGTTCTTGAACTCCGTTCCATTGTCACTCCGAACTTTCTTGATCTTCACCTCAAATTGATTTTGGGCCTTTTTGACAAAGGTTTTGAAGATTCTCTGAACCTGCGATTTGTCATCAAGGAAAAATACCCACGTAAATCTAGAATAATCATCAACTATAACTAGACCAAAGGAGTTACCACCAAGGCTTTTGTAAGCATTGGGACCGAAGAGATCCATATGAAGAAGCTCAAGCGGTCTCCTTGTGGTCATGATGTTCTTCACGGGATGACTTCCACCTACTTGTTTTCCTGCTTGACAAGCACTACAAAGTCTATCTTTTTCAAAGAAAACATCTTTAACGCCAAGAATATGATCACCTTTGATCAGCTTGTCTAGATTATGCATACCAACATGTCCAAGCCTTCTATGCCATAACCAACCTTTAGAGGATTTAGCAATGAAGCAAGCTCTAGGTTGGGCTTTCTTAGTGAAATCAACAATATATAGATCACCTCTACGGATACCGGTAAACGCCATGTTATGATTGTCACGACGAAAGACTTGGCAATCTACTTTGGTGAATAGCACATTGAATCCAAAGTCAGCTAATCTAGACATGGAAAGTAAATTGTATCCAAGAGATTCTACAAGCATGACATTTTGAATATATCATGAGATATGGCCACCTTACCAAGGCCAAGTACCTTACCCTTGGAGTTGTCTCCAAAAGTCACATACTTGCGTGGACCATCGTTCTTTGCAAGCTCTCGAAACATGTCTTTGTCTCCGGTCATGTGGTCGGTGCATCCACTATCAAGAATCCACTCTTTTCCGCCGGACATGTAGTCTCTCAGATTTGCCATAAGATTGAGACTCTTCATGATCTTGTCTAGCTCGGTGTCCGAATCGGAGTAATCATCATCATGCTCATGCTCATCATCATATTGACCCATAGATTGTTCATCATCAACACCTAGGTCAATTTGATAACTACTTGCATTAGTTTTGTCAATGTGACAATAATCATCGGAATGCAATACAAGAGCATTTCTAATTAACACATTGATAAGACCGGGATCACCCTTCTTTTTCATAAGATCACGAAGCTCAAGGAAGCATTTATCAAAGTTGGGATCATTGGGGCGCATCATATCAAATTCAATAGTCTTCTATAGAATTTTATCAAGACCTCTCAAAGAGTAGTCCGGATAAAGTTCTTCCAAGAACTTCCACATAGCATAGGCGCACTCAAAGTTTGTAACGAGCTTAAGCAAGTTATCGGGTAACCCTCTAATGATAAGATTTACAGTCCTAAGGTTACGAAGCAAATCAAGCTCTTCATCCATGGTAGGGTGCAAGGGGTCAAATGGAGGCACATAGGGGGTCTCAACATATTTGCGCAAATTGTACGTCTTAAAGATAATAAGCATTTCAATCCTCCACGAGTTATAGGACACTCCATTAGGAATAGGCACTCTATGGCTAACACTCCCAAACGTAGACACGTCCATCTTCCTCCAATGGTGTGTAAACCAAAGCAATGGAGACCAAAGCTCTGATATCAATTGAGGGATCGAAGAAGGTGAGAGTGTCTAGAGGGGGGGTGATTAGACTACTCGACAAGATAAAAATTCTGTCTTTTATCAAGGACAGATTTTGCATAACACACAAGTCAAGTAGCACACTACACATGCAATTCTAGAGTATGGGCAGCGGAAAGTAAATTGCACAAGTAGTAAAGAGAAGTGGAGAAGATCAAACGCAATTTGGAGACGCAATGATTTTTCCCGTGGTTCCGATAGGTGGCGCTATCGTACATCCACGTTGATGGAGACTTCAACCCACGGAGGGTAACGGCTGCGAGAGTCCACGGAGGGCTCCACCCACGAAGGGTCCATGAAGAAGCAACCTTGTCTATTCCATCATGGCCTACGCCCACGGAGGGCTAGCCTTACTCGGGGTAGATCTTCACGAAGTAGGCGATCTCCTTGCCCTTACAAACTTCTTGGTTCAACTCCACATCTCGACGACGGAGGCTCCCAAGCGACACCTAACCAATCTAGGAGGCACCACCCTCCAAAAGGTAATAGATGTTGTAGATGATGATGAACTCCTTGCTCTTGTGCTTCAAATGATAATCTCCCCAACACTCAACTCTCCTCACTGATTTGTCTGTGGTGGAAGAAAGGATTGAGTGGAAAGCAACTTGGGAAGGCTAGAGATCAAGCTTCATATGGTGGGAGTGGAGCAACTTGATCTCAACACAAGGGTAGGTAGTTCTCTTCTCAGAAATGTAAGGTAGGAGTGGTAGTTCTTTCTGATGGCTCTCTCCACGAATGAAGAGGGGGTGGAGGGGTATAAATAGCCTCCACACAAAATCCAACCGTTACACTCATTTGAGCAATCTCGGTGGGACCGAAGTGGACAACTCGGTGAGACCGATAGTTCAAATAATGTGAACGTTGGGGTTTTCGGTGGGACCGAATATACAATCTCGGTTAGTCCGATTCGTGCAATGACAAGAGCATGCCAGTTTCGGTGGGACTGACTTCATCATCTCGGTGACACCGATTTGATGACAGAAGGTTACAGAACCTTGGCAACTCATGTTTCGGTGGGACCGAGTTCAAAATCGGAAAATCCGAGTTTACTAGCGTTTGGCTTATGGCTGAGGTGGTTCATCTCGGTGTGACTGAGTTTGGAATATCGGTGGGACCGAGATTACTTATGAGTGTATATGGCAGTGAAAGTTGTTGATAGTTTAGGAGATGTATCACTAAGCACTTGAGCAACCAGATCATCATCATAACCTCATCCCCTTTTAATAGTATTGGCTTTTCCTATGGACTCAATGTGATCTTGGATCACTAAACCAAAAATGGAGTCTTGAGCTTTTGCCAATGCTTGCCTTAGCATTTTGAGGGGTCCACTTCTTTAGTCCTTTTGCCATGCCAATGTGATTGAATTTCCTGAAACATACTTGATAAAAGCATTAGTCCAACCACAAAGTATGTTGTCATTAATTACCAAAACCACCTGGGGAGCAAATGTGCTTTCAGCCGCCGTGCTCGCGCCGTCGTGATAGCCGCGTCCACCGCCGTCCCTGAGCTCCGTCATCGTGTCTGTCCGCTCCACCGTCCTCGACTATGTCGAGCAGGCTGAGCCCCGAGCGCTCGCCCGCTCTGGAGTCGCCCCCGACCCCGTCTTCCCCAACTCCGGCCGCAGAGATCCCCCTCGCCACCCCGCTCAGCTCCGATCGTCCCCAAGCTCGCCTCGGCGTCTACTACAACCGCCGTGAGCTCAACTCCGTCCTCCCCCTCTTCGTTGGCTCTCTCTCGCACTGAACGCATTGCACGAGGCTCACCTGCACGCGCCGCCGCGGAGCTCGTCGCCAACGAGGCTCCGGCCATCTAATGGTCCGGCCACCATGCCCACCAGCTTCACCGTCACATATAGGTGATGTAGGATCACTCCACGCACCTCTACGAGCACCGCACCGACGAGTTCGACCTCGCCCGAACGCCGGCAGCCGCTGGACTCATCACCGGCGTCGTTTCCGGCGACCCCGAGGCCAGCCACCACCACCACCACTCGACGCGGCTCACTCCCAGCTACCCGTAGGTGTGCCCCGCCGTCGTTTTGGTAGCCGAAGCACAAATCCCGCACCTCACCGCCGCGTTTGGCCTCGCCGGCGGCTAAACGTCGGCGAGTTAGCCCTGTTTGACCCAGGGTTTGACCCCCCCGGGTCACTGACTTGTGGGCCCTGCCTGTTAGTCAAACCTAGTTTAGTGTTTAATTTAATTTTAATTAGTCAGTTAACTAACTGTGACACTGACCAGTGGGTCCCACTGGTCAGGTTTGACTTGGGCCGCCCTGTTGACTGGCTGACGTCAGCATGATGTCATGCTGACGCAGTAAAGGATTTTCTGGGATTTTTAGATTTCAAAATAATTCAGGAAAATCCAAAAAATGCTTTAAACTTCAAAAAATCATATAAATTCAACAGTAGCTCAGATGGAAAAGATTTATATATGAAAATTGATCAGAAAAATCCAATCTTTCCAACGGCACTAGTTTCATGCATGTTTGAGCAAGTTAACCTTGCTGTTTACATTAAAACAAGTTAATGCACTTAATTAAATAATAATTTAGGTTTCAATTTGAATCTTTGATTCAAATGGGCTCAAACCCTTCTGGTTATAGTTGCATTAGCCCAAAACACATGCATCTTGCCATATCATGAGCATGCATCATATTGTTGCATTTGTTTGCTTATTGATTGTATCGCCGGTATTCTCCGTGTTAGGTCTTGCTCCCGAGGATACTTCTGCGTATCCAACTGAAGAGCAGTACCCGACAAACACTTTGTCAGGCAAGCAATCATTGATCATTCCGATACAAACCCATCTTCTCGCTCCTGCTCTCTTTTACTGCATTAAGGCAACAGCGTGTGAACTGCTACTTGCTGCGGTAGTTGAACCCTATTCCCTTGCATGACCTGTCATTGCCACAGTAAATAGTTGAAACCCACTAGCATGTGTAGGAGATGATTGAGCCATGTGATGTGTGATCCACCATGCTATTTGTTTATGTTGCCTGCTATGCTTAGAGTTGTGTCAGATCTGGTTCATCTGGGTGATGGATCAGAGTGAAATGATCATACCGGTAAAGAGAAGGAAGTGTGGAATATGTTTGGTAAAGGTATCGATGAAAGGCCATGTAGGAGTACATGGTGGGTTGTTCATTGGAATCGTCCATAGGACCCGAGATCTGTATGTGTGATTCAAGTTACAGTTACTACCATGCATTGGGCTCCAGGCGCTCCAAGCCCTCTCGTCTTATTAACTGCCCCTGTTCTCTGTCCAGGAGTTGCAACTAGTTTCTGGTGTTTGTAGTTTACTGGTGGTCTTGCACAGCGCTGACCCTCGGGGTGGGATGTGATGCGACAGGTACGTGGCACGGTGTATCGGTTGCCCGTTTGGTGACTCGGGAACCCTGTACACTTCGTTTGGGGCCATGAGCGACACCCCGGCCGGATCTCCCCACGGATGGAACCCAAATAGGCGATAAACCTGGATGAGAGACTTGTGTAGTTAGTCAGGTCGTGGCCGACACCCTTGCTGGGCTTCCGCTTGAAGGTTTTCGAGTACATGTCGAGTAAACGGCGATAAGTGGTGGAAGCGTGCGTGAAGAAGTACACCCCTGCAGGGTTATCAATCTATTGGAATAGCCGTTGTTCACGGTACGAACTACTTGGTTACTCTTACAGTTCATAGACAAGTTGATGGATAATATTAAAAGCCTCAAGACAAGTGTGAGTGCCGTGGATGGCCCTTCCGTAGGATGACGGAAGAGGATCCTCGGTGGTGTATTGTTGTGGTGAGTAGAGGACTCGTGTACGTTGTAATATCTTGCAATCTATTGAGAGTTGTAGTATAGGTAAGCCAAGAGTCAAAGCTGGCTTTCTGCTATGAACTCCACTACCACCTGTTGATAATGTTGCATGTATGATAGGTTCTGTTGTAAGACTTGTTGAGTACTTTTGTACTCATGTTTGCTTAATAACTGTTGCAGAGGAGAACCCTGCCCCTTCTGATGGGTTCTACATAGACGTTGACGTCGACGAGTAGCTTGTCACCCAGACGGAGATCTGGAGCTTGTGAAGGGCCTTGTAGATAGTCAGGCTACACCAAGCCTGTTTTATTTTCTAAGTCGTTTGTACCCAGACATGTAGCTTCCGCTTGTGCTTGTATGACTGTATGACTTGAGTGTTGGGTCATGTGACCCCTACCTGTATGGATATGTTATGTATGGCTCTTGGAGCCTCTTAAATAAAGTACTTTGAGTCATAGAGTTGTGTTGTGATGCAATGTTGTATTTGCACATATTGAGCATATTGTGTGTATGATTGAAATGCTTGGTATGTGTGGGATCCGACACCTAGTTGTTTTTCTTTGGTAGCCTATCTTATAGGGAAATGCCTCCTAGTGCTTCTAATGAGCCTTGGTAGCTTGCTACTGCTCGGAACACGTAGGCTGGCCGGCATGTGTCCTTCTTCGTTCCTGTGTCAGTCCCTTAGGGGAAATGCCACGCGTTGTTCCTTTAAGTCCATGTAGCTTGCTACGACTTGGGTTCATACGTTGATGACCGACACGTTCGTTGCTGGGTCATGGATGCCTGTCTCTGTAATTTAGTGCCGCTTTTGGTTTATAACTAGCCATGTCGGCCCAGGTTCTTTGTCATATGGATGCTAGCGACACTGTCATATACGTGTGCCAAAATGCGCAAATGGTCCCAGGCCAGGTAAGGTGGCACCCGTGGGGATACCGTGCGTGAGGCCGCAAAGTGATATGATGTGTTACAGCTAGATCGGTGTGACTTAGGATCGGGGTCCCGACACATTGTGATCTAGAATCTTTGGCTTCAATTTCCCGAGCACTAGCGGCTCCTCATCACTCTGAAATTCAGGCACTGGGGCCTTGTTCTTCTCAGAAGCTGGAATGTTCCTAGCCGACCTCTTGGGTATAGAAGTCTTAGGCATGGACTTAGCCTTAGAGGGAGCAACAGCTGACTTCATGGCATCTCCCATGAGTTTCTGAGCCTTAGCTGGAGGTGCTGCATCTTTCTCTTCCTCCTCCTCTACTTCATCATCATCCCTCCTCATGGAAGGATTCCCAAGAACTACGGCGATAGTCTTCCTAGTCCTCTTCTTCTTACCAGGAGCTTCTTCATCACTTGGATCCTCAAGTGTTAACTCCTTTGTTTTTTGGACAACTGAAGCTTTTTGAGGTTTTGAAGTAGGAACTCTCTTCTTAGCAGTCTTCTGCTTTTGCTTGGAAGTGGCTGTAGTGGCATATTCCTTTCTGACCACAGACTTCTTCTTTGAAGTGGCCTTATCTGCGATGAAGTCCTCATCCTCACCGTCTGAGGTTCTCTTCTTCTTGTCTTGGTGACAACTTTTGGCAGATTGCTTGGAGTACTTCTGCTGCCCTCATCATAGCTCTCACTAGGACTAGAGCCCTCACTGAGATCAACATCATGTTCAGATCTGTTCTGGCTGTCACTAGCACTAGACACCTTGCAAACACAGACCATATGAATAGATGGATATAGATAGAGTAGATGGGCATCACAAAATGCAGACATTTTCCAAAAAATCTGAGTCCAAACTTTAGTTTTAGCTTTTCGCAGAATTCATTCCGGAGCTACCGAGTTGATCATCTCAGTGACACCGAAGCATACCTAGAACCTGAACACATAATTTTGGTCTGACCGAGTTGTGGTTCGGTGGCTCCGAGATGCTAGGTTTCACTGAGACTTTACTTTTCATCTCATCGATTAATACGTTTTGGTGGAACCGAGTTGTCCGAGTGCAATGGCCAGGGCCAATCAGTGGGACCGAAAATTTCATTTCGGTCGGTCCGAATGAGTTCGGCGGAAACCTAAACCTAATTTTTTTTCAGGAAATCTATTCCAACGGATTTCTTTGGTGGATAGATTAATCTCATTCGTGGCAAGAAACTAGCAGAATCCTTGTGCATTAAACCGGAAAAGGGGATAGCACGAGGAGATCGAATCGTACCCTAACTCGGTGATGATCGTCTACGGTGATAAAGGCGATGGAGATTCCCATTGACGGCAGCGGATTCTTGGGGCGGAGATGAACACGAGACGCCGACAATGATCCGGAGACCAAGGGGGCAGCAACAATGGGGTGCGGCATGTGACGTTTGAAGAAGTATTTCAATTGTACGAGGCGCTGGATTATATACCCATGTGCTGTAGGTGGCACCGAGTGGAACTAATCAGTGGTGCCGAGATGCAAAACTGCAAGTAGTTACAAGAAATCGGTGAGATCGAGTAGGTCTAATTGGTAGCACCAAGATGGAAAACCTAGATCAGTCTGTTGCTTTCGGTGAGTCCGAGTATGAATTGCTGATCTGACCGAAATGCATCAGAAGGTTTTGGTAGGAAACCCTTCTCAGATCGGTGACTCCGAGTGCTCCTCATCCGGTGGGTCCGAAAAGACTTGTTCAATTTTTTTGATGTAGCATGAATAGAATTTGAGATAAGAAGATCATAGATAGCTATCGAAAGTTCTTAGATATTCTTGCACATCCATTTGGCCAATAAAAACCAAACAATCAATACAACAAATGGATGTCCTCGAATGAAGAAAATGTGCAACCAACATGATCACACAATAAGATAGCAAATAAAATATGTGTCAAATCATGCAAAAACAATTCTAGCATCTATTAAGCAATTGGTGATGACTAGGTCATCTATACATGAGTATATTGACTTAGGAGTCAAATGAGAACATTTGATCATAGGTCATACTCATCGTTTAAGCACAAGTGGGATTACCACTTTTTCATAAATCATTAATGTGTTCACACCATTAGAGTTGCTTTAGCTCAATTTTTAGAGCAAAGCTCCCCCTAGATGTGATATCCCCCCTAAGAGGGATGAACTAACCTTGGTTTTGTCGATGATAACTTCATGTAGATAGTGAATATGTGGATGCTCAATGTTTATGTATATCATTTGGAGCAATCCCTCGGAGTGTTGCACTTTCAATACCCACATGGGTTAGTCCCACGAAGAACATACAAGGATATCCATAGACATGGAGTGAATTGCACATATGATGATGTCCATTAAAGCATTAGGTTACCTTGTCCCTTGTCTTGGTTTGTGACTCCATGAACTTGATGCAAGATATGAAAGTTGATTGCATAAGTCCTTGCCAATTTGAATATGAGTGAAGTATGTTGGCGGAGTCACCCTAAAGAACACGCTAGTTCTTCTTCTTTGGGATCCACACCAACTTGATGGGAACCCATGGAATCATAGTCAAACTTGATGAAGCCGAACTTGATGTAGTATAGGGAAAGCACTTGACCATGGCCTTAGGAGCTTCTTCAAATGACTCGATCTCTTCTTTAAGCCTATCCTTGCCTTTTAGCTTGTGTTCTTGTGGAAAAAGATCATCTTGAGCTCGTGTTCCCTCAAAAGAAGTGGGGTCATACTTCTCTTGTTGAGGAACAAACTTTGTCTTGGGGTATTGATCTACTTCCCATTCAACTCCATTGGCATTGAACTTTCGTTCAAAACCAACACCTTGATTCTTCCGGTACCTTCCTTGCTTGCGTACAATTTCCTCAAATTGCTTACTCCCAGCGAGGCTCTTGTCACCTTTCTCTATAATTCCACTCAATAACCTATCTTGCCCAAGTGTGACTTGGCTAAGAGAATCATTAGTGGAATCAAGAGAATTCCTAGAACCAACAATATTGGAATTAACATTGTTATGTTACTACTAGAAGAAGAATATTTCTTGCTCTTGTTGCTAGATTTTACTTGTGACATATAAGTAGAAAATAGGAGACATTTGGAAATATAATAAGAACTCATATTTCGAAGATCATCATTGATAGCTTTTAGAAACCCATGCTCTTGCTCTAAATTTAGCTTCTTGAAGTGTAGCTTCTCATGAGTTTTTAGGACCTCTCTATGATCCTCTTGAGTTGTTTCATGATCTAACTTAAGAGTGTTTAATTCCTTAGTTAGACACACTATCTCCTTGTTATCATTGTCATTAGTTTCATCTTGACTATCATGATTACTAGCAAATTCATCAAAGTTTTCATCACTAGTTTTGTCAACAAATAACTCATCATCACCTTGCAAATCATCTTCATCACTATTGAAATCAAGATACTTGGGTTGTGATACCTTGAGGCCTTTCGCCATGAAGCATCTTCCAATTACTTCATTTGGTGAATCAAATATGTCATAGGAGTTGGATGATACTAGAGCAATTCCGGCAACACCTTCATCTTGACTATAGTCGGAGTCGGAGTGATAACTTCTCTCGGAGTGAGTGTCGGAATCAGAACCGGAAATGCATTCACCAATGTGAGCTTGATGTCTTCGTCTTCTATAGCTCTTGGATGGCTTGTCTTTCCTTTCTGTATCATTGCTTCTTCGAGAGGATCTTCGTTCATAGCGATCATCTCTGCTCCTTCTCTCTCTATGAGGTGATTCATATTTTTTACTTCTCCTTTTGGGTGAATCTTCTCTTTTCTTGTAGGGAGCCGTACACTCATTGGAATAGTGTCCAGGTCTTCCACAATAGTAGCAATTGCGATCACGACTAGAAGATCTTTTGTTATTGTAGGATCTTGACTTGGAGCTTCTATCTTTGCTTCGTTTCTTGTAGAATTTGTTGAAGTTCTTCACCATTAGTCTCAATTCTTCATTGAAGACTTGTTTCTCACTTGATGCCGTGGGAGGATTACATGAAGCTTTGTATGCACCACTATACTTGTTGTGAAGCTCTTCCTTATCCTTGAGTCACATTTCATGAGCAACAATTCTACCAATGACTTTCGTAGGCTTGAGATATTTGTAATTGGGCGTCATTTGGATCAATGTGCACACAGTATCATATTTTCCATGCAAGGCTCTAAGAATCTTCTTGATGATGAATATACCAGTCATCTCTTCACTTCCTAAGCCAGCAATCTCATTTGTGATGAGAGCAAGCCTAGAGTACATTTCGGCGACTCCTTCACCATCCTTCATCTTGAACTTGTAAAGTTGACTTACAAGCACATCCAACTTGGACTCCTTGATGGACTCGGTACCTTTGTGCATATCAACCAAAGTATCCCAAATTCCTTAGCATTCTCAAGATGGCTGATTTTGTTGAATTCTTTGGGACACAATCCATTGAAGAGAATATCGCAAGCTTGAGCATTATATTGCAACATCCTCATTTCTTTCGCGGACGATTCACGATCCAGTTCTTTGCCATCCTCAATGAATTCACCTCGCAAGCCAATATGAACAAAAGCCCAAACGGCGGGGTTATGACCAAGAATTTGCATTTTCATCTTATGCGTCCAACTAGCAAAATTAGTACCATCAAAGTAAGGACCTCTACAGTGATAGTTACCCTCACTAGATGCCTTACACTCCTAGGTTGTGAAACCAAGGCTATGATCACCAAAGCTTTGGAAATCAATGCTAACGGAGACCAAAGCTCTGATACCACTTGTAGGATCAAAAGTATATCTAGAGGGTGTGATTAGACTACTTGACCAAATAAAAATATATCATTTCCCCAATTTTAGTTGTGGGAAGACTTTGGCAAGTTTTACAAGTCAAGGAATCTACCAACACATGCAATTATAAGAGTATAGCAGGAAAGTAAAACATTGCATATGAAGGTAAAGGGAAGAGTTTGGAGAAAGAAAACGTGAGGGAGACATGGATTTTTTGGCGTGGTTCCGATAGGTGGTCCTGCGATACGTCCACGTTGATGGAGACTTCAACCCACGATGGGTAATAGCTTTGTGAGTCCACAGAGGGCTCCACCCACAGAGGGTCCACGAAGAAGCAACCTTGTCTATCCCGCCATGGCCATTGTCCACGAAGGACTTGCCTCACTCGGGCCCTTACAAACTTCTTGGTTCAACTGCACAATGTGTCGAAAGCTCCCAAGCGACACCTACCCAATCTAGGAGACATCACTCTCCAAATGGTAATAGACGATGTGTTGATGATGAACTCCTTGCTCTTGTGCTTCAAATGATAGTCTACCCAACACTCAACTCTTTCTTATAGGTTTGGATATGGTGGAAGAGGAATTGGAGTGGAAAGAAACTTGGGGAAGGCTAGAAATCTAGATTCTTGTGCTAGGATTGTAATGTCTTGATCTCAACACATGAGTAGGTGGTTCTCTCTGAGAAAATGAATGGTGGAAGTCTAGGCACGTTATGATGGCTCTCTCACTGATAGAGAACGGGGGTGGAGGGGTATATATAGCCTCCACACGAAAGCCAACCGTTACACACATTTGAGCAATCTCGCTGGGACCGAATAATGCAACTTTGTGAGACCGATCAGTTCAAACATGTGAACGTTAGGAATCTTGGTGGGACAGACTGGACCAACTCAGCGGGACCAATACGCTAGGGCTTAGGGAAAACGCCGTCTCGGTGGCGCCGATTGCATCAACTCGTTGAGACCGAAGTGAAGCAATAAGCAATAGAGAATCTGTCAAGCCAACTCGATGAGACCGATTGCATAAACTTGGTGAGACTGAAGTGAATGCAACAGATCACAGTGCTTTGGCAAGGCCATCTTGGTGAGACCGAGATCCGTATCGATCGAACCGACTTGTTAGGGTTTCTGGCAACGGCTATGTCAAATGAACTCGGTGGATCCGAATGGAAAGAATCAGTGGGGCCGAGGTTGGAATTAGGGATACATATTTGGATGGAGAAAGTGGCTGAGGGTTTTGGAGAAATATCACTAAGCACTTAAGAAACTAGATCATTAAGCAACACCTCATCCCGTTTTAATAGTATTGGGTTTCATATGGACTCAACATGATTTTGGATTACTAAAATAAAGATGAAGAGTCTTGAGCTTTTGCCAATCTTTGTCCTTAGAATTTTGAGGGGTCCATGTCTCTAATCCATGACATGCCAATCAGTGAACATCCTAAATATTTATCTTGAATGAATATTAGTTCAATGAGATATATGCCGTTATGAATTACCAAAACCACCCGGGGATTAGTTGCACTTTCACCTGTACAATACCGAAAAATGACACTTTTTTAGAATCCCGAAATCGACTTTCCATACATAAATCTTTACCTCTTGACCATTCCAAGACTCCTCACCACGTCTGGGATCTCATCCGGGACTCCGAATAACATTCGGTTACCAACATGTATGTCCCAATATTACTCTAGCATCATCGAACATTAAGCGTACGACCCTACGGGTTCGGGAATCATGTAGTCATGACCGAGACACCTCTCCGGTCAATAACCCATAGCGGGACCTAAATGCCCTTATTGGTTCCTACATATTCCAAAAAAATCTTTTATCGGCTGAACCATGATGTCAAGGATTTGGTTAATCCCATATGCAATTCCCTTTGTCCGGCGATATGTTACTTGCCCGAGATTTGAACGTTGGTATCTCCATACCCAATTCAGTCTCATTACCGGCAAGTCTCTTTACTCGTTCCGTAATACAAGATCTCTATCGGAATCGGGGCTCCGGGGACCCAAGAAAGGTTCGAACACTTGGGTGTGCGCGGGGACCCTCGGCAAGCCCTGCCTAGCTCCACACTACCTCACGACGATGCTTCGCGTGCTCGAGCAAGGGGAATGATGAACTGCAGACATAGCTGCTTACCCAGGTTCGGGCCACCTTGCAGTGTAAAACACTACTCCTGTTTTGTGGTTCGATTGCCTCGTGAGGGAGGTTGAGTATGAGAGTACAATGGAGAGTGCTAGGCTTCCTGAGAGTCTTGTCTGAGGTCGATCCCTTTCTACGGTGGCGCTCTACCTCTACTTATGCTGCCCTTGGTCCTCTTCCGTCGAATGCACAAGGCGGGGAGGGTTGACACAACGGCCAAATTCGAAGGGGAACAAGAGTACAACTTATTTTGACTAAAGGTGGTCTTCACTTGCCAAAGCTCTCTGGCATGACGCGCCAGTGAGCTCGGTGATGTAATGCCCCGGACACATCCGCCGGTGGTCGTTACTCCTGGCGAGGTCTAGAGTGGCCCCACATATCAATACTAGTCTTTTCTACGCACTTTTTCCTCACTCATGCGTTCCCGGGAGCAACTTCCCGGTCGGTCACCCATCCTGAAACTACTCCAAGCTGAGCACGCTTAACTTTGGAGTACTATCTGAATGGGCTCCCGGAAAAGAAGGAATTCCTTATTGATATGAGTAGTTTATCATCCGTAATAATCCAGGCTATCACATACACCCACAGTCAGAGGAACCGACGTCCTCGTCGGGCCACATGAATGTTCCCTCTTGGCACAACCGTCTGTGCATCCAGTCCGATACATGTGCCATGCGTGTGCCGCGACGGGTCACAAACGTCATGAACAACATGACCGAGCACCTGTCCGCAAACATCCGTGTAACCATGAGGGTCGTCTCTGATATCAACTTGTAACGCCCCGGACACACCCGCCGGTGGCCGTTACTCCTGGCGAGATCTAGACTGGTCCCACATATCAATACTAGTCTTTTCTGCGCACTTTGTCCTCACTCATGCGCACCCGGGAGCAACTGCCCGGTCGGTCACCCATCCTGCCCCGGACACACCCGCCGGTGGCCGTTACTCCTGGCGAGATCTAGACTAGTCCCACATATCAATACTAGTCTTTTCTGCGCACTTTGTCCTCACTCATGCGCACCCGGGAGCAACTGCTCGGTCGGTCACCCATCCTGAAACTACTCCAAGCTGAGCACGCTTAACTTTGGAGTTCTATCTGAATGGGCTCCCGGAAAAGAAGAAATTCCTTATTGATATGAGTAGTCTATCATCCCTAATAAGCCAGGCTATCACAACCTCCCTGACGACCCCGCCTTCTTGGTCTTCTTGCACCAAAGAGGCAACCTTTGGGGATTGCTCTGGGAACGGGCGCGCTGCCCTTGTTCCCCTAGCACGAAAGGGGAAAACCTCCTCATTCGCGCCTGCTGGCGCCCTTCTGGCTCCGCTCGTCGCCAAGTGCATCACCCACGTGAAGACACATGTCGTGCAACTCCGATGCTTGATGCTTTCTCCACACGCCTCCGCAAGTGGCCTCGGGAGGCCACCTTATGAGGCTCTTGATGACACCTAATGACATGCGCCTCGCGAGGGCCTTGCTCATGAAGTCCTAGCGATGGGCCATCTTTGGCCTTCTAGTGGCGTCGCTTCATGGGCCTCAGGCAGATAGGCCTGGGTACCACCAGTCCCCCGGGACCGACAGTAGCCCCCGGGCCCGCAGCACGCATGATCCTCTCAAACAGAAGGGGCGAAACAGTGTGGGCCCCATTCTCCTGCGAGCCTAGCTCGACATGTGGCGCATGACGGGGGGCTCGACGCCCCCACTTATCCCATGACGCCTCAGCAACCGTCCGACTGACATAAAGCCTGGCGAGCGCTGCGCAGGGCCATCATTTCTCTGGAGGTGAAGGGGAGCGGATCGGCCCCCTCGAATGCTATAAAAGGCCAAGGTGACAGACCCTTTGTCTCATCTTCTTCTTCTTGCTTCTCTACCTCCACCATCGCCATTGCTGCCATGGTGCTCCTGAGGAGGTTCTTTGCCACCGAGAAGGGGAAGACGAACTGGAAGAGGTTGAGCCGCCGAAACCAATGAGGGGGAGGGCCGCCCTCGCTCGACCACCGCCGCACCAGGGCACCTCCCTGGGGGGCGAACGGCCTCCGTCGGAACCTATGCCGGCTCCAGCAGTCGTGGAGGACACTCCGCCCGCGGGCGCAGACGCGGGGGGGGCGAGGTGGCTGTGGCCGGGGTGTGCAGAGCGGCGATACCGCTCGCCACTCTAGTCGTGGAGCCACTGTGCCGATGAGTCTCGTGACTTCATCATGATCATGGACCGTGACCCTAGCTTGCACCTGGCTCCAGCTCCCCGACACCTTCGCGGAGGAGATGGCGGAGCGCATGCCTCTGGGCCTGTGGCTGCAGCCAAACGGCAGCTGTAACGGGCCCTCCTGGGTGGCGACGGACTTTACCCCCTTGATCTTCAGGGTCATCGGCTTCCACCCGTAGTGGTGCATGGAGAGCGACGACAGTGACTCCGCCGATGACGATGACAGTGACGCGCCCCCCTCCGACGAGAGCAGAAGCAGCGGCGGCTCCCCCAGCATGAAGAGCGAGGACAAGGACTCCGATTAGGGCATGGCGACGCCCGAGTCGGCGCCCTAGGGGCGGTGGCCTCCCCCCGAGCCTTTTTCTTTTCTTTTCTTTTTCTTCCTACATCAAGATGGCATGGGCCCCACGGGGGCGTGTAAGGAACCATAGCGCTTGCGCCTTATATTTAATGTTTCCGTGACTCGAGTTTAGTTCGGTCTCAGCGCTTCACACTTAGACTTGGCCCCTTCTTCACAATCACATTAGTGCTCTGCGTCACTAGGACCCAGCCCCAAGCAAGCCTCATCGTTGCTGGTATGTCAGGTCGCGGTGCCTGGGACAAGGCCAGGAGGTGATGATAACCCACAAGTATAGGGGATCGCAACCGTTTCGAGGGTAGAGTATTCAACCCAAATTTATTGATTCGACACAAGGGGAGCCAAAGAATATTCTCAAGTATTAGCAGCTGAGTTGTCAATTCAACCACACCTGGAAAACTTAATATCTGCAACAAAGTATTTAGTAGCAAGTAGTATGGAAGTAATGGTAACAGTGGCAAAAGTAACAATAGCAGTTTTGTAGTGATGGTGACAGCAGCAGTAACAAAAGTAACAAAGCAAGTATCAATATGGAACGAACTCGTATGCAATGGATCAGCAATGATAGGTCTAGGATAATATTCTAAATAATGATGAAAGGGATCACAAACAGTATTGCAATGCTTAGAAACAAGGCCTAGGGTTCATACTTTCACTAGTGCAAGTACTCTCAACAATGATAACATAATTGGATCATATAACAATCCCTCAACATGCAACAACGAGTCACTCCAAAGTCACTAATAGCAGAGAACAAACGAAGAGATTATTGTAGGGTACGAAACCACATCAAAGTTATTCTTCTGATCGATCTATTGGGTTATTCCTATAAGTGTCACAAACAGCCCTAGAGTTCATACTAAAATAATACCTTAATACACACATCAACAAAAACCCTAATGTCACCTAGATACTCCAATGTCACCACAAGTATCCGCGGGTTTGATTATACGATATGCATCACACAATCTTAGATTCATCTATTCAAACCAACACAAAGAACTTCAAAGACTGCCCCAAAGTTTCTACCGGGGAGTCAAGACAAAAACGTGTGCCAACCCCTATGCATAAGTTCACAAGGTCACTGAACCCGCAAGTTGATCACAAAAACATACATCAAGTGGATCACGTGAATATCCCATTGTCACCACAGATAAGCACATGCAAGACATACATCAAGTGTTCTCAAATCCTTAAAGACTCTGTCAGATAAGATAACTTCAAAGGGAAAGCTCAATCCATTACAAGAAGGAGAGGGGGAGAAACATCATATGATCCAACTATAATAGCAAAGCTCGCGGTACATCAAGATCGTGCCTAATAAAGAACACGAGAGAGAGATCAAACACATTGCTACTAGTACATACCCTCAGCCCCGAGGGTGAACTACCTCCTCCTTGTCATGGAGAATGCCGGGATGATGAAGATGGCCACCGGTGTTGGTTTCCCCCTCCGGCAGGGTGTCTGAACGGGCCCCTGATTGGTTTTTCGTGGCTACAGAGGCTTGCGGCGACGGAACTCCCGATCTAGGTTTACTTTCGCAGGTTTCCCTGTTTATAAGAACTAGCACATATGCCCGTGCATTGCAACAGGAGATAAAATAAAATGCATTTATAGCTAGAGAGAATTACATGTGCTAGCAAAACCCTGTGTGCACACGAAAAATAAACATTTACCTTTTGAGTTTCGCTGCGTGTGAATGAATCAAGCCGCTATTTTTCCATTAATTGATCAAGTGCATTCAAGAGTTTTGTTACATCATCGTACGCCATAGAATACCCATGAGTTATACAATCTAATTTTTCTTTCAAAATTTTCAATCGAGGGGATTTTAAGATATGAAGTTTTTTAATATTGTAGGAAAAATCGACAATTTTTTAATTTTGGACATTTAAAAAAAATTATGTACGCTTTTGGAAAATAAAAAACAATATATAAAAGGGAACAACTTTTAAAATTCACAAACATATTCTGAAAACATTAACATTATTTGACTTGTGAATACTTTTTTAATGGGAACATTTATTGAAAATTCATAAGATTTTAAGAAAATGTGTATCTTTTATACAGAACATTATTTTTATTGCGAGAATTTCACTAAAAACAGAATATTTTTCGAATTTGAAGTATTTTTTGAAATGACATTTCTTTTTAGACATCTCGAACAATTTTGAAAAAACATTTTTTTTGAAAAATGGGATTATTTTTGCAAGTTCTGAATATTTTTGAAAATAGCAACAAAAGTTTGGAATTCTAAACATTTTCCAAACTTTGATTTTTAATTCTAAATGTTTTTGGGAAATTTTCATTTAATAAATAAATTTTAAGTGAAAAATAAACTTGGAAGGGAAAAAAGATATTCCGAAAGGAGAATAAAAATAGAAGTCAAACACATAAAAAGGAAAAATGGGAAGCCTATTAATTATTGAGATGTGCAAAACTCCAACTAAAAAACATGAACATTATTTGAATTTTGAACATTTTAAAAAAATGGGAAGCTATGTTAAAAATGCATAATATTTTTTCAAATGTGTATCTTTAATAGACGAACATTATTTTTTATTTTCTAAAATTTCACTAACACAAGAATATTTTTTGAAATGGGATCTGTTTTTGAAATGCCATTTTCTGTTCAGACATCTTAAACGATTTTGGAAAAAAATATATTTTTAAAAATAGAAAAAAATTGCATGTTCTGATTTTTATATATAAAAATAGCAACAAAATTTTGGAATTTTGAACATATTCCAAAAAAATGTCTATTTGGATTTTGAATGTTTTTTGAGAAATTGTTTTATGAAATAAATTCTAAAAGAAAATAAAGTTTCAAGGGAAATAAGAGATCGGGAAAGGAGAAGAAAAATAGTAATAAAACACAGAAACAAAGAAAGTGGGCCAGCCCATTATTGGAAGTCGTGTGCGAAAGTCCAACTGCTTGTCGCTCGATGCGGAAAATAGAATTTGCGCAACTACGTGGGCAGAAAACTAACTATTTTTGGCCCGGTGCGGAAAATAGAATTTTCGCAGCTACGTGGGTGGAAAAATAAGTGGGCTGGCTTTGTTGGCCATAGCGTGTGGCCCACATACGAAATTGATTTTTCTAGCAGACACACACATAAGAATTTAGTACCACCTCGGATAGAAAAAATTCTTTTCAGTGGTGAACGGATGAAAAAATTGGCGAAATGCACCTTGCTTTATTAGTAGGTACATATTTTTGGTGCCGGGGACAAGTCAGGGGGACCCACGAGGCGACGACAAGGTATGGGGTGTGCCCTAGGGGGGGCTCCCCCACCCTTGTGGTGTCCTCGTGGCTCTTCTGGTCCATCTTCGGCACTCCATGGGCTTCTTTTGGTCCATAAAAAATCACTGTAAATTTTCAGGTCAATTGGACTCCGTTTGATATTCCTTTTCTATGAAACCCAAAAACAAGGAATAAACAGAAACTGGCATTGGGCTCTAGGTTAATTGATTAGTCCCAAAAATCATATAAAATAGCATATTAATGCATATAAAACATCCAAAATAGATAATATAATAGCGTGGAACAATAAAAAATTATAGATACGTTGGAGACGTATCAAGCATCCCCAAGCTTAATTCCTGCTCGTCCTCGAGTAGGTAAATGATAAAAACATAATTTTTGATGTGGAATGCTACCTAACATATTTATCAATGCAATCTTTTATTCTGGCATGAATATTCAGATCCGTATGTTTCAAGCAAAAGTTTATGTTGACATGAGAACAATAATAATTCAAGCATACTAGATAGTAAATCATTACGCTTCAAAAATAACATGGCTAAAGAAAGTTATCCCTACAAAATCATATAGTCTTATTATGCTCCCTCTTTTCAACACAAGGTAATAATACCCACCCCGGTGTCAGCCAAACAATTGGTTCAAACTTTTTAACGCGCTTTAGCCTTTTCAACTTTTCACGCAATATATGAGCGTCAGCCATGGATATAGCACTATGGGTGGAGTAGAACGTGGTAATAGACAAAAGTGGGGAGAAAGTCTCACATTAACTCGCAAATCAATGGACTATGGAGATGTCCATCAATTGATATCAATGTGACTGAGTAGGGATTGCCATGTAACGGATGCACTAGAGCTATAAGTGTATGAAAGCTCAAAAAAAACTAGTGGGTGTGCATCAACTTGCTTGCTCACGAAGACCTAGGGCATTTGAGGAAGCCCATCGTCAAAATATACAAGCCAAGTTCTATAAAGAAAATTCCCACTAGAATATGAAAGTGACAACATAGGAGATTCTCTATCATGAAGAACATGGTGCTAATTTGAAGCACAAGTGTATAAAAGGATAGTAACATTGTCCCTTCTCTCTTTTTCTCTCATTTTTTTTGAAGATTCCTCTTTTTTTTGGAGACTCTTTTGGCCTCCTTTTTTATAATCTCACATGGGACAATGTTCTAATAATGATGATCATCGCACTTTTATTTACTTACAACTCGATATTGCAACTCGATACTAGAACAAAGATATGACTCTATATGGATGCCTTCGGCAGTGTACCAGGATGTGCAATGATCAAGAGTGACATGTATGAAAAATATGAACGATGACTTTGCCACAAATACTATGTCAACTACATGATCATGCAAAGCAATATGACAATGATGATGCATGTCATAATAAACGGAATGGTGGAGTTACATGGCAATATATCTGGGAATGGCTATGGAAATGCCATAATTGGTAGGTATGGTGGCTGTTTTGAGTAAGGTTATACAGTGGTTTGATGCACCGACGATAGTTGCGCGTCACTAGAGTGGCTAGCAAGGTGGTAGGGTGAGAGTGCGTATAATCCATTACATAGTTAGGTGACCATACATGCATGCTACTGGAATCACGAACCTTAACGCAATTATTTCCTCATGTAACACCCCTGTGTAATGATGCTATAGTAACCCTTTGGGTTAGGATAATTATTTTGCTAAAACAATGCTTAATCACTTTGGTCTTTATCTCTTTGCAAATTCAGTCAAATTCAAACTCTAATGTTAAGTGAAATTCAAATTTTGCTCAAACATGAAAGCTAAAATGTTCATCATGTGCCAAATAATCCATAACTAATATTGGTGGTGGTCCAACATTTTTGCAAAATGTTTAAAGTGTCCTAAACTAATTGAAATAGAAAATATTAAAAGAAAATGCAAAAAAAGAAGAAGCTGTAAAAGAAAATAAAAGGACCCCCTCGGGCCACCTAGCCCAAAAGGCCAGGCAGCCCACCCGGACAGGCTGGCCCAGCCCACTAGCCGCCCAGTCGTCTTTCCCCCATGTTCCCCCGATCGGGGTCGCAACAGGGGCGATGCCCCGCTGGACCACCTCGCCGGCGTCGAGCGAGAGGCAGGCGCTCCCCCTCGCCTCCCCACCTCCCCTCACCACTTGCCCCCTCTCGCGCTCCCCCTCTCGTTCTCCACCTAAACCTGTGACGTGTCTGGTTGTTCCTCTTGTAGAATGCCGACTGAATATTGGAGAAGAGCATTCCGTTATGCAATAGTAGAGATAGTAATGTAGATAAGGTTCAAGATAGTGAGACAACCCTGTTGGTCTCCAATAAAGCTGATAAAAAATATCTTGTAGATAGTGAGACAACCCCAAAGTCGTGCCTTGATGTAGTGTTTGAGTTACTCGCCACTACTGCTGGCATAAGCTCTTCGAACTCGGTGCCTGAATTAGTTCAGCTTCTTGAGTCTCTACTTCAAGTTGAAAGACATCAATCAGATGTGCTGCGATAGGAAGCCGAAGGACTGAGGAATTTCCTGCGGAATTCAAATGCATACTTTCTGGTGCAACAGCAAGTGCTGAAGGATTTAAGCGCCAAACAAGAGAAAGCTAATAAGCTTGCTAAGAGTCTTGCTAGCATGGTGGATACCCAGGATATTGTTTCTTGAGCTCTTGTGAAGTGGTTTCAGTTCTGGACTTGTTTTCTGCGGCACTTATTTGCACTGCTTGCCAACTTTGACAACACTATATGCAATATGCTGCTTTCTTCCCGATATTTACACTGGTGGCGAACTTTGATGCCCAGTGGTTGTAATATGTGTAATAGCCGTAATAGCCTAGCGTATGTTGCTTGCTTATTTGTTTATTTGTTTGGCTGTAGTCAGTGCAATTCTTTTTCCGTGGTTTGCTAGTGCTCGTAATAATCTATTATTTAAAACTAGTCCACAATAACCATGGGCAACATGCGGACAGTTGTCACCATGGCCTTCTACGGGCCATAGAATTAATGGGCCTTCTACGGGCCGTATGATCGATTGGCCAAACAACGGACCACATTATGGGCCGTAAACGGGCTAGAGTGGCAGCCGTCCATACATGGGCCGACCATAATGGTCCTTTAATAGGCCGACGAGTATAACAGGCTTAATTCCATCGACAAACATAATGGGTCGTTAATGGACCGTTTTTGATGACACTATGAAAATGGCCCAACGGGTCAACTGGCCACAAAACGGGCTGTCTTTAATCACTGGCTGAATTTGGCCCATAAGCGAAAAAGGCCAGTAACGGACTATAAGCTACCGAATGCTGCAAATCATCCCAAGAATAAATGGGCCCTTAAAAGGCCGAAAGATAACACGTGCTGGGAACGGCCCAATGGAGTAATGGGTTGTTAATGGGTATGAAGCGACATACTGTTCATTATGGGCCAGTTCCACTACGGGCCATTAATGGGCTGAGAGTTACAAAGGGCCTCATATGGGCCGAAAGATATCATGGGCCAGAAGTTACAACTGGCTGGAATCTTATTGGACGGCCCAGATGAAGCTAGTGGGCCGAATTAGGAAAGTCCATAATGGGTCGTGAGTTATCGGGCCTGAATGGGCTATATGCGAGCATTCCGTTAGCAGGCTTTCAATGGGCCGGCCCGTTATCCTTTGACCAAGTCAAACGGGCCAGCCTTTTGACCTGAATGGGCCCCTGTTGGGCCATGCCACATGTCGACGTATCATTGGCGCTTCCTGTCCATTGGTTGGTTGACATCTATCCGCACGTGGAGCTGACACGTGGTTTGTTCGGCCAATGAGAATTTTACAGTGGAAAATCCCCATTGGTCCTGGCTGTTAACAAGTTATCGGATCCAAAACCAGACCCGATAGGGTTAACGGCGTGCCGTTATAGTGGATGCCACGTGTCGAGTACCCTTGACGAAAGCACTTCCATGACGCGCTATTTATCGTCATGGAAGTGAACACTTCCGCGATGATAATTTTGGTATTGTCATGGAACACTTCTACGATGACACAGGTATGACTATCTTGATTCTGTAATAAAATCGTCATGGATGTACATGCATGATAGAAAACGTGACCTACTATGACAAACACGTATTATCACGAAAGTGTTTTTTTGTAGTGCTTACTGACCGCAGGAGCCCCCTTGATTTATTGAATCGTTGTCGTTGTAGAGTCAGAGAGTAGGAATTCCTTTTACTCCTTATCCCCTTCATCGCTCTGATGAGGAATCATGAGATAGGTGTTTTGATGCTACTACTCTTCTCACTAAATTTTCTAAGGATCATGCGGGTATTGTTGGGATCGTTGCGATACCAATATGAAGGGTATTCTGTTCTTGGTGCCTCTTGATTTTTTGGGGTTGTGGCAGTGTCCCGGGGAGTTGACTTGCAAGGTTTTCTTGTAGCAGGTGTTATCTTTTAAGTTCAGGGATACCAGAGGTTGCCAACATCGAAACACCGCTATACTTTTGATGGTGGCAAATAGTGTCATGACTTATCCCCAGTACTGGAGGAGATATAATAGATGATCTTCCATGACTAGTATCGTTGTGTTTTTCGAAGGTCTGGGGTAGACGAGTTTCCGAGGTTTTCTTGGATACGTGTTGACGGATGTGATACATTTGGAGGGTAGAATTATGCTAGGAGTTGTGTGATTATTTTGCCCCTTGTATCCGTTGAACCAGATTGCATAACCATGCGAAAGTTCCTAGGTGATAATTCAATTAGTTATGTAGGAAATCTTTCCGACAAAGCCATGATATGAGGTTAGGGTTCGACGTCTAGTTGTCCGCTTATTGATTGTCGGTTTTACAGTGGTCTCATTGTGTCTTTAAGAGCAATGTGTAGCTTTGCTATGGCTCCGGGACACTTCATATGTTGCCTTGTATATGATGGTGTTGTACGATCGAGCCTGCGTGGGCTCCACCATGAATATTTCGGACGAAATCTCTATCATATGTTTTTTGGCTTATTCTGCAATCTAAATCCTTTGTTTTGTTTTGAGTTGTGGTATTCGAGTTGCTTCGATGTCAAGTGTTGATCCATACCTTTTGTGAATGGTGTTCTCTTCTTTCTATGGGAGTGCTAATCCTTCTTGATCATCGAGATTGTCATGTCAATTCTATTCCAATCGGTGCACTTCTCTTCAAGTTATTCCATACGAGCGCCATTGAGAAGTGCAAATTGTGATCCGTGTTAGTACATTCCCCGAAGAGGAGGGGATGATGCAACACATCGGCGGTAAGTATTTCCCTTAGTTTCGAAACCAAGGTTATCAATCCAGTAGGAGAACCAAGCAAAACTATGTAGATAACACCTGCACACACACAAAAAATCCTCACAAACCAACGCGTAGAGGGGTTGTCAGTCCCTCCAAGGAAATAGAATATGATAAATAGATAGATTGGTAGATGCAAATAAAATAAAAGCAAATAAAACACAGAAAATTATTTTTGGGTTTTGGCAAAACAGATCTGAAGATATTATTAGGGAATGTTGCATGGGAAACAAAAAATCCAACGCTCACCAAGATCCAATATAGGAGATGACCATCTACGAGAGGAGAGATTGGATCTACGTACCCTTGTAGGTTGCTAAGCGGAAGCGTTAAGAAACACGGTTGATGTTGTCAAACGTCTTCATGATCCAATCACGATCCGTCCCGCGTACTCCGATCTAGCGCCGAACGGATGATACCTCCGCGTTCAACACATGTACGGCTTGATGACACCTTCACCTCCTCGATCCAGCGAGCGATGGTGAAGTAGTATCTCGAGTCCTCTGGCAGCACGACGGCGTGGTGGCGGTGGTGGTGGAGAAATCTCAGCAGGGCTTTGCCAAGCCAAGCAGAGAAGAAGGAGGACTAGGAAAGAGAGGAAGGGTAGCACCCTGGCGTAGATCTGTATCTAAAAGGTGTGGCTGCTCTCTCTCTCTACCTTTCTATATATAGGAGGAAGCGGGAGAGGGGGGCGCCCCTAGAGGATCCCATCTACGGCCGGAGGCCACTAGAGGGAAACCCTAGATGGGTTTTCCCCCCTTAGGAGACTCGGCCGCCAAGCCAAAGGGGTGGGAACCGTAGGGTGGCAACCGCAACTCCTCTAGAAGCGTGGGAAGGGGTGAAGGGTGGGGGCGCACAGCCCCTTAGTGGGCTGGTTTGCCCCGTATTCTTGGCCCATGAGCCCCCCAACACTTGTTGGGGCCCCCTGAATCACCATTCGGTCATGCTGGTCATCACCTGGTACGCCTGGAACAATTCCAGACTCCAATACCCTTCGTCCAATATATATATATTCACCTCAGGACCCTTCTGGAGTTCTTTCTCATCCGAGACTCCGAACAACCTTCGGTAACCACTATAATGACTCAACTATACTTATATCATCACCAAACGTTAAGTGTGTAGACCCTGATGGTTCGAGAACTATGTAGACATGACTGAGACACCTCTATGGTCAATAACCAATAGAGGGACCTGGATGCCCATATTGGTTCCCACATATTCTATGAAGATTTTGTCGACTGAACCTTGATGTCAAGGATTCAGTCAATCCCGTATGTAGTTCCCTTTGTCTATCTGTATATTACTTGCCCGAGATTCAATCGTCAGTATCTCCATACCTTGTTCAATCTCGTTACTGGCAAGTCTGTTTACGCGTTCCATAATACAAGATCCCGTGGCTAACTCATTAGTCACATTGCTTGCAAGCTTATTATGATGATGTATTACCGAGTGGGCCCTAAGATACCTCTCCATCATATGGAGTGAAAAATCCCAGTCTTGATCCATGCCAACTCAACAAAAACCCTCGGAGATACATGTAGAGCACCTTTATAGTCACCCAGTTACGTTGCGTCGTTTGGTACACACAAGGTATTCCTCCGGTGTCAGTGCGGTGCATGATCTCATGGTCATAGAAACATATATACTTTGACATGACAAAAACGATAGCAATAAACTTGATACAATCATATGCTACATTTATTGTTTGGGTCCCGTCCATCACATCATTCTCCTAATGATGTGACCTTATTATTAAATGATAACTCATGTCAATGGCTAGGAAACCATAGCCATCTTTGATCAGCGAGCTAGTCCGGTAGAGGCTGACTAGGGACATCTTGTTGTCTATGTATCCACACATGTATTTGAGTTTCCTACCAATACAATTCTAGCATGGATAATAAACGATTATCATTAACAAGGAAATATGATAATAACCAATTTATTATTGCGTCTTGGGCATATTTCCAACAGTCTCCTACTTGCACTCGAGTCAATAATCCAGTTTACATCGCCATGTGATTAACACTCATGGTTCACATCGCCATGTGACTAACACCCAAAGAGTTTACCAGAGTCAATAATCTAGTTCACATCACCATGTGATTAACAGTCGATGAGTTCTCGGGTTTGATCATGTTATGCTTGGGAGAAAGGTTTTGTTCAACGGGTCGGCAACATTCAGATCCATATGTAGTTCGCAAATCTCTATGTCATATTGTAGATGTTGCTACCACACTCCACTTGGAGCTATTCCAAATGGTTGCTCCACTATACGTATCTGGTCTGCTACTCAAAGTCATCTGGATAGGTGTTAAATCTTGCGTCGACATGACCATTTACGCTGAACTCTTTATCACCTCCATAACCGAGAAACATTTCCTTATTCCTGAAAGGACAATTTTGACCCTTGTTTAGTGATCCACTCCTGGGTCACTTTTGTACCGCCTTGCTAGACATGTGGCAAGGCACACCGTAGTGGCGGTACACAACATGACATATGGTATAGAGTCTATGTCTAAGGCATAGGGGACGACCTTCGTACTTTCTCTTCTTCTGCCGTGGTCAAGCTTTGAGTCTCACTCAACTTCACACCTTACCATTGAGGCAAAAACTCCTTCTTTGACTGATCCATTTTGAACTCCTTCAAAATCATGTCAAGGTATGTGCTTTGTGAAAGTCTTATCAGGCGTCTTAATCTATTTCTATAGATTTTGATGACCAATATATAAGCAGCTTTACCAAGGTCTTCCTTTGAAAAACTCCTTTCAAACAACCCTTTATGCTTTCCAGAAATTATACATCATTTACGATCAACAATATGTCATCCTGATATAATTATCAGAAATGTTATAGTGCTCCCACTCACTTTCTTGTAAATACAAGTTTCTTGCAAACTTTGTATAAACCCACGAGCTTTGATTACCTCATCAAAGCGTATATTCTAACTCTGAGATGCGTGCTCCATTCCATAGAAGGGTCGCTGGAGCTTGCGTACCTTTTTGCATCCTTAGGATTGACAAAACCTTCCGGCTGTATCACATATAGCCTTTCCTCATGGAAACTATTAATGAAACTCTATTTCGACATCCATCTGGCAGATTTCGTAATCGAAAAAAGCAGCAACTGCTAACATAATTCTTATGGACTCAAGCATCGCTACGGGTGAGAATGTCTCATTGTAGTCAACTCTTTGAACTTGTGAAAACCCCTTTGCCGCAAGTCGAGCTTTATAGGCGGTGACACTCCCGTCCGCGTCCGTGTTCTTCTTGAAGATCCATTTATTCCGAATGGCCTTTTGCCCTTCATAATAGTTCCAAAGTCCATACTTTGTATTCATACATTGATCCCATCTCAGATTTCATGGCCTCTAAACCATTTATCGGAATCCGGGCCCACCATTGCTTCTCCATAGCTCGCGTGTTCATCGTTGTCCAACAACATGACCTCCAAGACAGGGTTGTCGTACCACTCATGAGTAGTACGTATCCTTGTCAACCTACGAGGTTCGATAGTAACTTGATCCGAAACTTCATGATCACTATCATTAGCTTCCTCTTTAACTATCGTAGGTGCCACAGAAACATCTTTCTGTGTTGTGCTACTCTCTGGTTGAAGTAAAGGTTCAACAACCTCATGAAGTTCTATTTTCCTCCAACTCAATTCTTTCGAGAGAAACTCTTTCTCGAGAACGGACCCGTTCTTAGTGACAAACACTTTGCCCTCGGATCTGAGATAGAAGGTATACCCAACCATCTGCTTTGGGTATCCTATGAAGATGCATTTGTCCGCTTTGGGTTTGATCTTTTCCGACTGAAGCCTTTTTACATAAGCATCGTAGCCCCAAACCTTAAGAAATGATAGCTTAGGTGCCTTGCCAAACCATAGTTCATACGGTGTCATATCTATGGACTTATATGGTGCCCTATTTAAAGTGAATGCATTTGTCTCTAATGCATAACCCCAAAACGATAGTGGCAGATCGGCAAGAGGCATCATAGAACGCACCACATAAAATAAGGTAGGATTACGACGTTCAGACACACCATTACGCTGTGGTGTTCCTGGTGGCATCAACTGTGAAACAATTCCACATTTTCTTAAGTGATTTCCAAACTCATAACTCAGATATTCTCCCCCACGATCGAATCGTAGGAATTTAATCTTCTTGTTATAATGATTCTCAATTTCACTATGAAATTGCTTGAACTGTTCAAACATTTTCGACTTATGCTTCATTAAGTAAATATACCCATATCTACTCAAATCATCGATTAAGGTGAGGAAATAGCGATATCCATCGCGCGTGTCAATACTCATTGGATCACACACATCAATATGTATGATTTCAAACAAGTCACTTGCATGTTCCATTGTTTCGGAAAACGGGGTTTTAGTCATTTTGCCCATGGGGCATGGTTCACATGTATCATGTGATTCAAAATCAAGTGACTCCAAAAATCCATCAGGATGGAGTTTTTTCATGCGCTTTACACCAACATGACCTAAGCGGCAGTGCCACAAGAAAGTGATACTATCATCATCAACTCTACATCTTTTGGCATCAATATTATGAACATGTGTATCACTGTCGGATTTCAGGTTCCACCAACCCTTGAGAGGTTCGAACTCTGGGGTGCGCACGAAGAACACTCTGTCCCCAGCGTGCTCACCCTACGATACCACGGCCTAGCTCGACGAACTCAAAGAACAAGGGAGGCAGAGGATTATACTGGTTCGGGCCACCCTGTGGTGTACTACCCTACTCCAATGTGTATTGTAGAGTGCCTTGTATGGCTGAGGAAGAACTAGTACAAGGGATGAACAGCCTCCGGAGGAGAGGTGTTCTTGGGCTCGGATGAGCTTGTGGTGTCTCCTCTAATAGGCGAGCTCTCTCTCGGATCAAGACGAGATGCCCTCTATTGTGGTGGCTAGGTCCTATTTACAGTGTCCTTGCTCCTCTTCCCAAGTATCGGCTGGAAGGGATCCCACAACGACCAAATTTGAAGGGGAAGAGCTAGTACAAGTTATCCTGAAAAAAGTAGTCTTCGCCTACCAAAGGCTCTGGTGGTGACGCCGTGCCGGGATCCACGATGACCTCCATTCTGCAGCCCTAACGGTCCTTGGTATTGTTGCACCGATATGGAAACCTTTGCGTGACCCCTCGGGACTCCGCGCCCGCGCTTGCCCTCTTAGCACCAAAGAGGAAACTGGTACACTACGCCCGCAGGTGCTCGCCTGGCCTTGGTCGTCATGGCTCATGTCACGTGATCCTCGCGAGGTGCTGCTTGCATAGATATCTCCACTCCTCGGGAGCCAGCCTAGAGAGACTGCCCCAGGGAGGTCTTTCTGTCACCCGCCTCGCGAGGCTTGGCCCCTCGTGAGGGTCTTGAATTGCAGTTGCTGAAGTTGGGCTATACCATGCCACCGATGGAGCCACGTCATAGGCCGCAGGCAGGCAGGCCTGGGTACCCCCGTTCCCAGGACCCCGACAGTAGCCCCCGGGCCCAAGGCGCACACGGACTTGGTTTTGAGGCGAAGCCAAAGGGGCAAGGGTGATGCGCCACGGGCCCCAAACGCCTGCGGCTCTGGTTGACGCGTGGCGACTTGATTGGGCGTGGGCATCTCCGCTTCTCCACGCTGCCTCGGCAACCGCCTGACTTGACGAGACCCTACTGCATGCACAGAAGAAACATCATTACGTGAGATCATGGAGGCCGACGATTGGCCTCCTCCAGGCTATTAATGGGGAGGGGGTGAAGCCCCCATTGCCCATCTCCTTCTTCTTGTCGCCCACTTCTCCTTCTTCCTGCTTTCTTCGCCCTCTTGTTGCAACTTCCAATGCGCCACCCAAGAGGTCCTTTGCCGCGGAGAAGGGGAAAGCTCGCCAGGAAGAGTCCAACTTAGTGCCGCCGAAGAGGGGTCAGGGCCGCCCCCGTAAGCACGTCGCTGCCCCTGCTGCGGCGCTCCAGGGTCACAGGCGTACTCCTTCCGGAGTTGATGACGCCCCGGGTGGTCACTATGGCCCCTCTTCCCGTGGCAGGGGCCGCCCTCGTCGCGGCAGCCCCTTCGCCGCGGGAAGGCACGCCGCGGTCTCCCGGCCTCCTCGGTCGGGCTCCCATTCATCGGAGGCGTTCTTGGAGTTTGTCGTGTGGCTGGAGAATCCGGCCGGCGCCTGGCTCCAGCTGCCACGCTTCTTCGCCCATGAGCTGCCCGCTGAGGGTCTCGATGGCCTTTGGCTGCAGGCCGATGGCTGCTTCAGCAAGGCATCTTGGGTTGCGGTGGAGATCTCTGCCACGGGCAACGTGGCCCTGGCCCCTGGTTGGCACATGTTCGCCCACGCACGCGGCTTGGGAAAGCGATGCACCCTCCACTTCTATTACGATGGCGCCATGACCCTCTTCGTGACGGTGTTTGGGGCGGACGGCCGACGCGTAGGGTGCTTCCCTGAAGACGGCAGCGGCGACGACGGGCTCGGCCTTGCCGACGGCCCCGACGAGGCCACATGTGGGCTCACCCGTGGTGACGACCGTGACTCCTCCAGCGGTGGCGCTCTTCCACCAGCAAGAACTCGAGCAGCGGTGGCTACGACCATCCACCGCGCCGTCGGGCTCGCTTTGAGGTCGGTGATGGGTCTTCCCGCCGCCATGCGGTGGTGAAGCGCGAGGAGGGCTCAGACTGAGCTGAGCACCGGAGGCCCCTGGGGCCAGGTCTCGCGGGCTGCTGTGGCCGTGTGGCCCACTTTTGTTTAGCTTTCCTTCCTTCCTGCGTTTTGAAAAAGGGAAAGTGGCCCGACTGGGGCGTGTAATGAACTATGACGCCTATGCTGCTGTGTTACGTTATGATATTCAAGTGTCTCATGAGGGTAGAGGGGTAACTTTGCTGGGTATGCTCTAGGGTGCGTCTTCAGGCATCTAGGGAGGCTTCCTCGCTGCCGGCACATGCGATGTGGGCCTTGGAGGGGGCATCTGCAAAATTAGTTAGGGAATCCACCAGATACCTCATTCCTTCTTGCGCGAGCTCTCAAGCGCGGGCCAATCATGGTTTGACGCACCGCGTCACGGTACCCGGGGGCACGGACTTGAGGGGGGTGCGCCACTCACGGGCTCAAACAAAAACGCCTCACGAAGATCAAGGAGGCCGAAGCCCTGGGGCGAGAGGGTTCTGGCGAGGCGTGCCCGTGACGTGAGCTGGCCAACGTGCGGACACGGAGACTCCTACCTAGCCCCCGAGGGGGTCCTCGAGGGAGAACGTCAAACAACTATCGTCCTCCCCGAGGCGAGAAAAAGAGCGAACAAAGCGAGAAAAGAGGAAAACTCAACAAAGCAACCGTAGGACACAGAACTCCAAATCCATTAAAAGACCGCAACCAGATATAGAAAGCAAATGAATAGCCGTGTGTGGAACCTAGTCTAGTCTTCTCACCAGCGCGGAGCTAAGTGCTGCCACTAGGACGTGGGAGAGAGCCCTCGAGGACCCAGGGCGGCACTCCGGAGACTATAGGGCGTGTATAGCCCCACTCATTATTACATGAGAGTTTCACGGGTGGAGACCTTCACAGGCACTGGGCCTTGCTTCCGAGGCACATGGCCTTGGCTTCACAGGCGCTGGACCTTGGCTTCACAGGCACTAGGCCTTGGCTTCATAGGCACTGGACCTTCCTTTATGGGTAGAACTTCCGAAGGTGCTGGATGTTCGAGGCATTCTGGAAGGGGACCCGTCCCCCGTCTCCAAGCGTACGACGCCAGGCCTGGAGACGTGGGCAATCCTAAACGGACCCTCCCACATGGGTGAGAGCTTGTGGAGCCCTTCCTAGGAGAGCACCCGCCTCAGGACCAAATCGCCCACCTCGAGCATCCTGGAACGGATGCTGCAGCAGTGGTACAGCCTCAGCGCCTGCTGATACATTGCTTCTCGGAGCGAGGATTGACGGCGGCGCTCTACTCCCAGCACGAGATCTATCCCCCACACAGCTTCCTGGCGTGCGTCGTCAAATGCCAAGACCCACGCGGAGCGATGTTTGACCTCGTGAGGGAGAACTGCTTCGGCTGCGTAGACGAGGAAGAATGGGGTCTCGCCTGTTGGCTTGGTGGCGGTGGTGCAGATGGACCATAGCACAGACTGGAGCTCGTCATGCCAGCCCCTACTGTAGGCCTCGAGCTTCTTCTTGAAGGTCCTCGCCTTGAGACCTCTCAGGACCTCCGTGTTGGCGCGCTCAGCTTGCCTGTTGCTCCTGGGATGTGCCACTGAGGCGTAACATATCTGCGTTCCAAGGTTAGCACAATATGTTTTGAAGAGGTCGCTAGTGAATTGCGAGCCGTTGTCGGTGATGATGCGATTACGGTCCTGGAACTGGTCACGAGGCCCCTGATGAATTTGACCGCCGAGCCGACAGGAATGTTGCGCACTGGCTCCACCTCTGCCCACTTGGTTAACTTGTCGATGGCGACGTAGAGGTAGAGGTAGCACCCGGGTGCTCGGGGGAAGGGCCCCAAGATGTCCTGTCCCCAGACCGTGAACGGCCATGAGAGTGGGATAGTATGAAGGCCCTGAGCTAGCTAGTGGATCTGCTTGTCGTGGAACTGGCAGGCTTCACAGGATTTCACCAGCTCGGCAGCATCGCTGAGCGCTGTTGGCCAAAAGAATCCACTACAAAACGCCTTGCCCGCTAGGGTGCGCGAGGAGGAGTGATGCCCGCACTCCCCGCTATGTATGGCAGCTAGCAGCTCACGCCCCTGCTCCCTGGAGATGCATCTCAAAGAAACATCATTGGGTCGTTTTTGGTACAACTCACCATCCTGGAGGTAGTAAGCCATGGCCTGCTGGGCCACGCGCTCTACATCCTCCTTCTTCTTTGGCAGGGTTCCATGCAGCAGGTAGGTCTTGAACTCCTGAGTCCAGCACCCGTCCTGGGGCTCGATAGAAAGGAGCAAGCGTGCTCCCGAGGTCGGGCCACAGGAAGGAGCTCCCGAGGTCGGCGGAGGGGGGATCTCCACCTGAGGCAGTGTCGGCTCCGCAGCCGGTACCCTGGGCTCGTAGACCTTGTTGGAGAAGTTGACGAGAAGCTGAGAGTCGTCCTTGATGGTGAGGCGCTTCACACCAAGGGCGTCCGCAGCCCTCAGGACGGCGATTGGGCCTTTGTACTCTCTGATGTTGTTGGAGACCTTCTTACCGTGCTGGAAGCAGAGCTACACAGCGTAGTAGAGCTTGTCCTTGGTGGGCATGATGAGCACGGCGCCAGCCCCTATGCCCTAGCGTGCAAAGGCGCCGTCAAAGGACATGACCCAACCATTCGGTGCTTCACTCGCTGGCAAGAGGGACCGGTCCTCATCCGCTCTGGGCTCTGGGGTGTCAGTCCATTTTGCCACGAAGCCGGCAAGCGCGGCGCCCTGGATGACCCTGGTGGTGTTGAACTCCAATTGAAACATTTGCATCTTGATGTTCCATTCGGCAACCCTTCCCGCAGCATTGGGGCTCCTCAACACCCTCTCCAACGGGTAAGAAGATACAACCTTGACGGGATGGCCTTGGAAGTAGTGGCGCAGCTTGCGCGAAGCGACGAGGAGCGCGAGCAGAAGCTTCTGCAGCATGGGGTAGCATGCCCGAGCATCGCGGAGCACCGTGCTGACGAAGTACACCAGGTGCTCGACGAGGGTGGGGGCCAGGTTTTCCTGAGGCTGTGGTGCCTCCTGAGGCGAGAGAGCCTCAGGAGCTTGGTCGCCGGTCGTAGCAGTTGGGGCTTTAGGAACGTCATCTCGTGGAGCTTGGTCGTTGGCTGGCCCTGGCGGAGCCTCGTGAGTGTCGCCCCGGGGCTGTGTGGCCCTGTCCTGGCGCTCCTCCCTGAATGCCACCAGTGTTGCGCTGGAGGACTGTGGTGTCGATGCTAGGTAAAGCACCAATGGCTCTTGGGGTTTTGGCACCACCATTATCGGCGGGCTAGTGAGGTACTTCTTGAGGTCATCGAATGCTGCATCGGCCTCTAGGGTCCACTCAAACAGGCCTTTCCTTTTCATCAGTTTGAAGAAGTGAAGGGCATGCTCCCCCAGCTTGGAGATGAAACGCCCGAGCGACGTCACGCAGCCGGCCAGCTTTTGCATCTCCTTGAGGGTCTTCGGTGGACTCATCTTCTCTATGGCCTTGACCTTCTCGGTGTTAGCCTCGATTCCTCTCTGCGACACCAGGAAACCCAGCAGCTTGTCTGACGGGACGCCGAACACACACTTCTCTGGGTTGAGCCGTAGATCTACCTTGCGTAGGCTGGCGAAGGTTTCTTCCAAATCTTCAATGAGGGTCTTGGCCTCCCGAGATTTTACCACGATGTCATCAATGTAGGCCTTAGCGTTCCTCCCGAGTTGCTCTCCCAGGGCGATATGCATCAGCCGCTGGAAAGTTGCTCCTGCATTCTGCAACCCGAACGGCATACAAGTGTAGCAGTACACTCTGCACACGGGGAGGAATGTGGTCTTCTCGATGTCTTGTACCACCATCTTGATTTGATGGTAGCTTGGAAAAGCATCCAAGAAGCACAACAGGTCACACTCATCGGTGGAGTCAATAATCTGGTCGATGCACGGCAGTGGGAATGGGTCTTATGGGCAAGCTTTGATGAGGTTGGTGAAGTCGACACACATGCGCTCCTTCCCACCTTTCTTTGGCATGACTACCGGATTTGCCAACCTCTCTGGATATCGCACCTCGCGGATCACGCCAGTTTCTTGCAACTTGCGAGTCTCTTGTATGATGAAAGTTTGTTTCTCAGTGGACTGGCGCCTGGCCTTCTACTTTACTAGGCGCACGTTGGGGCATACGTTTAGGTGATGCTCAATCACCCCCTTGGGACTCCTGCCAGGTCCTTGGGTTCCCATGTGAACACCTCCTTGTTGGCGCGCAGGAATCCGACCAGTGCCTTTTCTTAAGATGGGGGAAGGCTAGCGCCTATTGTGAAGGTGGCTCCCAACGCGTCGTCTTCATCCACCAGCACTAACTTCGTCTAGGCCCGGTCTTGAGAAAAAAGCTGCTTCTTTTTGGCTGGCGCAGCCCCCACGGCCTCTCGAGCTGCTTTGCCGGCCAGGCATGCCACCGCTGCGGCCCTGAAGGCAAGCTTGAGGGCCCCCAGGGCCTCTTTGGTATCTCTGGCCACAGTGAGGACGCCGTTGCTCCCCGGCATCTTCATGAGGTTGTAGGCTGGGTGAGTTGCCGCCATGAACTTGGCTAGGGCTAGGTTCCCGAGAATGGCGTTGTAGGGGAGGCCGATGTGGGCGATGTCGAAGTCGATAAGCTCGGTGCGGTAGTTGTTGCGGGTGCCGAAGGTGATAGGGAGCCGGATCTGCCCCATGGGGCTGGTGGTGCCGTCGACGACCCCGGAGAACGGCGTGGAAGGACGGAGCCGTTCAGGCGACAAGTGGAGCATGCCGAATGCTTCTAGGGAGAGCACGTTGAGTCCGGCCCTGCCGTCGATGAGGGTCTTGGTTACCGCCACATGGCAGATAGTGGGGGTGCAGAGCATCGGGAGCGCACCCGCTCCTGCGTTGACCACTAGGTGGTCTCTGGAGTCGAAGGTGAGGTCAGCCTCAGGCGCAGCCCATCCTGGAGGGGTTCCCTGTGAGGCCCGGGTGGAGCCCACTTGACGGAAGAACTGCTTGACGTGGCGATACGAGGGCGGTGCGTGAGAGCCACCGAGGAGGGCCGCGACGGTGTGGGGTGCCGTTGCCGCGAAGCGTGCAGTGAAGAGACTGCACAGCTCCTCCCAGGATGCCACTGATGACTCTGGCAAGTCGAGAAACCAGGTGCGCGGTAGGCTGGTGAGTGCCATCGGGAGCCAGCTGGCCATAACATTACTGTCGCCGCCGGCCGCCAAAATGGCCTACTCGTACGCCTGAAGGAAAACAGCCGGATCTGCCGCTCCATCATAACGGGGTGTCATCTCCGGCCTAAACATGCCTGGCCACTGCACCTGTCGCAAGGCGGGGGTGAAGCCTCGCTGGCCCGCAACGCCGCCGCGCTCGCCCACCGAGCTGGTGGGAGGAGAGACGCACGCCATAGGAGCCTGGCGGATGGTGAGCTAGGTGGATGGAGAGGTGGAACTTTAGTGCATCCCTACCTGGCGTGCCAAATGTCGGATTTCGGGTTCCGCAAACCCTTGAGAGGTTCGAACTCTGGGGTACGCACGAAGAACACTCTCTCCCCAGCGCGCTCACCCTGCGATACCAAGGCCTAGCTCGACGAACTCAAAGAACAAGGGACACAAAGGATTATACTGGTTCAGGCCACCCTGGGGTGTAATACCCTACTCCAGTGTGTGTGGTGGATTGCCTTGTATGGCTGAGGAAGAACTACTACAAGGGATGAACAACCTCCAGAGGAGATATGTTCTTGGGCTCGGATGAGCTTGTGGTGTCTCCTCTACTAGGCGAGCTCTCTCTTGGATCAAGACGAGATGCCCTCCATGGTGGTGGCTAGGTCCTATTTATTGTGGCCTTGGTCCTCTTCCCAAATATCGGCGGGAAGGGATCCCACAACGGTCAAATTTGACGGGGAACATCTAGTACAAGTTATCCTGACAAAAGTAGTCGTCGCCTGCCAAAGGCTCTGGTGTTGACGCCGCGCCGGGCTCCACGATGACCTCCGTTCTGTAGCCCTCACGGTCCTTGGACTTGTTGCACCGTTATGGAAACCTTGGCCTGACCCCTCGGGACTCCACGCCTACGCTTTCCCTCTTAGCACCAAAGAAGAAACTAGTACACTGCGCCCGCTGGCGCCCGCCTGGCCTTGGTCGTCATGGGTCATGTCATGTCAACCTCGCGAGGTGCTCCTTGCATAGAGATCTCTGCTCCTCGGGAGCCAGCTTAGAGAGACTGCCCCCTGGGAGGTCTTGATATCACCCGCCTTGCGAGGCTTGGCCCCTTGCGAAGGTCTTGAGTTGTAATTGCTGAAGTTGGGCCGTACCAGGCCGCTGATGGAGCCACGTCATGGGCCGCTGTCGGTGTACTGGGAACCAGGGCACCCAGACTTGCCTGTCCGCGGGCCGCGACGAGCTCCTGCAAGCGGCCTGGTACGGCCCAGCTGATCGACCAACTGTCCGAGACCCTCGTGAGGGGGCCAAGACTCGCGAGGAGAACGACGTCAAGACCTCCTCGGGAGCGGCCTCAGCAAGGCACTCCGGAGGGGCGGAGAATCCAATGGAAGCCTGCCTCAGGTGGAGGCAGTGATGTTAGCAGTGACGCACCACGCCAGCGGGTGCCAGCGTCCGCCAGCGGCGAAGATGCCATTTCGGTGCAAAGAGGACAGCGCAACCTTTGGTTCCCAAGGAGCGGGGCAAAGGTTTCCTCATTGGTGCAACGAGACCGAAGACCGCAAGGATGACAAGGAGGATGTCATCGTCGAGCCCACCATCGCATCATTGCCTGATCCTTTTGCAGGCGAAGACTGCTTTTTGTCAGGGTAGGAACGTCCTTGTGTTCCCGCTCAAAAAATGCTGTTGTGGGATCCCTTCCCGCCTAAAAATTTCGGGGGAAGAGGACCGTGGCCGCCTATATAAGTAGCTAGAGCTCCCACTGCAAAGGGGATGGACCGATACACTCGGCCACCACACAAGGAGCAAGAACACTAGCCTCCTGACCCTCTTGAGCTCACCTCCTGAGCCCAGGAATCATTGTACTAGCTCGTATCCTAGCTCGCCCGAGGCTAATCCACCAAAGCAGGAAGTAGGGTCTTACACCACGCGGTGGCCCGAACCTGGATAAACTCTTGTGTGTTTTGTTCGTTGTCTGCTTGAATCCATCCACCGCGACAAGAGCGAGGTGCAAGGTAGACGAGAGTGGGAGAGATCTTCGTTCACTCCCTTGTGTTCGAACTTAACGGGTTTTGCGGAGCCCTGAATCCGACATTTGGCGCGCCAGGTAGGGGGCGTGTCGAAATCTCGCCTCTCTGACAACCTCGCCCCGCTCTCGTCCATCAACCCCGCATCGCCCAGCTCTAAACCGCGACCACGATGGCGGAGGCGCACCAGACGCGTGCGGAAGCCCGTGGCGCCCACGCCGCTCAGGCATCGCCCTTCGGCTGCGGGACTCACGGCCACCCGTCCTTGATCGGGGCCGACGGCACGATGAGCATCACCAACCCGCTGCCAGAGGACCGGCAACACCCACCGCCCACTCGATGCCAAGGCCGTGCAGCAGCACGGGCCGCCGAGCACGCGACGGTAAGTTCATGGGACCGGCGCAAAATGGCGAACATGAGGGCCGCGATACTGGTGGAAAGGGAATTGCTAAGGTGTCGGTTGCTCGATAGCGGCCACGACGCGCTACTCCTCATGGTGGCCGAGCTCCTCGACGCTGACAGCACCGGAGCCGAGCCGTTCTGCATCCACATGACGACGTCGGGGATCGGGTGCCGCCCCAGCCACACCCGGTCGCTCGTATGGTCAAGACCCGCGGCGACCTACGAGGGAGACATGGGGTATGATCCGCTGAACCTGCATACGACACCAATCCTCTACCTCGAAGCCCGTTGTATTCAGGAACCGCCCCCACCGAGGAGCCACCAGGAGGCGACCCCAGGACTACGCCGAATGCCGGGTGCAACCAGGGGCCGATGCAAGGGGGCTCAGGAGCGGAAGGTCAGGAGGCAGATCCCCTGCTCTTAGCCATCAACCCTCCATCATCATCACCCATGGCCATGGAGTGCGAATGAGTCGCACACAGGTGCCTGCGGGGCCGACACTCGCTGCGCCAGCCGTAGGCCAAGGGCCAACAGTGTGTACGACCCTGAGCCTCGGCAGGACAGGGGCTACTCTGTTTGCCACATCAAGACAGAAGGGGAAGGGAAGGCCCGGGTCAGGCCCTCGTCCCCCTGCGCGTGACCCGTCGCGCATGAGCCCGACCTGGATTTCACCAGGGGATTGCTGGCGGTGGGTATGATGCGTGCGGGGAGGGCCCTTCTCCCCCCTTCGTTCAACCTCAAGACGCCGCGCCTCCCGGCGTACCATCCCCATGGGCTGCGGAGGGTGCGTCTGGAGGCGGTACGACAGCCCGTCCTACGCGCACTAGGAGGGCCCAAGACCGCGGCTCCGTCCCCCTGCTCACGAAATACCGTACCCGCTAGGCTCGACCCTGATCAGGAAGGGCTTAGGGGCCATTAGGAGCATGGGTAGGGCGGGGTCCCCCTCGCACTTCAGGATGCCGCGTCTCTAAACGACATTAGCCCTCAGGGGCGAAGCGCGCTCGGAGATCGCGTGAGTGGCGCGCCTGGTGCTCGGAGGGGGGCCTATGGCCAAGGTCCCATCCCCCCATCATGCGCAGTGTCCCACTTCATGAATGCCGCCTTTGGGTGAGTTCATGAGGGAGCGGACTAGTGTGGGGCGGGGCCCTCAAAGAGAAGGGGCGGGCACATCATAAGATCTCCGCTCGTGACACTCTCACGTAATAATGAGTGGGGCTGTACATGCCACGAAGTCTCCGGAGCGTCGCCCTAGGACCTCGGGGGCTCCCTCCCATGCCGAGTGGAAGCACCATGCTCCGCGCTGGCCGTCGACACTGCCCCCCAATGGCTATGCCCACGTCCGCCGGTGGTAGCCCTATGCTCCGCGCTGGGCAGAAGACTGAAGACCTGCTCAGGGGCCGAACGCGGCCCCTCCTTTTTGACATTCACATTTTCTCCCTCTGTATCCGCTTTCTCAAGCCGATCTTGCCACCGCGCGACTCGTTTCTTGAAAAAATGGGAGAATTTTTGTCTGTGTTCTGCGATTTCCGCCGTGTTTCCTCGATAGTCCGTTTTTTTCGTCTTCCTTAGCCAAGCTGGGCTACGTCCGCAACCCCGCCCTATCACTCCTCGCGAGTAGGGGCCGAGGCATGGGCGCACGTTCTGTCTGGTCCACGGACGGACCGCCAACCACTCTTGCACTCACAGCAGGTACTCGCGAGGTGCGCCCGGACGAGGTTGGCGGGCGCTCCGTCCTGACACACGACAAAGGCTTAAGGCCACAGCCTCAGGGACAAGCAAGGGAGTGCCTAGAACCCATCCTTACAGTGTTCAGTTACATCATCAAAAGTTTAAGCCTTGTGATGCCCATCTCACCTGGCTTCGGAGCCACAACCAAAAGCAAAATTTACATCAAGAACTGGACTAAGCATCGACGCCTTCGCCAGAACTGTCGATGTCGCTCCCCCAGGCACCGGCGCATCCTCGACAGCCGGAACAAGCTCCGTCACCAACGCGTCCACGTGGTCGCTCACCCAATTCTCCGAGGGGCCGACGACCGCCTCGGGGGCAGGCTCCAGCAGGGCATCAAAGTCCGTATGAGGGTTAAGACGGTGCAAGTTGCCGAATATGCGGGACACCGTGCTCCTAAGGACGTCGCGACTTTGCTACTCAACGAGTTGTCGAGCCTTCCTGACCCCGCCTTCAAGATGCTCCACCACCCTGGTAAAGAACACGAGATGCCTGGAGTCATCATTAACCAGGGGGCCGGCGACCCCCGAGCCAAGAAGTTCTCCTAGGGCCCGGCCAGCCCAGTGCCGCAGGGCCTCAAACATCTCCGAGCGGTTGTGCTGCATTCCACGGACTCGTGGGGCCTCCTCAGAAGTTCGAGCCGCGAGGGTGCAAATGTCCTCCACTTGTTGGTCAAAGCAGGACAATTCCACCATGGCGGTGGCGCGAGCCTTCTCCGACGCTCGCTCGCGGCGTTCTGCCTCGGCACAAGCCTTCTTTGACGCCCATTCGCGACGCTCGGCTGCAACGCGAGCCTTCTCCGACACCTGCAGGCGACGCTCGACATCTGCCAGTTTGCTCTTAAGTGCCGTGATCTCCTTCTGGAGCTCCTTGCGCTTGTCAGCAAAGAGAGTCTCGTGAAGCCCCAGCTTCTCGCGGTAATCCTTCCGGAGACGCTCCGCCTCCCTGGCAGCCTTCTTCGCCATGACCTTGAGATCATCAAGGTTGCCCTCGGCCTCGGCTAGCTGGCGCTCCATCGTCTCTAGGCGCTCGCGCTCCATGCTCAGCTCCATCGCCTCAAGTGCCAGCGCCTCCTCCCGCGCCGAGAGGCCCGCTGCACTATCATCATCAACCACAGGTGCAGCAAGGGCAACCCTTCGAGCACGAACCTGGCGCTCGAGTGTGGCGCTTGAGGGTTCAAGCTCGTGCTCATGCTCCTCGGCGGCCGCGCAGCGGCGCTCGGCGTCTCGGGCCTCCTTCAGGGCACGGTCGCAAGCCTCCTGAGCTGCGGCGGCCGACGTTTCCGCCTTCCTTAGGGCAGTTTCGTGCTGCAGCTGGCTCAGGTTGACAGCGGTCTTCAGCTGGCGCCAACCCCTCGCCAGAAGCAGACCCTCGGCCTCAACGCGCCCATCTACTTCAGCAACCTCGACCTCGAGACGCTTCAGGGCGTCCGACGCCTCCCGCACAAGGTCATGGGGGACCACGCTCCGGCGCATTCAAGTTCCAGAAGACGACCGGGCTCGTCCCCGGCACCCGCTTCGCCCAAAGAGGGCCCCCCCTTTCCCTCGTGCTCAGCGTGTGCCTCGGGGCTATCCCTGGAGGCGCACGGTACTTTCGGCGCAAGGAGCGGGCGTGGTCCTGATGGGCGGATAGCTACTCGAGCTGCCTCAAGAGCTTGTTGACCCATGGTGAAGGCAAGACCCGGGACACGGAGCGGGCTCCCGCTGTACGAAGAGCTGCCTTGCCCCAGAGGCGCTCGGTGGCTGGGAGCACGACCCGTGCGGTAGGACCCGGGCGTGATTTCAGGAGCCCGCGCGAGGCCTCCCGAAGGCCCGGCATGGTCCGAAGGAGGAATGCAGGCGGAGGCTCCTGCGGGCCTCGACGAGCGACTCTAGGACGAAGTGGGAGAGACCCTGCGGAGCCTGAGGTCAGCAGAACCACATTGAGAAGGACGGGGACAGCCGAAGGACACGCACCTGCTTGGTACAGTCAGCTTCATCCTCTTCAAGGCCCTCAGGGCAGGGCCGAAGACGCTCCTCAACCTCCGCCTCTTGCCTAGCATCGCGAAAGACGACCAGAGGCCGCTTGAGGCAGATATGCCTAGTCCCGGAGCAAGGTCGCAGCAGGCGCCCGCGGCCGGCGCCTCGCTCCCTGAGGTGGCGCTTCCCTTACTCGCCTCGACTGGAGGCCGCTGCGCCTCCCCCTCGGCCGCTTCAGGAGCTAGCGGCGCCTCAGCACCTTCCGCCACCTCCGCCAACACCGGTGCCTGAGCTTCGTCCACTCGCTCCAGGGACGGAGTCGACCCCAGGCCAGGGGCTCCGCCGGGTGCATCCGCCCCGGAAGAGAAGGGCGGGCTCGCGAGCCCGGATACCACCGATGAATCGTCACGAGGATCAGGAGTGCCTCTCGGGATCAGCCCCCATGCATCAAAGCAAGTCATCCTCTCAGCAAGAGCCCTTCCGGCTACAGGAGCCAAGTACAAGGGAACCGCGGAACCAGGGCGAGCTTCAGGCACTCCACCAACGAGCAGCCGCATCAGCCCCTGGAGCGTATCAGAAGGGAGCTGCTTCCGCTGAAGACGCGCGTGATCATCAAGAACCCACATTGGGCTGGAATGGCGATCGAGTGGGGCGACACGGAGGACAAGGAAGTTTCTCACCACCATCGCCAGGCTCAATCCGCTTCTCCTCAGGTTAGCTAGTCGACGCGTCACTGGCTCCGCCTGTGGATCTGAAAGGGCCTCATGCCCCTGCCCGAGTTCGGCACCGCCGGTGCATTAGGAAGATGGAATTGGGGGCTGTACGCGGCGGCGTCAACAAACACCCATTGGCGGCGAAACCCTTCTGTGGTCGGGTGAAGTGAGAAGTCGATTCCGGAGGCACCAGTCGCTTCCACCGCGCGCAACGACACGCACCCCGAGCGCTGCCCCTATCAACCAAGGAGAGAGCGAAGAAGTGGCGAAGCAAGGCCACAGAAGGGGAAACACCAACAAAAGCCTCACACAGGAACGCGAAGCTGAAATAAGGACGATGAACCCATGGTCCAGGTGTAACGCCCGAATCTGGTAATGCGTGAGCACTGCGTAGAAGAAGGCGGAGAAAGGGGGAAGAAGACCCCCGAAGACAGCGTGGAGATGAAGATGGATGTCGTTAGCACCAAGCTCCGTCACCATCCGGGAAGCAAGCCAGACCCGGGTCGATCCCCACTCATTAGATGCATCGGCCAAGGCGCGATGCACCTTGTCCAGACCATCCTGGTTCACTATGGCGGAGCGACCCAGCGCCGGCTCGAGCACCGGCGGCGACGCGGCAGGCTCGCCGCCCCCCTCTTCTTTGACATACGTAGCATGACGACAACGGGGAGGGGGTAGAGAAGGCAAGCAGAGAAAGGGGGCGATTGGGAGGCAGAAAGCAGAGGCGATAGCAAGAAGCCCTACCGGTCGTGCGGTTGGCGAGGCGCACGACTACAAAGACTGCATGGGAGGCAGGGCCGCCCACGTCCCATCCAACCGTCGCACGCCAGCTTGGCCCGCAGCCTTTGGGGCCCGCGGTGCTTTGTCCTCGACTAAGGCTTCGCCCTGAAGCAAACTCCGCGCGCGCCTTGGGCTTGGGGGCTACTGTCGGCGTACTGGGAACCAGGGTACCCAGACTTGCCTGTCTGCGGGCCGCGACGAGCACCTGCAAGCGTCCTGGTACGGCCCAGCTGATCGACCAGCTGCCTGAGACCGTCGTGAGGGGGCCAAGCCTCGCGAGGAGAACCACGTCAAGACCTCCTCGGGAGCGGCCTCAGCGAGGCGCTTTGGAGGGGCGAGAATCCAAGGCCAAGCCTGCCTCAGGAGGAGGCAGCGATGTTAGCAGTGGCGCACCACGCCAGCGGGTGCCAGCGTCCGCCAGCGGCACATTTGCCATTTCAGTGCAAAGGGGATAGCGCAGCCGTTGGTTCCCAAGGAGCAGGGCAAAGGTTTCCTCATTGGTGCAACGAGACCGAAGACCACAAGGACGACGAGGATGTCATCGTCGATCCAACCACCGCGTCATCGTGTGATCCTTTTGCAGGCGAACACTGCTTTTTGTCAGGGTAGGAACGTCCTTGTGTTCCCGCTCAAAAATGGCCGTTGTGGGATCCCTTCCCGCCTAAACATTTCGTGGGAAGAGGACCGTGGCCTCCTATATAAGTAGCTAGAGCTCCCACTGCAAAGGGGATGGACCGATACACTCAGCCACCACACAAGGAGCAACAACACTAGCCTCCTGACCCTCTTGAGCTCACCTCCTGAGCCCAGGAATCATTGTACTAGCTCGTATCCCAGCTCGCCCGAGGCTAATCCACCAAAGCAGGAAGTAGGGGATCACACCACGTGGTGGCCCGAACCTGGATAAACTCTTGTGTGTTTTGTTTGTTGTTTGCTTGAATCCTTCCACTGCGACGAGAGCGAGGCGCTAGGTAGACGAGAGTGGGATAGATCTTCGTTCACGCCCCTGTGTTTGAACTTAACGGGTTTTGCGGAGCCCTGAATCCGACAGCCGCAGGCAGGTAGGCCTGGGTACCCCCGTTCCCAGGACACTAACAATCACTACGATCGTGTCGGCATCCTGGAAACAGGGGTACCCAGGCTTGCCTGCCTGCGGCCCATGACGTGGCTCCATCCGTGGTCTGGTGCGGCCAAACTTCAGCAACTGCAACTCAAGACCCTCGCGAGGGGCCAAGCGTCGCGTGGTGGGTGACAATTAGACCTCCCTGGGGGCAGTCTCTCTAGGCTGGCTCCCGAGGAGCGGAGATATCTATGCGAGTTGTATCTCGCGAGGTTCATGTGACGTGAGCCATGACGACCAAGGCCAGGTGGGCGCCAGCGGGTGCAGTGTACCAGTTTCCTCTTTGGTGCTAAGAGGGCAAGCGCGGAGTCCCGAGGGATCATGCAAAGGTTTACATATCGGTGCAACAAGACCAAGGAATGTCAAGGCTGCAGAACGGAGGTCATTGTGGCGCGGCGTCACCACCCAACCTTTGGCAGGCGAAGACTACTTTTGTCAGTATAACTTGTCCTAGCTGTTCCCCTTCAAATTTGGCCATTCTGGGATTCCTTCCCGCCAATATTTGTGAAGAGGACCAAGGCCACTATAAATAGGACCTAGCCACCACCATAGAGGAGGGGAGATTGATTCCACCCTACGCACACCACAAACTCATCCGAGCCCAAGAACACCTTTCCTTCGGAGGCTGTTCATCCCTTGTACTAGTTCATCCTCAGCCATACAAAGGAAATGCACCACACACACTGGAGTAGGGTATTACACCAAAAGGTGGCCCGAACCACGATAATTCTCTGTGTACCCTATTCTTTGAGCACGATGAGCTAGGCCCCGGAATCGCGGGGTGAGCGCGCTGGGAAGGGAGTGTTCTCCGTGCGCACCTAGAGTTCGAACCTCTCAAGGGTTTGTGGAACCTGAAATCCGACATTTGGCACGCCAGGTAGGGGTGCGCCAAAGTTCCGCCTCTCCTTCCACCCCGCTCTCCGTCCGCGAGGCTCTTATGGTGGGCGCCTCTTCTCCGACCGGCTCGGTGAGCGCGCGCGGGGGCATTGCAGGCCACCGAGCCTTCACCCCCGCCTTGTGACAGGTGCAGTGGCCACTCAGGTTTAGGTCGGAGCTGCCACCCCATTACAACGGAGCAACAGATCCGGCAGTTTTCCTTGAGGCCTATGAGGAGGCCGTTCCGGTGGCCGGCGGCGACAGCTGGCTCCCCATGGCACTCATCGACGTACCGCGCGCCTGGTTTCTCAGCTTACCAGAGTCATCTGTGGCATCCTGGGAGGATCTGCACGGCCTCTTCACCGCACGCTTCGTGGCGCCGTCACCCACGCCGTCGCGTCACTCCTAGGCGGCTCTCAAGCGACACCCTCAGATCGCCATGTCAAGAAGTTCTTTCGTCAAGTGGGCTCCACCCAAGCCTCGCAGGGAGCCCATCCATGATGGGCTGCACATGAGGGCGAGCTCACCTTCGACTCCACAGACCACCTAGTGGTCACTGCAGGCGCGGACACGCTTCCGATGCTCCGCGCCCCCACTATCTGCCATGTGGCGGTAACCAAGAACCTCATCGACGGCGGGGCCGGACTCAATGTGCTCTCCCCAGAAGCGTTCGGCATGCTCCATGTGTCGCCCGAGCGGCTCCGCCCCTCCAGGCCGTTCTTCGGGGTCGCCAGCGGCACCACCATCCCCATGGGGAAGATCCGGCTCCCCGTCACCTTTGTCACCCGCAACAACTACCGCACCGTGCTTATCGACTTCGACATCGTGCACATTGTTCTCCCCTACAATGCCATCCTTGGGTACAAAACTTTAGCCAAGTTCATGGCGGCAACTCACCCAGCCTACAACCTCATGAAGATGCCAGGAAGCAACGGCGTCCTCACTGTGGTCAGAGATTCCAAGCATGCCTTAGGGGCCCTCAAGCTCGCCTTCAGGGCCGCATCGGTGGCACGCCCGTACAGCGAAGCAACTCCGGAGGCAGTGGGTGCTGCGCCAGCCAAAAAGAAGTAGCTTTTCTCTCAAGACTGGGATGAGACGAAGCATGTGATGGTGTATGAAGACAGGGCGTCAGGAGCCACCTTCACCATAGGCACTGGCCTTCCCCCAGCTCAAGAAAAGGCGCTGGTCGGATTCCTGCGCGCCAACAAGGAGGTGTTTGCATGGGAACCCAAGGATCTGGCAGGAGTCCCAAGGGGGGTGATTGAGCATCACCTAAACGTATGCCCCAACGTGCACCCCGTGAAGCAAAAGGCCAAGCGCCAGTCGGCTGAGAAGCAGTCTTTCATGATACAAGAGACTTGCAAGTTGCAAGAAGCTGGCGTGATCCGCGAGGTGCGATATCTAGAGTGGTTGGAAAATCCGGTGGTCCTACCCAAGAAAGGTGGGAAGGAGCGCATGTGTGTCGACTTCACCTACCTCAACAAGGCCTGTCCACAAGACCCGTTCCCACTGCCGCGCATGGACCCGATTGTCGACTCCACCGCCGAGTGTGACCTGCTGTGCTTCCTGGATGCCTTTTCGGGCTACCCTCATATCAAGATGGCAGTACAAGACGTCGAGAAGACCGCCTTCCTCACCCCGTCCGGAGTATACTTCTACACTTGTATGTCATTCGGGTTGCGGAATGTGGGAGGAACTTTCTAGCGGCTGATGCATATCGCCCTGGGAGAGCAACTCGGGAGGAACACTGAAGCCTATGTTGATGACATCGTGGGAAAATCTCTGGAGGCCAAGACCCTCATTGAAGATCTGGAGGAGACCTTCGCCAGCCTGCGCAAGGTATACCTGCGGCTCAACCCGGAGAAGTGTGTGTTCGGCGTCCCATTAGGCAAGCTGCTGGGTTTCCTGGTGTCGCATAGGGCAATCGAGGCTAACCTCGAGAAGGTCAGGGCCATAGAGAAGATGTGTCCACCGAAGACCCTCAAGGAGATGCAGAAGCTGGCCGGCTGCGTGATGTCGCTCGGGCATTTTATCTCCAAGCTGGACCCCAGAGGCCGATGCAGCATTAGAAGACCTCAAGAAGTACCTCACTAGCCCGCCGGTAATGCTGGCGCCGAAGCCCCGAGAACCCTTGGTGCTTTACCTAGCCGCGACACCACACTGCGCCAGCGCAGCGCTCGTGGCAGTCCGGGAGGAGCCCCAGGACAAGGCCGCACAGCTCCAGGGCGACACTCACGAGGCTCCGCCTGAGTCAGCCAACGACAAAGTTCCATGAAATGATGTTTCTGAAGCCCTGACCACTACGTACGGTGACCAAGCTCCTGAGGCCCTCTCTCTTTGGGAGGTGCCATAGCCTTAGGGGAGCCTGGCCCCCACCCTCATCGACCACCCGATGTACTTCGTCAGCATGGTGCTCCGTGACGCTCATGCACGCTACCCCATGCCGCAGAAGCTACTGCTCTGCGCCACTACTTCCAAGGCCATCCCATCAAGGTTGTGTCTGCTTACCCTTTGAAGAGGGTATTGAGGAGCCCCAATGCTGCGGGAAGGGTCACCAAATGGAACATCGAGCTGCACGCAATCCAGCTGGAGTTCAGCACCACTAGGGTCGTCAAGGGCGCCACGCTTGCTGGCTTCGTGGCAGAATGGACCGAGGCCCCAGAGCCGGGAGCGGGTGAGGACCGGTCCCTCTTGCCAGGGAGTGAAGCACCATATGGCTGGGCCATGTACTTTGATGGTGCCTTTGCATGCCAGGGCGCGGGGGCAGGCGACGTGCTCATCTCACCCACCAAGGACAAGCTCTACTACGCCGTGCAGCTCTGCTTCCAGCACGGTGAGAAGGTCTCGAACAACATTGCGGAGTACGAAGGCCTGATCGCCAGCCTAAAAGCTGCAGCCGCCCTTGGTGTGAAGCGCCTCACTATCAAGGATGACTCTCAGCTTCAAATCAACTTGTCCAACAAGGTCTACGAGCCCAGAGATGAGCACATGGAGGCGTACCTAGCGGAGGTACACAAAATTGAGAAACAGTTCCTGGACCTAGAGCTGCAGCACGTGCCGCGCGACACGAACAAGGAGGTGGACGACATTGCCAAGAGGGCATCCAGGTGCAAGCCGCAGGAGCCCGTCGTATTCGAGGAACGGCTCTTCAAGCCCTCGGCCGTCCCACCAGCTGCGGAGCCGACACTACCTTCGGAGGAGCTCCCCCTCCGCTGACCTCGGGAGCGCGCTTGCTCCTTGCACTCGGGGCTCAGGAGGGGTGATGAACTCAGGAGTTCAAGGCCTACCTGCTGCATGGAACCCTTCCAGAGAAGGAGGAGGACACAGAGCGCGTGGTCCGACAGGCCATGGCTTACTGCCTCCAGGATGGTGAGTTATACCGAAAGCGACCCAATGACGTTTCTGTGAGGTGCATCTCTAGGGAGCAGGCGCGCGAGCTTCTAACTAACATACATACCGGGGAATGCGGGCACCACTCGTCCTCGCGCACCCTGGTGGGAAAGGCGTGTAGTAGTGGATTTTATTGGCTTATAGCACTCAGCGACGCTACCGAGCTGGTGAAATCCTGCGAAGCCGGCCAGTTCCACGCCAAGAAGATCCACCAGCCAACTCAGGGCCTTCAGACTATCCCACTCTCATGGCCGTTCATGGTCTGGGGGCTGTACATCTTGGGGCCCTTTCCTCGAGTGCCCGGGGGCTACCGCTACATCTACGTCGCCATCGACAAGTTCACCAAACGGGACGAGGTGGAGCCAGTACGCACCATCCCTGCCAGCTCGGCGGTCAAGTTCATCAGGGGCATCGTAAGCCGGTTCGGGGTCCCTAATCGCATCATCACCAACAACGGCTCGCAATTCACTAGCAACCTCTTCAAAACATATTGCATTAACCTTGGAACGCAGATATTCTATGCCTAAGTAGCACACCCCAGGAGCAACGGGCCAGCTGAGCGCGCCAACATGGAGGTCCTGAGGGGCCTCGAGGCCAGGACCTTCAAGAAGAAGCTCGAGGCCTGCAGTAGGGGCTGGTACGACGAGCTACGGTCCATATTGTGGTCCATTCGCACCATCACCACCAAGCCAAGAGGCGAGACCCCGTTCTTCCTCATCTACGGAGCCGAAGCAGTTCTCCCTCATGAGGTCAAACATCGCTCTGCGTGGGTCCTCGCATATGACGAGGCATGCCAGGACGCTGCGCAGGGGATGTATCTCGTGCTGGGAGAGGAGCACCGCTGACAAGCCTCTGTCGGATTATGGGCTCCGCAAACCCAAGAAGTTCGAACACAGGGGCGTGAACGAGGATCCCTCCCACTCACGTCTACCTAGCGTCTCGCCCTCGCCTAGTGGAAAGATTCACGCAAACAACAAGTGGAGCATGCAAGAGTTTACCCAGGTTCGGGCCACCTTGTGGTGTAAAACCCTACTTCCTGCTTTTGTGGATTGGCCCAGGAGGGCTAGAATATGAACTAGTACAGTGGTTCCTGAGCTCAGGAGGAGAGCTCAGGAGGGTCGAGAGGCAAGAGTTCTTGCTCCTTTGCGTGGAGGTTGAGTTTGCCGATCTGCCTCCCCCCTCATAGTGGGGATCCTAGCTACTTATATAGACGGCCAGGGTCCTCTTTCCCCGAAATATTTAGGCAGGAAGGGATCCCACAACGGCCATTTCGAGCGGGAACACAAGGATGTTCCTACCCTGACAAAAGCAGTCTTCGCTTGCAAAAGGAACAGGCGGTGACGCGGTGGTGGGCTCGGTGGTGACATCCTCCCTATTGTCCTTGCAGTCTTCGGTCTTGTTGCACCAATGGGGGAACCTTTGTCCCGCTCCTCGGGAACCTACGCCTGCGCTGTCTCCTTTGCACCAAACGGCAACTGCGCCGCTGGCGGGCGCTGGCACCCGCTGGCCCGATGCGTCACTGCTTACGCCACTGCCTCCTCTTGAGGCAGGCTTGGCCTTGGATTCTCCGCCCCTCCGAGGCACCTTGCCGAGGCCGCTCCTGAGGGGGTCTTGATGTTGTTCTCCTCGCGAGGACTAGCCCCCTCGAGATGGTCTTGGGCAACTAGTCGATCAGCTGGGCCGTACTAGGCCGTAGCAGGAGCGTGCTGCGGCCGCAGACAGGCAAGTATGGGTACCCCGGTTCCTAGGACACCGACAGTAGCCCCCGGGCACAAGGCGCGCGCGGAGTTGGCTTCGAGGCGAAGCCTTAGTCGAGGATGAAGCGCCGCGGGCCCCAAAGGCGGCGGGCCAGGCTGGCATGCGACGGTTGGATGGGACGTGGGCGACCCCGCTTCCCACATAGTCTTGGTAGTCATGCCTTTTGCCAATCGCACAAATGATAGATCTTCTTGCTCCCGCCTCTGCCTTCTACCCTCCAATCGCTTTCTCCCTTTACTTGCCTTCTCTACCCCTTCCCTCCTTGCCACCATGCCGCGTAGGGCGAAGAGGAGGGGGGACGGCGAGGCTGCTATGCCGCTGCTGGTGCTCGAGCCGGCGCTGGGCCGCTCCCTCGTGGTAAACCAGGAGGGTCTGGACAAGGTGCGTCCTGCCTTGGCTGACGCATCTAATGAGTGGGGGCTGACCCGGGTCTGGCTTGCCTCCCGGCCGACGGCGGAGCTCGGTGCCAACGACATCCAGCTTCATTTCCACCCCATCTTCGGGGGTCTCCTACCCCCTTTTTCCGCCTTCTTCTATGTAGTGCTCACGCATTACTGGATTCGGGCGCTGCAACTAGACCCTGGGGTCCATCATCCTCCTCTCCGACTTCCCGTTTCTGTGTGAAGCTTTTATTGGCGTTTCCCCGTCTATGGCCCTGCTTCGCCACTTCTTTGACCTCTCCTTGGTCGACGGGGGGAAACGCTCGGGGTGCGTATCGCTACACGTTGTGGAAGCGACTGCTGCCTTCGGAATTGACTTCTCGCTTCATCCGACCACAATAGGATTTCGCCGGCAGTGGGTGTACGTTGATGCTGTTGCGTACAGCCCCCAATTCCACCTTCCCGATGCGCCTGCGGTTCCGAACTCGGGCTGGGGGCACGAGGCCCTCTCAGATCCACGGGCGGAGACAGTTATGCGTCGACTAGCCAGCCTGAGGATAGACGGGTTGACCCTGGCGATGGTGGTGAGGGGCTTCCTTGTCCTCCGTGTCGGCCCACTCTAGCGCCATTCTCGCCCAATGTGGGCCCTCTCAGGTCTTGATGATCGCGCGCGTCTTCAGCGGAAGCAAGTCCCTCCCGAGACACTCCAGGGGCTGCTGCGGCTGCTTGTTGGCGGGGTGCACGAAGCACGCCCTGTCTTCGCGACTCCCTTGTACTTGGCCCCTATGGCTGGAAGAGCTTTAGCTGAAAAGATGCCCCGCTTCGATGCGTGGGGACTGTTGCCGGGGGCGCCTTTGATCCTCATGACGATCCCTTGGTGGTGGTGTCGGGGATCGCGAGCCCATCCTTTCCTTCCGGGGCAGACATGTCAAGCGGAGCCCCTGGTCTAGGGTCCACTCCGCCCTTGGAGCAGGCGGACGAAGCACGGGCGCCGGTGTCGATGGATGTGGCGGAAGGTACCGAGGCTTCGATGGCTCCTGAAGCGACTGAAGGGAAGGCGCAGCAGTCTGCGGTCAAGGCGAGTCCAGAGGACATCGCATCGGGAAACGGGGCGCCGGCCGCGGGCGTTCGCCACAGCCCTGCCCTGGGCCTAGGCGCATCTGCCTCAAGTGGCCTCCTATCGTCCTTCGTGGTGCTAGGCACGAGGCGGAGGTTGAGGAGCAGCTACGGGCCTACCCCGAGGGCTCTAAAGAGGATGAAGCTGACTGTACCGAGCAGGTGCGTATCTCTCAACTCTTCCTGTCTTTCCCAATATGGTTCTCCTGACCCCTTGCTCCGCAGGGTCTCCTCCGGCTTACTCTCGAGCCGCTTGGCGAGGATCGCAAGAGCCTCTGCCCGCATCCCTCCTCCGGACCATGCAGGGTCTTCGGGAGGCCTCGTGCGGGTTCTCGAAGCTGCGCCCGGACCTTATTGCGTGGGTCGTGCTCCCAGCCCCCAAGCACTTCTGGGGCAAAGCAGCTCTTGGTGCGTCGGGGGCCCGTTCCGTGCCCCGGGGCTCGTCTTCACCGTGGATCAGCAAGCTCTTGAGGCAACTCGGATGGCCGACCGCCCATTAGGACCACACATGCCCCTCGCGCCGGAGGCAGCGCGCGCCCCCAGGGTTAACCCTGAGGCGCACGCTGAAGGGGAGGAAGAAGGGAGACCCCTTTGGGCAGTGCGGATGTCAAGGACGAGCCCAATCACCTCCTGGAACTTGCGCTGCGCAGGAGCGCGGTCCATCATGTTCTTGTGCGGGAGGCGTCAAACGCCCTGAAGTGTCTCGAGGTCGAGGTTGCTGAAGTGGATAGGCGCGTTGAGGCCGAGGGTCTGCTTCTGGCAAAGGGTTGGCGCCGGTTGAGGACCGCTGTTAACCTGAGCCAATTGCAACACGAAACCGCCCTAAAGAAGGCGGAAGCATTCGCCGCCGTGGCTCAGGAGGCTTGCAACCGCGCCCTGGAGGAGGCCCGAGACGCCGACCGCCGCCGTGCAGCAGCCGAGGAGCGTGAGCGCGAGCTCGAAGCCTCGAACACCGCGCTCGAGCGTCAGGTTCGTGGACGAAGGGATGTCCTTGCCGCACCTGTGACTGATGATGACAGCCCGGTGGGCCTCTCGGCGCGAGAGGAGGCGCTGGCACTTGAGGCGATGGAGCTGAACATGGAGCGCGAACGCCTAGAGACGATGGAGCGCCAGAGAGCTGAAGCCGAGGGCAATCTTGATGATCGCAAGGTCGTCGCGAGGAAGGCTGCCAGGGAGGCAGAACGTCTTCGGAAGGATTACCGCGAGAAGCTGGTGCTTCACGAGACTCGCTTTGCTGATAAGTGGAAGGAGCTCCAGAAGGAGGTCATGGCTCTTAAGAGCAAACTGGCGAATGTCGAGCGCCGTATGCAGGCGTCGGAGAAGGCTCGCGCCGCAGCTGAGTGTCATGAGCAGGTGTCGAAGGAGGCCTGTGCCGCGGTGGAGTGGCGCGAGCGCGCGTCAGAGAAGGCTCGCGCCACTGCCAGGGCGGAACTGTCCTCCTTTCAAAAGCAAGTGGAAGACATTTCCACCCTCGCGGCCCGGAATTCCGCGGAGGCCGCGCGAGGCTGTGCGATGCAGCACACCCGCTCGAAGATGTTGAAGGCCCTGCGGCATCGGGCCAGCCGAGCCCTAGTGAGCTTCTTGACTCGAGGGTCGACGACCGTCTGGTTGATGATGACGCCGGGTATCTCGGGTTCTTTACCAGAGTGGTGGAGCGTCTTGAAGGCGGGGTCATGCAGGCTCGGCAACTTGTCGAGGAGCAAAGCCGCGGCGTCTTCAGGAGTGCGGTCTCCCGCATCTTTGGCAACTTGCTCTGTCTTGACCCTCATACGGACTTCGGGGCCTTGCTGAAGCCTGCGCCAAAGGCGGTCGCTGGCCCCTTGGAGGGATGGGTGAGCGACCACGTGGATGTGTTGGTGACGAAGCTCGTTCCAGCCATCGATGACGAGCCGGTGCTTGAGGGGGGTGACGTCGACGGTTCTGACGAAGATGTCGATGCTTAGTGAAGCTCCTACCATAAGTTTGTTTTTGGTTGTGGCTCCAGAGCCGGGTAAGATGAATGTCACAGTAATTAAACTTTTGATGATGTCGAAATGAGTCTGAGCACTGTAAGGATAGGTTTTAGGCACTACCTTGTGACGTTTGTCCCTGAGGCTAAGACCTCAGGCCCTTGTTGCATTTCGGAGGAGAGCGTCTGCTGGCCTCGTCCGGGCGTGCCTCACGAGTACCTGTAGTGAGCGCAAGAGTGATTGGCGGTCCGGCCGTGGACCAGACAGAACGTGTGCCCGTGCCTCGGCCCCCGCTCATGAGGAGTGTTAGGGCGGGGTCGCAGACGTAGCCCGGACAGAAGGCCCTTGCTGGGTCACGGACGTAGCCGGCTCAGCCGCGCAAGGCGAAAAATGGACTGGGCGAAGGAAAACTCAGCGAAAATCGCAAAACACGGACAAAAACTCTCCCCCTTTATTCAAGAAACGAGTCGCGTAGCCGCGGGATCGGCTTGAAAAAGCAGATACGGAGGAGGCAAAGGCAAATGGCAAAAAGGAGGGGCCGTGTCTGGCCCCTGAGCAGGTCTTCGGTCTTCTCCCCAGCGTGGAGCGTAGGGCTACCACTGGTGGGTGTGGGCATAGCCATTGGAGGGCAGTGTCGACGGCCAGTGTGGAGCATGGTGCATCCACTAGGACGTGGGAGGGAGCCCCCGAGGCCCTAGGGCGACGCTCCAGGGACCCCGGGGCATGTACAGCCCCACTCATTATTATGTGAGAGTATCACGAGCGGAGATCTTCTGACGAGCCCGCCCATTTGCTTCGGGGGCCCCGCCCCGCGCTAGTCCGCTCCCGCCATGAACTCACCAGAAGCGGCATTCATGAGGTGGGACACTGCGCATGATGGGGGGATGGGACCTTGGCCATAGGCCCCCCTGCCGAGCACCAGGTACACCAGTTACGCGTTCTCCGAGTGCGCTTCGCCCCTGGGGGCAAACGTCGTCCGGAGACGTGGCGTCCTAAGGTGCGAGGGGGACCCCGCCCTACCCACGCTCCTAATGGCCCCTGAGCGCTTCCTGATCAGGGTCGGGCCCAGCAGGTACGGGATTTCGTGAGCAGGGGGATGGAGCCGCGGTCTTGGGCCTCCTGGTGTGCGTAGGATGGGCTGCCATACCGCCTCCAGACGCACCCTCCGCAGCCCGGGGGATGGTGCGCCGGGAGGCGCGGCGTCTTGAGGCCGAACGGAGGGGAAGAAGGCCCCTCCCCACGCGCATCATACCCGCCGCCGGCGAGCCCCTGGTGAAATCCAGGGCGGGTTTATGCACGACGAGTCACGCATGGGGGGACGAGGGTCTGACCCGGGCCTTCCCTGCCCTTTCTGTCTTGACGCGGTACCTGGAGTGTCTCCTTGGCCTGCCGAGGCTCCGGGCCCGAAATGCTGCCAGCCTAAGGCCTACGGCCAGTGCCGCGTGTGCCGTCCCTCGCAGGCACCCGCAGTGCTTCATTCACGCTCCATGGCCATCGGTGACGACGACGGAGGGTCGAGGGCTAAGAGTGGGGGGTCTGTCCCTCGGCCTTCCACTCCTGACCCCTCGTGGCGGCGTCTGATCGCATCCGGCGTCGGGCATAGTCCTGCGGTTATCTCCTGATGGCTCCTCGACGGGAGTGGTACCTGAGTACAAAGGGCTTCGAGGCAGAGGGGCGGCGTCATACGCAGGGTTCAGCGGATCATACCCCATGTCGCCCTCGTAGGTCGCCGCAGGTCTTGACCATACGGGCGACCGGGCGCGGCCGGCGTGGCACTCGGTTCCTGGCGTCGCCGTGTGGAAGCAGAATGGCTCGGCTCCGGTGCTGGCGGCATCGAGGAGCTCGGCCACCCTGAGGAGTAGCGCGTCGTGGCCGCTATCGAGCAACCGGCAGCTTATCAGCTCCCTCGCCACCAGCAGTGCGACCCTCATGTTAGTCATTTTGCGCCGGTCCCGTGAGCTCGCTATTGCGTGCTCGGCGGCCCGCACCACTGCGCGCTTTGGCGTCGTGTGGGCGGCGGGTGCTGCCGGTCCCCCGGCGCGGGTCGGTGATGCTCATCGTGCCGTCGGCCCCGATCAGGGCCGGGAGGCGGCGAGTCCCGTGGCCAAAGGGCGACACTCGAGCGACGCGGGCGCCACGGGCTTCATCACGCGTTTGATGCACCTCTGCCATCGGGGTCGCGATCTGTTGAAGCTGGGCGACGCGGGGTCGACGGACGAGAGCGGGACGAGGTCGTCGGAGAGGCGAGATCTTGACACGCCCCCTACATGGCGCGCCAAATGTCGGATTACGGGCTCCGGAAACCCAAGAAGTTCGAACACAGGGGCGTGAACGAAAATCCCTCCCACTCACGTCTACCTAGCATATCGCCCTCGCCTAGTGGAAAGATTCACGCAAACAACAAGTGGAGCACGCAAGAGTTTACCCAGGTTCGGGCCATCTTGTGGTGTAGAACCCTACTTCCTGCTTTTGTGGATTGGCCTCAGGAGGGCTAGAATATGAACTAGTACAGTGGTTCCTGAGCTCAGGAGGAGAGCTCGGGAGGGTCGAGAGGCAAGAGTTCTTGCTCCTTTGCATGGAGCTCGAGTTTGCCGATCTGCCTCCCCCTCATAGTGGGGATCCTAGCTAGTTATATAGGCGGCCAGGGTCCTCTTCCTCCGAAATGTTTAGGCGGGAAGGGATCCCACAACGGCCATTTCGAGCGGGAACACAAGGATGTTCCTACCCTGACAAAAGCAGTCTTCGCCTGCAAAAGGACCAGGCGGTGACGTAGTGGTGGGCTCGGTGGTGACATCCTCCCTGTCGAGGCTGCTCCTGAGGGGGTCTTGACGTTTTTCTCCTCGCGAGGTCTAGCCCCCTCGCGAGGGTCTTGGGCAACTAGTCGATCATCTGAGCCGAACTAGGCCGTAGCAGGAGCGCGCTGCGGCCCGCAGACAGGCAAGTCTGGGTACCCTGCTTCCCAGGACGCCGACAGCCTCGCTCCGAGCGACAAGGTATCAGCAATTGCTGCGGCGGTACCACTGCCGCAACATCAATTCCACGACGCTCGAGGTAGGTGATCTGGTCCTGAGGCAGGTGCTCTCCAGGGAAGGGCTGCACAAGCTCTCACCCATGTGGGAGGGCCCGTTCAGGATTGCCCACGTCTCCAGGCCTGTCGCTGTGCACCTGGAGATGGGGGATGGCATCCCCATCCCGAATGCCTGGAACATCCAGCACCTCCGGAAGTTCTACCCATGAAGCAAGGCCGAGTGCCTGTGAAGGTCTCTGCCTGTGACACTCTCATGTAATAATGAGTGGGGCTCTACACGCCCCGGAGTCTCCGGAGCGCCGCCCTCGGGCCTCGGGGGCTCCCTCCCACGTCCTAGTGGCAGCACTTAGCTCCGAGCTGGTGAGAAGACTAGACTAGGTGCTGAACGCAGCTGTTCATTTGCTTTCTGTATCTCGTTGCTGTATTTCAATGGATTTGGAGTTCTCTCTCCTTCAGTTGCTTGGTTGAGTTTTCCTATTCTCTCGCTTTGTTCACTCTTTTTAGCGCCTCGGGGAGGACGGCAGTTATTCGACATTCTCCCTTGAGCACCCCTTGGGGGCTAGGCAGGGGTGTCTATGTCCGCGCGTTGGCCAGCTCCCGTCACGGGCACGCCTCGCCAGAACCCAGTCGCCCCAGGGCTTCGGCCTCCTTAATTTTCATGAGGCGCTCTTGTTTGAACTCATGAGTGGCGCACCCCCCTCAAGTCCGTGCCCCCTGGGGTACCGCGACGCGGTGGGTCAAGCCATGATCATGCCGTGCCCGAGTACTCGCACAATAAGGAACGAGGCAGCTGGCGGATTCCCTAACAAATTTTGCAGATGCCCCTCCGAGGCAGGAGCGCCCGTGCCGGCAGCAAGGAAGCCTCTCCGGAGGCTAGAAAACGCACCCTCGAGCGTACCCAGCTAAGTTACCCCTCTACCCCCGTGAGGCACTTGAATATCATAACATAGCACAGCACCATAGGCGTCACAGTTCATTACACGCCCTCGTCGAGCCACCTGCCCTTTTCTGAAACGCAGGAAAGAAGAAAAGCTAAACAAAAGCGGGCCACACGGCCGCAGCAGCTCGCAAGACACGGCCCTAGGGGCCTCCAGGTCTCCGCTTAGTCTGAGCCCTCCTCGCGCTTCACTGCCGCATGGCGGCAGGATGACCAGTCACCGACCTCGAAGCAAGCCCGACAGCGCGGCGGCTGGTCGTAGCCACCGCTGCTCGAGCTCTCGCTAGTGGAAGAGCCGCCACCGCTGGAGGAGTCGTAGCCGTCACCAAGGGCGAGCCTGCCTGCGGCCTCATCGCAACCGTCTCCAAGGCCGAACCCGTCGTCGCTGCTGCCGTCTTCAGGACAGCACCCAGCACGGCGGTCGTCCGCCTAAAAAACCCTCACGAAGAGGGTCTTAGCGCCATCATACTTGAAGTGGAGGGTGCATCGCCTGCCCAAGCCGCGTGCGCGGGAAAACGTCTGCCAACCACGGGCCAGGGCCACATTGCTCGCAGCAGAGATCTCCACCGCAACCCAAGGTGCCTTGCTGCAGCAGCCGTCGGCCAACAGCCAGAGGCCGTCAAGACCCTTAGCCGACAGCTGATGGGCGAAGAAGTGCGACAGTTGGAGCCAGGCACCGGCCGGATTCTCCGGCCACACGACGAACTCCAGGAGCGCCTCCGATGAATGGGAGCCCGGCCGAGGAGGCTGGGTGACCACGGCGCGCCTTCCTGTGGCGAAGGGGCTGCCGCGACTAGGGCGACCCTTGCCACGGGAAGAGGGGCCGTCATGACCACCCAGGGCGGCATCAACCCCGGAAGGAGTACGCCTGTGACCCTGGAGCGCTACTGCAGGGATAGCGGCGTGCTTACGGGGGCGGCCCCGCCCCCTCTTGAGTGACAGCAAATCGGACTCTTCCTGGTGAGCTTTTCCCTTCTCCGCGGTAGAGGACCTCTTCGGTGGCGCCATGGAAGTTGCAACAAGAGGGCGAAAGAAGGAGGAAGAGGAAGGAGCGGGTGACAAGAAGAAGGAGATGGGCAACGGGGGCTTCACCCACTCCCCATTTATAGCATGAAGGAGGCCAACTGTCGGCCCACACGATCTCATGTAATAATGTCTCTTCTGTGCATGCGGCAGGGTCTTGTCATGTCGGACAATGGCCGAGGCGGCGTGGGGAAGTGGAGACGCTCACGTCTGATCAAGTCGCCATGCGTCGACCAAGGCCGCGGGCGTTTGGGGCTCGCAGCGCTTCGTCCTTGCCCCTTTGGCTTCGCCTCGAAGCCAAGTCCTTGTGCGCCTTGGGCGCAGGGGCTACTGTCGACGTCCTGGGAACGGGGGTACCCAGGCTTGCCTACCTGCGGCACGTGACGTGGCTCCATCAGCGGCCTGGTGCGGCCCAACTCCAGCAACTGCAACTCAAGACCCTCGCGAGGGGCCAAGCTTCGCGAGGTGGGCGACAGCAAGACCTCCCTGGGGGCAGTCTCTCGAGGTTGTCTTGTGAGGAGGGGAGATATCTATGCGAGGAGTACCTCGCAAGGTTCACGTGACCTGACCCATGAAGACCAAGGGCAGGCGGGCCCCAGCGGGCGTAGTGTACCAGTTTCCTCTTTGGTGCTAAGAGGGTAAGCGCATGCGCGGAGTCCCGAGGGATCAAGCAAAGGTTTCCATATCAGTGCAACAAGACCAAGGACCGTCAAGGCTGCAGAATGGAGGTCATCGTGGAGCCCGGCGCGACGTCACCACCAGAGCCTTTGGCAGGCGAAGACTACTTTTGTCAGGATAACTTGTACTAGCTTATCCCCTTCAAATTTGGTCATTGTGGGATCCCTTCCTTCCGATATTTGGGAAGAGGACCAAGGCCACTGTAATTAGGACCTAGCCACCACCATAGAGAAGGGGAGATTGATTCCACCCTACGCACAGCACAAACTCATCCGAGCCCAAGAACACCTCTCCTCCGGAGGCTGTTCATCCCTTGTACTAGTTCATCCTCAGCAATACAAAAGCAATCCACCACACACACTGGAGTAGGGTATTACATCACAAGGTGGACCAAACCAGTATAATTTTGTGTGTCCCCTGTTCTTTGAGCACGACGAGCTAGGCCGCGGAATCGCAGGGTGAACTCGCTGGGGAGGGAGTGTTCTCCGTGCGCACCCTAGGTTCGAACCTCTCAAGGGTTTGCGGAACCCTAAATCCGATAGATCGTGTGGGGACCCCGACTCATAAGTCGAGATCACCGTATGCACGTGTACAGTGATCCCAGAGATCAATGCTCACTGAACACACAGAAGCTAAATAACAAGAGTCTTACATCCATAGATACGGTATTACACAAATAGGACCATAATGGTCAAGTCTTGAGTATATCGTTGCAGCGGAAATCTTCAATAACAACTTGGACCCATGCCTTGTGCCTTAACCCTACAGGCATTCTGACTAGGAAGCATCCTAGCTCGCATGCTCGTCACCAAGAAATCTTCATCATAACCTGTTCTCTCATGCCTGGCCAATAAAATAACCAGTGGCAAGCCAATGAGTACTTTGAATGTACTCGCAAGCAACCCAAGTGCGATGGCAGAATAGTTATGCAAAGCTCTACTACTAAATTGGCGATTTTGCGGAAAGCTAGTTTTTATATGCAAGTATGATCAACATATAACATGGGCATGCATGTGTCTGCAACATGTATCAGGAGGTTACAGACATCATTATCGAGAAAGAGTTGTAATCAACTCATGCTCAAGCTCATTGTGACTTTCTCACAATCACATCAACAATATCTCTGAATCGTGTTGTTTCCCAGAAACTTATGGACATAGTCTAAGTAGCACCACCCAACTGTCCTTGACCGCGGACACGGCTATTCAAATAGTTTGACACTCTGCAGAGGTTGCACACTTTACGCACTAGATCCGGGGAACTTCCGTGAAATCCACGACCCGCGGTACCTCAAGTACCCGGGGTAAGCACCCGATCACTACCTTTCCCTAGACGACACTAACACGGAGTCCACTCGATTGGTAACAGCCCCGTGCCAAACATTTCACATCTTAGAAATTGTGGATACTTGCTCCCATATTCATCACATACCACTGACATGGGGTACCAACGGTGTGTCCGGTGCCCTGTGAAAACAGTCATGGCCGCCTATCCAAGCACGACCCTGTCCCGAGAGTGACCTCATGTCACCCCCGTCACTAGTAATGCGGGCACCATGCTAGTATTGACCTAGGTAATCAATAATGCCCTTTCCCATATAAGGGTAGTGTGGTTGCGCATGTTTGGTTGGGACGGTAGTCACACATAAATCTAATCCATCTCTGTCAACAACACTCTCATCAAGCCTCGGTACACTACTTCTTCCCAAGTAGTGCCCTAGTTTCTCATCATCTCCCAGGGGCATCAATGGCACCCTCTGGGTCGTTTGCAAGTATGTCAGACCACACTTGTTTCACTCAATGCATAACCCTGACCCATTTTGCGTAGCCAACTACTATAGCATACATCTATCTACTCCCACCCACATAACCCTCATAGGAAGGTAAGGTCATGTTTGATGCAAGTTTCAATAGTAAAGTAACAAAGGTAGCAACCAAAGTGGTCTCCACCTCAACATGATTCCGATGCATTGATAATAAGGTGCTATGAGATATGCATAAAAAGGGTTTCTCGAACATGGTCAAAGGGCTGCTTGCCTTGTCCTTCTGAGTCTTCAAACCTTCTGGTCCATCTCCGAGTACTTCGTTTATTTCGTCAACTAATCGATGGAAACAATCATAATAAGCAACAAAACAAAGCAAAAATAAAAGTTCTCTAAAAATAGGAGTTGGACTTTTCTAGGATACCTCTGGTCATATGAAAAATAACCAAGGTGGTTTCATAGGCATTGGATCAATGGATAGTTTGGAACATTTCAATATGATGGAATCAAGGGTTTAATGGATTTGAACGAAGTGTACACAAATATATTCTTGAATGATGAGCAAAGGCACCCATCAACAAGTCATGAATTTAGAAGCATCTAGGAGTTGGTTTCACTGGATTAGGAATTCAAATGAAATTCCTAGGATTTTGCAAAGTTGATAAATATGAAGAAATGGCTCATTATTAGGTGGGGTACATAAAGTATTAATAAAAATGTTCCAAAACTAAGTTTGGATATGACAAGCACCTAGGAATTTCAGTCACTGCATTTGGATCAAATTTGAGCTCTCTGTGAATTTCTAAAGTTCATCACAGAAAATGAAATAATGGCATTTGATAATTATTTGAGAAGGAAATGATTCTGAAAAAAAGTGCATGTTGCACCATGTGGTAGAGCATGATTTTAGAGACTACCAGAAATTTGAATCATGCAATTTGGAGTTCATTTGAATTATAAATGAATTTATAAAGTTGTCTGGAAAGAAAAAGAAAAAGGAATAAGGGTTATACCCTTCACTACGCTCAGAGCGGTGGATAGCTTGTGGGCCGGCCCAGCAGCTCGGCTGTGTGGGCGGAGGTGGTGACGCCGAAAGCGTATTCGCCTATTACGCCTTCCTACATGGAAGGCGGGTGCCAGATGGACCCGTGTCCATTTAAATGAGGTCGGCCCACCGGTCAGTGGCTCAGGCGCGCGCGCTGAGTCGTTGACGGGCGGGGCCCACTGCTGACGTAGCTCCTTCTTCCTCCTCCGTTCGAAGCAGAGAAGGCAAGGCAGAGCGCACGCCGGCGCCGATCCCCGGTGACTCCGGCCGTCCCCGGTGGTGCCCGGCGCACCGAAGGGCTCAGCGAAGCGAGCTGCGCCCATCCCTGGTCTTCAAGCGGGCCTGGAGGAGCAGGAGCGATGGCGGCCGTAGCGTCGGCGGCGGCTTCGGGAGAAGGCGGGTGCGACGCCAGCAGTGCTAGGAAAGGGAAGGAAGGATTGGGGGGGCTCCGTGGTCCTGGGGTCCTTCTCCTGGTGGCCAACAGAGAAGGGGGAGGCCACAGGGAGCGAATTTGGGAGGAGGCCGACGGCGACTCGTCGGCCATGGTGGGGCAAAGAGGGCACGAGGGGGAGAGGGATGATGTCTGCGACGTGCACCGGAGAGAGGGGGATCCAGAAGAGGCAAGGGAGTGCTCGGGGGAGGCTTTATATAGGTGCAGCCGCGGTGCACCGTGAGCGACGTCCATGGACGCGCACGGACGAGCTCGCGGAGGGAGAAGGAGGGCAGGAGAGGATAGGGCCGACAGTCCTGCAGGTTGAGGACGTCGAGGCGACCTCGGGGGACACGAGGAGGAGGCCCCAGGTGGTCAGGGCCTCCTAGTTGGGCGAGGCTACAGTGCGCCAGGGCACTGTAGCGCGCTCCAGAGCGCCCGTTTGGCCGGCATAGCCGTGTCCTCGCTGCTCTGGTCGTGTCCATCATGCCCAAGGATGTCTGGGGGGTCGAGGGAGCAGTAAAGAAATGGTCTGTGGCCTTGGATGCCCTGGGGAGCCACTGGAATGAGGAGGGAGGTGAAGGAGGAGGTGAAAACTGTTGTCCAGAAGAGTAAATTGGGGTTTTCACCCCCCAATCATTGAGCTGAGGATATGGGAAAGTTACTGGGGGTAGAAGATGATCAGGAGAAGCTGTGGTAAGAATTTGAGGTAAAGGGGAATAGTAAAAGGGGTCCAAACAATGGTTTTGGTAATTTGACAGAAGGTGTTTGATCATGGTTTGGGCAAGCAAAATAGCTCCACTTGACATGAGACTTAACAGGATGGAATGTCACACACAATTAGGCCCCTCCACCAAATTTGAGCTCATTTGGGCAAAGTTGCCAATGTAACTTTGGTGAACCCTAGAAATCAACATAAATGGTTTCACCATGTTTGAGTTAAGCTAATCATCTCCCCTTGATGCACCAATTGGTGTATCATCCTCATTTGGGGTTATGATCATGCTCACAAAGTTTGAAGCCCCAGGTAAAAAGTTGGTAATGTAAAGTTGTTCAAATTTGAATTTGAACAGAAATGGTTTTGGGGCACTTAGACCAAGTTATGCTTCTCCAAGACATGTGCCATTTGGCATAGATGCATAATTACATCATTTTAGCATGTGCACCAAGTTTGAGAGCATTTGGACAAGTTTGGCAATGTGAAGTTGCTCAAACTTCAAAATGGACAGAAATGGTTTTGAGGTGATTAGATGATGTTTTCTTGATCTTCAAGGCATGAGGCTTTGCAAGATCATCAAATATGTCATATTTGACATGATATAATTTCTCTGGAATTTTTGGAGAATATTTCCTTTGTAAATTTTTCAAAAGCTAGAAATATAAAGAAAGGGTTTTGGAAGGATTTGTCCAATATTTTGAACATGACCATGTGCTGAAACTCTTATATATGGACAATATATGTCCTATGAGTCTTCCTGAATTTTGGAAAATATTTTTGAAATAGTTAAATAATTGTTCCCTATTAAAGACCATTTCTGGCCTTAAGAAAAAGCTTTTAAATAAAATATAAAAATAACTTTTAAAATTATAATTTTGTGGTTTCTGGGAGTCCTATACCTAATAGGATTCAAATATACATTTTGAAAGATTTTTCACACCCTAAATAAGGTACTTGCAGTGCAAACCTCAATTCAGGGGTTTTTGGAAAACTAATTTTAGAAAATACTATTTGGCAAAAATATTTTTATAAGAAAATTCTATACTGGTCTATACACATGGCATGATCATTGGGAAAAGGTTTTGGATCAAGGAGATGAAGTATAAGAGTTGGAGGATTTATTTGATTTTTAGAGCACTAGCAAACATCAGACAAAAGTCAAATCAAGCAAAGTCAAAAACACTCAAAAGTTTTTGCAAATCCACATTTTTAACATGATAATTAGCTTAAGCAATGTGACATGAAAATCAGGGTGTGACAGACCTACCCCCCTTACAAGAATCTCATCCCCGAGATTCCCAGACTAGGCGTGGAAAGGAAAACGGAGTCTTGGATATGGGGTAGTCTTCACTTCTTCTTGTTGGTTCTGCTTCCGAGTGGTTCTCCATGGAAATCTTGAAGTACTTGGTGGTGTGGCTTCTTGCTTGATGCCCCCCTTGATGCAGGTTGCTGAGGGGTCTCTTGCGTAGGTTTGGTTGGGTTAGTTGTCAAAGAATCGGTGATCGATGTCCTTGCGGGCACCGGGCTAGTTAGGAGGTAAGAAGTACTTCCAGAGTGGGGACTCGTGGAAGATTTGGTGCACGGAGGGTATCTCAGGTGGTAAGTCTAGCTGGGAGCCGTCTACTATTTGACTGCCAGTGAACTTGAAGAAGGTCGATAAATCTTGGCGTGAGCATCCCTTCAACACGGAAATGCTCGGTCCCTACGAGAGGAGCGGTTTGCGGATATGCCCGGTCCTCGACGTGGAAGTTTACTTCTTGATGACGGTGGTCGGTGTAGTTCTTCCTGACTTAGAGCGAAGGCCCGTGGTCGGAATCTGACCATGTTGTGGCTTGGGGGGAGGCTTAAGGGTTTCAAGGATTCTAGTGAGTGAGTGAACGTTTATCATCCTATCCTTAAGCACGGTTTCTGAGATGCCAATAGCTCTATCTAGTACTCCGAACGAAAAAGCATCTTCTCGCATAGACCAACTTCAATCACCACTCATGCCATACATATCCTCATGACTCTCAAGAGGCGGTCTAACAAAATTGTACTTGCCTACGATCCCCAAATCCATATGCATGCCTTCCCCTAAAATCCATGGGTAGGTCATACATGCTACTAAGCTTAAATTAAACTCCATAATCCAAGCACTCAACCTATTCTTGCAAGGCTCACGATAGTGCCTCTCCATTCTAAGGAAACACGTCATATGCCACTCCAAGATTTTGTTTCCTTCCAATAGATCAACTCCAATAGCCCGGTAATTTCCATCAATCACCACATAATCCAACAATTCTACAAATCCGATGTCTACGGTGTTCCACAAGACCTCAAGTCCCTATGATACCCAAATACTTGGAAGGACTATGCATTACGATAGTAAGTCCACCAAATTCTCACCATCCGGGTTAAGTAAACTCCAAGATCACGATTATATAGATCCCTAAATCAACCCCGACAAATAATCCAATCTCCTAGGTTATTGTCCACCGAGAAGCATGATATCATAATCAGGATCATAGGTCTAAATCCAATTTACTCCGAACCATGCAGACATATCTAGCATTTACACCAACCAGAATCACCTACATAAATCCAAATCTCACGTCCAACGGGTACTCCTACATGCTTCCCCAAAGTCATGATTCCCATCAATATGAAAACCTCACAATCCATCAAGGTCTCAGATAATTCCTCGAAGTCACTGATATAAAGCCACCAAGTCATCTGTCTTATATCCTCAATTGGTCTATCTATGGCATCGTCAGTTCTTGTGCTATATTGGGATGACAACGTGCTCGTTCACTGTGTCCACTAGCTCCTTTACGAACCCAGTGTTGTGCAAGGTTACAAAGGCTTAACTGGTTCTCTCGCAATATTTATAGGTTAGGCACATGGTTAAGGGTTCGTGCTGGAGTGTCTCGTGGAGTCTCAAAGGGTCTAGGAATGGTTTACTAGTCTGGAGGGTCAAACATAATTCTACGGGGTTGCACTAGGTCACGGGGGTTGTGGCAGGAGTCTTTAGTGCCAGTTGGTTGCCGAGGTGGAATCCTTGGTGCATCTTGTCTTGTGGGTCTTCATTTGGGGGGAGAGAAGAGAGGGAAAAAGTAGCGTAGAGGAGGGAAATGCCTAAAGGGGGTTCTATAGTGCAGGTGCAACAAACAGGTGCAAAAAGGGTCAAAACAAAAGAAACAAGGCAAGGAAGGTGATATAGCCATGCACTTGTTGCCTGGGGCAAAAGTGCGACTTATATCAAAACAGAAAATAAAAGCAAGCAACACACAATCATGGTTCTATTCGAACCATCATACGGACTCGACTGCGCATAGGGGGTACACGACTCATCCTACCCTAGGGGTTCTCGGACTCAGTGTCGTGACTTGTGCCTCATGCAGTCTTCTGAGTTTTCTTAGGTGTTGCTATGTCCCTTGTAGTTGTTTGATGAATGATCCGGGTTGAGCCTGAAGAATCTTCAACAACTTCTCGCCTGATGGGGTGATGTGGTGAAGGTGCCTCCTTGTAGCTGGCGTTGGCTTGGTCTTTTCTTGTCTCTTTAATCATGACAACCCCTTGTGCCTTCTGGGACGTCGAGGGTACCAGGTGGGCAATCCGTATGCAATGACAATAACAACGCATAATAGAGGTCCATCATGTCGGTTTCGTTGGTGACAGCATCGACACCAAGAGCGGGGGATGAAGAGAACCGTTTTCCTGCTCACTATAGTGAGGCGGACCAAATGGCAAGGTTCTCATCCATCGGTGGTTGCCGATACAACAACGGTAGTGACATGATTACTCTATTAGCAATGCATATCATGATTTTGCATAACCTATACCCTGGTCATCATAGGCCAATGTTGCATCTTCTTGGGGCACTGTCAAGGGTATCACCTTCTTCTGGGTCTTCATGTCCTCATCCATCGAGGATGTAAATTCCGTTGGTATTGTCTTGTCGTGGTGTCGCCACTCTTGTGTTCGGAAGTGGTAGGTGAGTGTTCGGCAAGGTTCACTCCACAAGGATTACAGAAAATCCAGTGGTCACGGCATAAGGGTTCTAGCGACCAAGGTTTTGAAGGGGAAGAGATCAAGTATAGCCTAGTTTTCGAAAAACTGAGAAGGGAAGAGAAGTATAGATAGTTTTTAAATCTAGTAATAGTTTTGGAAATAGTTTTACCCTAACTAACGACCATGCTAACTAAGGCTTCCTACAGTAAGGATGGCTCTGATACCAGCTCTGGGGGGACCCCGACTCATAAGTCGAGATCACCGAATGCACGTGTACAGTGATCCCAGAGATCAATGCTCACTGAACACACAGAAGCTGAATAACAAGAGTCTTACATCCATAGATACCGTATTACACAAATAGGACCATAATGGTCAAGTCTTGAGTATATCGTTGCAGCGGAAATCTTCAATAACAACTTGGACCCATGCCTTCTGCCTTAACCCTACAGGCATTCTGACTGGGAAGCATCCTAGCTCGCATGCTCGTCACCAAGAAATCTTCATCATAACCTGTTCTCTCATGCCTGGCCAATAAAATAACCAGTGGCAAGCCAATGAGTACTTTGAATGTACTCGCAAGCAACCCAAGTGCGATGACAGAATAGTTATGCAAAGCTCTACTGCTAAATTGGCGGTTTTGCGGAAAGCTAGTTTTTCATATGCAAGTATGATCAACATATAACATGGGCATGCATGTGTCTGCAACATGTATCAGGAGGTTACAGACATCATTATCGAGAAAGAGTTGTAATCAACTCATGCTCAAGCTCATTGTGACTTTCTCACAATCACATCAACAATATCTCTGAATCGTGTTGTTTCCCAGAAACTTATGGACATAGTCTAAGTAGCACCACCCAACTGTCCTTGACCGCGGACACGGCTATTCAAATAGTTTGACACTCTACAGAGGTTGCACACTTTACCCACTAGATCCGGGGAACTTCCGTGATATCCACGACCCGCGGTACCTCAAGTACCCGGGGTAAGCACCCGATCACTACCTTTCCCTAGACGACACTAACACGGAGTCCACTCGATTGGTAACAGCCCCGTGCCAAACATTTCACATCTTAGAAATTGTGGATACTTGCTCCCATATTCATCACATACCACTGACACGGGGTACCAACGGTGTGTCCGGTGCCTTGTGAAAACAGTCATGGCCGCCTATCCAAGCACGACCCCATCCCAAGAGTGACCTCATGTCACCCCCGTCACTAGTAATGTGGGCACCATGCTAGTATCGACCTAGGTAATCAATAATGCCATTTCCCATATAAGGGTAGTGTGGTTGCGCATGTTTGGTTGGGACGGTAGTCACACATAAATCTAATCCATCTCTGTCAACAACACTCTCATCAAGCCTCGGTACACTACTTCTTCCCAAGTAGTGCCCTAGTTTCTCATCATCTCCCAGGGGCATTAATGGCACCCTCTGGGTCGTTTGCAAGTATGTCAGACCACACTTGTTTCACTCAATGCATAACCCTGACCTATTTTGCGCAGCCAACTACTTTAGCATACATCTTTCTACTCCCACCCACATAACCCTCATAGGAAGATAGGGTCATGTTTGATGCAAGTTTCAATAGTAAAGTAACAAAGGTAGCAACCAAAGTGGTCTCCACCTCAACATGATTCCGATGCATTGATAATAAGGTGCTATGAGATATGCATAAAAAGGGTTTCTCGAACATGGTCAAAGGGCTGCTTGCCTTGTCCTTCCGAGTCTTCAAACCTTCTGGTCCATCTCCGAGTACTTCGTTTATTTCGTCAACTAATCGATGGAAACAATCATAATAAGCAACACAACAAAGCAAAAATAAAAGTGCTCTAAAAATAGGAGTTGGACTTTTCTAGGGTACCTCTGGTCATATGAAAAATAACCAAGGTGGTTTCATAGGCATTGGATCAATGGATAGTTTGGAACATTTCAATATGATGGAATCAAGAGTTTAATGGATTTGAACGAAGTGTACAGAAATATATTCTTGAATGATGAGCAAAGGCACCCATCAACAAGTCATGATTTTAGAAGCATCTAGGAGTTGGTTTCACTGGATTAGGAATTCAAATGAAATTCCTAGGATTTTGCAAAGTTGATAAATATGAAGAAATGGCTCATTGTTTGGTGGGGTACAGAAAGTATTAATAAAAATGTTCCAAAACTAAGTTTGGATATGTCAAGCACCTAGGAATTTCAATCGCTGCATTTGGATCAAATTTGAGATCTCTGTGAATTTCTAAAGTTCATCACAGAAAATGAAATAATGGCATTTGATAATTATTTGAGAAGGAAATGATTCTGGAAAAATGTGCATGTTGCACCATGTGGTAGAGCATGATTTTAGAGACTACCAGAAATTTGAATCATGCAATTTGGAGTTCATTTGAATTATAAATGAAATTATAAAGTTGTCTGGAAATAAAAAGAAAAAGGAATAAGGGTTATACCCTTCACTGCGCTCAGGGCAGTGGATAGCCTGTGGGCCGGCCCAGCAGCTCGGCTGTGCGGGTGGAGGTGGTGACGCCGAAGGTGTATTCGCCTATTACGCCTTCCTACACGGAAGGCGGGTGCCAGATGGACCCGTGTCCATTTAAATGGGGTCGGCCCACCGGTCAGTGGCTCAGGCGCGCGCGCTGAGTCGTTGACGGGCGGGGCCAGCTACTGACGCAGCTCCTTCTTCCTCCTCTGTTCGAAGCAGAGGAGGCAAGGCAGAGCGCACGCCGACGCCGATACCCGGTGACTCCGGCCGTCCCCGGTGGTGCCCGACGCATCGAAGGGCTCAGCGAAGCGAGCCGCGCCCATCCCTGGTCTTCAAGCGGGCCGAGAGGAGCAGGAGCGACGGCGGCCGTGGCGTCGGCGGCGGCTTCGGGAGAAGGCGGGTGCGACGCCAGGAGTGCT
>LR738710.1:296716059-296895818 GCA_902687465.1 Secale cereale
CACAGGGAGCGAATTTGGGAGGAGGCCGATGGCGACTCGTCGGCCATGGAGGGGCAAAGAGGGCACGAGGGGGAGAGGGATGATGTCTGCGAGGTGCACCGGAGAGAGGGGGATCCAGAAGAGGCAAGGGAGTGCTCGGGGGAGGCTTTATATAGGTGCAGCCGCGGTGCACCGTGAGCGACGTCCATGGACGCGCACGGACGAGCTCGCGGAGGGAGAAGGAGGGCAGGAGAGGATAGGGCCGACAGTCCTGCAGGTTGAGGACGTCGAGGCGACCTCGGGGGACACGAGGAGGAGGCCCCAGGTGGTCAGGGCCTCCTAGTTGGGCGAGGCTACAGTGCGCCAGGGCACTGTAGCGCGCTCCAGAGCGCCCGTTTGGCCGGCATAGCCGTGTCCTTGCTGCTCTGGTCGTGTCCATCATGCCCAAGGATGTCTGGGGGGTCGAGGGAGGAGTAAAGAAATGGTATGTGGCCTTGGATGCCCTGGGGAGCCACTGGAATGAGGAGGGAGGTGAAGGAGGAGGTGAAAACTGCTGTCCAGAAGAGTAAATTGGGGTTTTCACCCCCCAATCATTGAGCTGAGGATATGGGAAAGTTACTGGGGGTAGAAGATGATCAGGAAAAGCTGTGGTAAGAATATGAGGTAAAGGGAAATAGTAAAAGGGGTCCAAACAATGGTTTTGGTAATTTGACAGAAGGTGTTTGATCATGGTTTGGGCAAGCAAAATAGCTCAACTTAACATGAGACTTAACAGGATGGAATGTCACACACAATTAGGCCCCTCCACCAAATTTGAGCTCATTTGGGCAAAGTTGCCAATGTAACTTTGGTGAACCCTAGAAATCAACAGAAATGGTTTCACCATGTTTGAGTTAAGCTAATCATCTCCCCTTGATGCACCACTTGGTGTATCATCCTCATTTGGGGTTATGATCATGCTCACAAAGTTTGAAGCCCCAGGTAAAAAGTTGGTAATGTAAAGTTGTTCAAATTTGAATTTGAACAGAAATGGTTTTGGGGCACTTAGACCAAGTTATGCTTCTCCAAGACTTGTGCCATTTGGCAGAGATGCATAATTACATCATTTTAGCATGTGCACCAAGTTTGAGAGCATTTGGACAAGTTTGGCAATGTAAAGTTGCTCAAACTTCAAAATGGACAGAAATGGTTTTGAGGTGATTAGATGATGTTTTCTTGATCTTCAAGGCATGAGGCTTTGCAAGATCATCAAATATGTCATATTTGACATGATAGAATTTCCCTGGAATTTTTGGAGAATATTTCCTTTCTAAATATTTCAAAAGCTTGAAATATCCAGAAAGAGTTTTGGAAGGATTTGTCCAATATTTTGAACATGACCATGTGCTGAAACTCTTATATATGGACAATATATTTCCTATGAGTCTTCCTGAATTTTGGCAAATATTTTTGAAATATTTAAATAATTTTTCCCTATTAAAGACCATTCCTGGCCTTAAGAAAAAGCTTTTAAATAAAATATAAAAATAACTTTTAAAATTATAATTTTGTGGTTTCTGGGAGTCCTATACCTAATAGGATTCAAATATACATTTTGAAAGATTTTTCACACCCTAAATAAGGTACTTGCAGTGCAAACCTCAATTCAGGGGTTTTTGGAAAACTAATTTTAGAAAATACTATTTGGCCAAAATATTTTTATAAGAAAATTCTATACTGGTCTATACACATGGCATGATCATTGGGAAAAGGTTTTGGATCAAGGAGATGAAGTATAAGAGTTGGAGGATTTATTTGATTTTTAGAGCACTAGCAAACAGCAGACAAAAGTCAAATCAAGCAAAGTCAAAAACACTCAAAAGTTTTTGTAAATCCACATTTTTAACATGATAATTAGCTTAAGCAATGTGACATGAAAATCAGGGTGTGACAGATCGAGATTCAGTTAACCATTCACATTGGGTGCTTGACCAAGAATGTATTATTCATGTAAACAGAATAACCATTATTCACTGACTTAAATGAATAATCGTATTGCAATAAACACAATCTAATCATATTCATGCCTCAACGCAGACACGAGATACCATTTATCTAGGTTCAACACTAATCTTGAAGGTAGAGGGAGCGTGCGATGGTGATCACATCAACCTAGGAAACACTTCCAACACACATCGTCACCTCGCCCTTAGCTAGTCTCCAGTTATGCAGGAACTTTTGTTTCGAGTTACCAATATTAGCAACTGAACCAGTATCTCATACCCAGGTGCTACTAGGAGTACCAGTAAGGTACACATCAATAACATGTATATCAAATATACTTTTGTTGAAGTCGCCAACCTTCTTATCTACCAAGTATTTGGGGTAGTAACACTACCAGTGACCGCCCCCCTTACAATAGAAGCACTTAGTCTCGGGTTTGGGTTCAACCTTGGGTTTTGTCACTAAAGCGGCCACTGGCTTGCCATTCATGAACTTTCCCTTCTTGCCCTTGCCCTTCTTGAAACCACTGGTCTTGTTTAACCATCAACACTTGATGCTCCTTCTTGATTCCTACCTTCTGAGCCTACCGCGAACAATTCTGGGATCATCTCCATCCCTTTCATGTTATAGTTCATCACAAAGTTCTAGCAACTTGGTGATAGAGGCTGGAGAACTGTGTCAATCACTATCTTATCTGGAAGATTAACTCCCACTTGATTCAAGCGATTGTAGTACCCATACATTCTGAGCACTTGCTCACTGGCTGAGCTATTCTCCTCCATCTTGTAGGTGTAGAACTTATCAGAGGTATCATACCCCTCGATCGGGGCATTTTTCACAAAAATAAACTTCAAGTCCTGGAACATCTCATATGATCCATGACATTCAAAATGACTTTGAAGTCCCGGTTCTAAGACGTAAAGCATGGCGCATTAAACTATCAACTAGTCATTAGAGCGTGTGTGCCAGATGTTCCCAACATCCATAGACGATGCTAGAGGGGTTGGCACATCGAGCGGTCCATCAAGGACATAAGCCTTCTGTGCAGCAGTGAGGACAATCCTCAGATTACGGACCTAGTCCGCATAATTGCTTACAATATCTTTCAACTTACTCTTTCTCTAGGAATGTATTAAAACAGGGAGCTGCAACTCGAGCTTTTGATCAACAACATAATTTGCAAAGATTTCTTAGACTATTGTTCATGATAATGAGATCAATTAATCATATTACCTAAGAACTCCCACTCAAATTGACATCCCTCCGGTCGTCCGAGTGTAACATGATCCAAATTCACCAACCCAAGTCCGATCATCATGTGAGATGAGGTGGTTTCAATGGTGAACAGCTCCATGTTGATCATATCTACTATAAGACTCATGATCGACCTTTCGGTCTCTTGTTTTCCGAGGCCATGTCTATACATGCTAGGCTCGTCAAGTTTAAACCAAGTGTCCCGCATGTGCAAAACTGGTTTTCACCCGTTGTATGTGAACATAGAGTCTATCACTCCCGATCATCACGTGGTGCTCCTAAAGGACGAACTTTCGCAATGGTGCACACTTGGGGAGAACACAACTTTATCTTGAAATTTTAGTGAGGAATCACCTTATAATGCTACCATCGTCCTAAGAAAAATAAGATGCATAAAGGTATTAACATCAGATGCAAATCATAAGTGACATGATATGGCCATCAACTTGTGCTTTTGATCTCTATCTCCGAAGCACCGACATGATCTCCATAATCACCAGCATGACACCATGATCTCCATCGTTGTGCTGCCATTGAGGTTGTCACGCCAACCATGCTTCTACTACTTTTGCTACCGCTTAGCGATAGAGTAAAGCGTTACATATCGCTTAATGATTGACACACATGTCATACAATAATTTAAAGACAACCCTATGGCTCTTGCCGGTTGCCGTATGCATCGACATGCAAGTCGATATAAACTATTACAAACATGACCATCTCATACATCAAATTTGTCTCATCATGTCTTTGGCTATATCATATCACGACATACCCTGCAAAAACGAGTTAGACGTCCTCTAATTGTTGTTGCATGTTTTACGTGGCTGCTATGGGTATCTAACAAGAACGATTCTTACCTACGCAAAGCCACAACAGTGCTATGCAAATTGTTATTGAACCTTCTACAAGGACTGCCTTTGTTGAATCCGATTCAACTAAGGTGGGAGAGACACACACCCGCCAGCCATCTTTATGCAACAAGTTGCATGTATATCGATGGAACCGGTCTCATGTATGTGGACATGTAAAGTTGGTCTGAGCCGCTTCATCCCACAATACCCCTGAATCAAAATAATACTAGGGAAGGAAGCAATCTGAATATCAACGCCCACAAACTCCTTTGTGTTCTACTCATGATGTCATCTACACATGGACCTAGATCATGATGCCACTGTTGGGAAACATTGCATGGGGAAAAATATCCTACGCTCACCAAGATCCAATCTAGGAGATGACCATGTACGGGAGGAGAGATTGGATCTTCATACCCTTGTAGATCGCTAAGCAGAAGCGTTAAGAAACGTGGTTGATGTAGTAGAACGTCTTCATGATCCAATCATGATCTGTCCTACGAACTCCGATCTAGCGCCGAACGGATGACACCTTCGCGTTCAACACACGTATGACTTGATGACGCCTTCACCTCCTTGATCCAATGAGAAATGGTGAAGTAGTAGCTCGAGTCCTCCGGCAGCACGACGGCGTAGTGGCGGTGGTGGTGGAGAAATCTCAGCAGGGTTCCGCCAAGCCAATCGGAGAAGAAGGAGGACTAGGAGAGAGAGGAAGGGCAGCACCATGGTGTAGATCTACATCTAAAAGGTGTGGCTGCTCTCTATGTACCTCTCTATATATAGGGGGAAGAGGGAGAGGGGGGCACCCCTAGAGGATCCCATCTATGGCCGGCGGCCACTAGAGGGAAACCCTAGATGGGTTTTCCCCCCTTTGGAGACTTGGCCTCCAAGCCAAAGGGGTGGGAACCATAGGGTGGCGCCCCACCTCCTATGGCAACGTGGGAAGGGGTGAGGGGGGCACACAACCCCTTTGTGACCTGGTTTGCCCCCCTTGGCCCATGAGCCCCCCAACACTTGTCTGGGCCCCCCGAAACACCTTTCGCTCATCCTAGCCATCGCCCGGTATCCCCGGAACAATTCCAGACTCCAATACTATTCGTCCAATATATTGATATTCACCTAAGCACCATTTCAGAGTTCCTCAACATGTCCGGGCTTTCAACCTTCGGTAACCACCATAATGACTCACTTGTACTTATATCGTCACCAAACATTAAGTGTGTAGACCCCGCGTGCTCGAGAACTATGCAGACATGACCGAGACACATCTACGGTCAATAACCAATAGCGGGACCTAGATGCCCATATTGGTTCCCACATATTGTACGAAGATCTTATCGTTCGAACCTCGATGTCAAGGATTCAGTCCATCCCATATGTACTTCCCTTTGCCTATCGGTATGTTACTTGCCCGAGATTCGATCATTGGTATCTCCATACCTAGTTCAATCTCCTTACCAACAAGTCTCTTTACTCGTTCCATAATACAAGATCCCGTGGCTAACTCATTAGTCACTTGCTTGCAAGCTTATTGTGATGATTATTACCGAGTGGGCTGTGAGATACCTCTCCGTCATACGGAGTGACAAATCCCAGTGTTGATCCATGCCAACTCAACAAACACCATCGGAGATACCTTTAGAGCACCTTTATAGTCACCCAGTTACGTTGCGGTGTTTGGTACACACAAGGTATTCCTCCGGTGTCAGTGAGGTGCATCATCTCATGGTCATAGGTACATATATACCTTGACATGTAGAAAACGATAGCAAGAAACTTGATACGATCATATGCTAGGTTTATAGTTTGGGGCTCGTCTATCACATCATTCTCCTAATGATGTGACCTCGTTATGAAATGACAACTCATGTCAATGGCTAGGAAACCATAGCCATCTTTGATCAAGGAGCTAGTCTGGTAGAGGCCGACTAGGGACATCTTGTTGTCTATGTATCCACACATGTATTCGAGTTTCCGATCAATAAAGTTCTAGCATGGATAATAAACTATTATCATGAACAAGGAAATATGATAATAACCAATTTATTATTGGCTCTAGGGCACATTTCCAACAGTCTCCCACTAGCACTAGAGTCAATAATCTAGTTCACATCACCATGTGACTAACACCCAAAGAGTTTACTAGAGTCAATAATCTAGTTCACATCACCATATGATTAACACTCAATGATTTGTGGGATTTGATCATGTTATTGTTGTGAGAGAGGTCTTAGTCAACGGGTCTGCAACATTCAAATCCGTATGTACTTCACATATCTCTATGTCATATTGTAGATGCTGCTACCACACTCCACTTGGAGCTATTCCAAATGATTGCTCCACTATACGTACCCGGTCTGCTACTCAGAGTCATCCGGATAGGTGTTAAAGCTTGCATCAACGTAACCCTTTGTCGGAGATATTGACCACGGGTGTCCTCATCGACCACCCATGGTATTTCAAGACAATTGGGGGCCGCATGTCATCCCCCGACCGCCTGCTCATCGGGCCGCCTCCTGGGGCAGCTAAGCCCAGGAGTCGGCTGCCAACAGGCGGCAGGGGCCCGAACAGGCGGCAGCCTCGTGGCCAGCGACCAGAAGACGACCTCACGCCTCCGCCTCGGGACGCGTGCTGGGGAACCACGACAAGGCTAAGGCATGGCTACGGTTGAGCATGTCACTAGAGAATCTATAAGGGCGTGACTACAGTGAGGGCGTATCTTATGGACGCATCTTAAGCGGCGTATCACTGTAGTCATGCTGCCAGTGACCAAGCCTCAGTCAAAGGAAGCCACGATCCCACCACCCACAGGCGGCGGAGCCAGCAGGCGGCTGGCCCCACTAGCCAGTGGGTGAACAAGAAGCAAGCGGCCCCTGGCAGGCGGCCTGGGGGACGGTCCGCCTGGTAGCAGGTGGCTCACCGTGCCCTAGGAGTCTAAACTTCATCAAGATGACAAGACATGACGTGGTGGCGGCGTATGGCAGGAGGCGGCGGCGCTGTAGCCATTTCCCTCCTGACGGTGCTGCTGTCAGCAGAAGAGCGCCTATAGTGAAAGGCAATCATGAGGGCCCACAGACGGCAGGCCCCGGCAGACAGGTGGAAAGGCCGGCACCTGAAGACGCTGACAGCTGGGGCCATTCCGCCTGGATTACTATTGTACCCCTGGGGGGTAGGCCTATATAAACCCCCCCGGGTCCTCCATGTGGAGGGGTTGGACCCTAAGAAGAAGAAGAGAGACACATAGGGAGATAGGGAGAAACCCTAGCACCCATTCCGATTCCCTAGAGCGAAGGTAGAGAGCTAGCCTTGCCCTTCACCCTCCTCTAAACGACACATCTCAACGAGCAACCTTTTAGCTTCCATATCGGCATTAGTCATGACGCGGAGTCCCCGTAGAGCAGGACTAGGGGTGTTATCTCCACGGAGAGCCCCAAACCTGGGTAAGATTCGCATGCATCCCAAGTATCGCCTTATCCCGCTTCCAGGGCCCGACGACGTTCTATTGTCCCCATGCATGATAAGCCATCCATTGGCATATGTCGCACCAAAACCCTGACATTTGGCGCCCACCGTGGGGCAAGGTGCACCGTCGTCCGGAGACATGGTCTGGACGGGAACTTTGTTCCTCCCTGGCGATCACAGCCAGTCCGGCACGCCCATAGGCATGGATGCCGGGATGCTTAGTGCCGCTGAGGCCGCATGCGCCGCGAGTGGACTCGCCGACCTCCTCGTCGGCGTCCACATTCACGACGAGCCCTCTCCGGCCGCAGAGCCAGTTGCCCCGGAGAGCTGCCTCGTCGAGCTCCTCAACAAGCTCGACATCGTCGACGAGCGCGCCTCTGACATGGAGTCCATGGGCTCTTCTGACCCACCAGTTGACATGATCATCGACCTCTACGCAGCGTCCGTCGATTCCTTCCCCGAGCACGTGGTGATCATCGACGATCTCCTCCCCACCGCAGCCTGCGGTAGTGGCATCAGCACCGTCACGGAGGTGCTGGCCACCAGCCACGACGAGCCTTCCGGGGACGGACGGTGCGGCGCTGGAGGCACTCCGCGTCTCGCTCCTCAACAATGCCAACAAGATGGCCGCTTCCCGGCGCCTCACCGAAGCCTACCGTTGCGAGATGGACCGGGCTATAGGCGGCACGCCGGCTGCTGGCGAGCCCAGCCGGGATGGCGCTGTCTGTGATCGCGGCGGAGTGCTGGCCGATATGTTGGGGGCACCACGGCCCGTGTACCCCACCCCATCGGAGAACCTAAGGGCTGCCCAGGCGGCAGTCAAGGAGCTAGGCCACTTGGAGGGAGAGGAGCTTTGCTGCATGACTCAGCACGCCCGGTAGCTCCTCGACGCGGCTGCCATGCAGCAGGAAGCCCGTCGCCGGGCATCAGAGGCTGGCGCGCAAGCAGATAAACGCCCTCTTCGGCGGGAACAAGGAGCCACGTCCCGCTCTCCAACAGTCGGCGCCCACAACCGGCGTGACTCAGAGCCGTCTGCTAGCCGTAGGAGACAAACTCGCATACCAATCGAGTGCGATCAAGACGGCCGCCCAAGGGCTGTAGAGCGGCGAGAGGAGCGCCCGCCTCCTCCTCGCCGGGAGAGGCGTGTGTCTCCTTCGCCTGTTGACCATCCTTCCCTCGCAGGCCGCTTGGGAGGCCGCGAGGGAGTTGGGGAGAATGACGCCCGCCACCGCCTCGACCGACTGCTCGGTCCCAGGCGGTCTAAGAAGAAGATGATCTTGGCCCAGCCTGCTTCGGCCCCAGCATCCATGACGATCCTTTTCCCAAGGGCTTCTCACTCCCCAGAGACACCCCAAAGTACAACGGATCGGTGAAGCCGGAGGACTGGCTAGTGGACTACTCCATGGCTGTCAGCATAGCAACCGACAACAGGCGCGTTGTGGTGAAGTATGTGCCACTCATGGTCCAGGGCACGGCCCGAACGTGGTTGAACAACGTCAAGCCCAACAACGTCAACGGCTGGTTGGACTTCACCGACGCCTTCACTCGCAACTTCACCAGCACCTACAAGCATCCTCCCAAGCCACGCTAGCTCTCCTTATGCGTACAAGGCCCAAATGAGTCTGCTCGTGATTACCTGACACGTTGGGCAGAGCTGCGCAACTCTTGTGAGGGAGTGTACGAGGTAGAAGCCATCGAGTACTTCATGGCCGAGTGCAGAGAAGGCACCTTGCTCAAACACAAACTCCTCTGCGATGAGCCCGCCATGCTGGACGAGCTGCTAAGCATAGCGGACAAATACGCCACTGCCGATTCCTCCATGAAGTCCGGGCTGCAGGTGGATGCCTCCGGCAAGATGGCTCCCCCACCTCCTAAAACGCCGGCTGGAGAGTCCAGTCGGCGCCAGCAGCAGGCTGATCACAAGCGCAAGGCCCACCCGCCGGCTGGTGGCAGCAATTGATGGCCAGCAGCTAGAAGCACAAGAAGGTCCCAAACACCAGAAGGGCGACAAGCCAGCCTGGCAGCCCGCTTTTTCCTTCGATCAAGCTCTACACGCCCCCTGCAAGTTTCACAGCGGCGCGAAGCCCTCCAATCACACCACACGAAAGTGTCATTGGCTCATGCAGATTGCCAGGGGAGAAGCCCTGCCACCGCTGCCTGTTGGGCACGCGGCCCTGCCTCTCGAACCACCGGCTGCTCTCCCAGGTGGCCAGATCTAGGACGAGTTCCCAGAAGAGAATGGATCCTACGTCGTCTTCACAAGCCAGGTGGACGATAGGCACATCCGGTGCCAGCAGCACAGAGAAGTCAGCACCGTTGCCATCGAAGCCCCAAAATTCATGCACTGGTCTGAAAAGCCCATCAGCTGGAGCCGTGAAGATCACCCGGCTGTCATGCCTTCACCAGGAGCTTACGCCTTGGTTCTGGATGCAACTCTCTCCACCAACAGGCGGGCCTGTCGTTTCTCTTGAGTGCTAGTGGATGGCGGCAGCAGCATCAACATCATGTACCGTGCCACCATGGTGAAGTTGGGCAGCAAAGAAAAAAAAATTCAGCCTACCAGGACTGTGTTCCACGGCATCGTTCCGGGCGTCTCTTGCTCACCAATTGGCAAGGCCAAGATTGATGTCCTGTTTGGTGACAAGAAGAATTTCCGACGGGAGCCGGTCTTGTTTGAAGTGGTGAACCTGGAAAGCCCCTATCACATGATTTTGGGCTAGCCGGCTCTTGCAAAGTTCATGGCAGTACCCCATTACGCCTACCTCAAGATGAAGACGCCGGCTGCCAAAGGAATAATAACCCTAGACGGGGACTATGCGAAGTCCATCGCATGTGCGACTGCCAGCAGCCGGCTGGCCGAGTCCCTTGTCGTGGCTGAAGAGAAGCGCCGCTTGGAACTGCTGGTGGCAATGGCTGGCGAGCAGCCAACAATACCAGCCGATCCCAGGGAGGTGGAGCCGCAAGGCTCATTCCAGCCAGCCAAGGAGACAAAGAAGATTGCGTTGGACCCATCTCACCCAGAGCGATTTGCGGTCATAGGGTCAAACCTAGAAAGCAAATAGGAAAGCGAGCTCGTCGATTTCCTTCGTGAGAATCGGGACATCTTCGCATGGTCCCCCAAAGACATGCCGGGTGTCCCGACGTTCGCCGAGCACAAGCTACATGTAAGAGAAGGCGCAAAACCTGTCAGGCAGCCACTCCGCTGCTTGTCAGAAGAAAAAAGAAGAGTTGTTGGAGAAGAGGTCGCCTGCCTGCTAGCAGTCGGCTTCATTATGGAAGTATTCTATCCTAAGTGGCTCTCCAACCCAGTCCTAGTGCTGAAGAAGAACAACAAATGGCGCATGTGCATTGATTACACTAGCCTCAACAAAGCTTGCCCTAAAGAACCGTTTGCTCTGCCACGAATAGATCAAGTGATTGACTCCACAGCCAGATGCGAGCTACTGTCATTCCTTGATGCCTATTCCGGGTACCACCAGATCAAACTTGATGCGGCCAACCACCTGAAGACCGCCTTCCTCACGCCATTTGGGGCCTTCTGCTACCTGACTATGACGTTCGGCTTGAGAAATGCCGGCGCCACTTTTTAGCGTTGCATGCAGAAGTGTCTCCTTAAACAACTTGGCAGAAACGCCCACGTTTACATGGGCGATATCGTGGTGAAGACGGAGAAGAGGGGAACTCTCTTGGAGGACCTCCAAGATACCTTCGAAAACCTGCGCCGCTTTCAGATCAAGCTAAACACAGAGAAATGCGTCTTCGGGGTACCAGCAGGCCAGCTCCTTGGCTTCCTGGTATCTGAACACGGCATCAAGTGCAACCCTGCAAATATCAAGGCCATTGAGAGGATGGAGAGGCCGACTCGTATACGGGATGCCCAGAAGTTCACCGGGTGCCTAGCATCGCTCAGCCGATTCATTAGCCGGCTGGGCGAAAAGGCACTCCCCTGTACCAACTGATGAAGAAGAGCACTTGCTTTGAGTGGAACGACAAGGCGAATGAAGCCTTCCAGCAGCTCAAGAAAGTGTTGTCCATGCCGTCTGTCTTGGTGGCGTCAACAGACAAGGAACCCATGTTCCTTTACATAGCCGCCACTAGCCGGGTGGTCAGTACTGTCATTGTGGTCGAGCGCCCAGAAGACGGCAGAGCTTTGCCTGTCCATAGGCCGGTCTACTACCTGAGTGAGGTGCTGTCAGTCTCCAAGCAGAACTACCCCCATTACCAGAAGATGTGCTATGGTGTGTACTTCACCGCCAAGAAACTAAAGCAGTACTTCCAAGAACATCCAATCACGATCGTATGCACGGCCCCGCTTGCTGAAATCATCGGCAACAGAGATGCTTCAGGAAGAGTGGCGAAGTGGGCCAATGAGCTGGCCCCCATTACCATCTTCTACCAGCCCCGCACCACCATCAAATCGCAAGCTTTGACCGACTTCCTCGTCGACTGGGCCGAGACCCAGTACCTGTCGCCTGCTCCAGATTCAACCCATTGGCGGATGCACTTTGATGGATCAAATATGCGCACTGGCTTGGGAGCCGGCGTCGTCCTCACCTCTCCCAAGGGAGACAAGCTCAAATACACCCTGCAAATCCACTTTGCGACCTCCAACAATGTGGCCGAGTATGAGGCACTCATTCACGGGCTCCGGATGGCCAAAGAGATTGGCATCCTCCCAGTGCTGTGCTATGGTGACTCAGATTTGGTTGTCCAATAGTCCTCCGGGGACTGGGACGCCAAGGATGCAAACATGGCGAGTTACCGTTTCCTTGTCCAGTAGATCAGTGGGCACTTTGACAGCTGCGAGTTCCTCCACATGCCACGAGCCGACAACGTGCTAGCGGACGCCTTGGCACGAATTGGCTGTACCTGCCAAGCAATACCAGCCGGCGTGTCCCTCCAATGCCTGCACAAGCCGTCTATCAAGCCATCACGAGAGTCAGAATCAATCTTCATACCAGCTGATCCTGGGGCAGACCACCCAACAACCTCAGCAGCCGGCCCAGGGACTGCTCCAGCAGGCGGCCTAGATACTCCAACTCCAGCAGACGGCCCAGGGGCTGCTGCACTGGTACCTGACCCGGAGACTGCTCCAGCAGGCGGCCAAGAAGCGTTGGCTCCAGCAGATGTCCCGGGGACTGCTGCAACCAGCCTGGGGGCTTGAGAAGCACAACAAGCGGCTCACCCCAGACCTCCGCCTCCCAGGCCAACCGCCCTGGTCTCAGTGGCAGAAATAACAGGAGTCTCAGCGCCGTCTTGGGCACAACCAATCCTCAATTTCCTGCTCAGAAGAGAGCTGCTAGCAGATGAAACTTTGGCACGGCAAGTTCAACGCCGAGCTTCAGCATATACAATAGTTAACAGAGAGCTTGTCAGAAGAAGTGCAACAGGCGTCTTCCAGCGCTGCGTGGAAGCAGAAAAGGGTCTGGCTATTCTGAATGATATTCATCAAGGGGAGTGCGGCCACCACCCGGCCTCAAGATCCCTCGTTGCCAAGGCCTTCTGCCACGACTTCTTCTGGCCGACTGCTTTGGACGATGCCAAAGACTTAGTCAAGAAGTGCAATGGCTGCCAGCGCTTCAGTTCCAAGCAACACTTGCCGGCTTCTGCACTCAAGACCATTTCGATCACTTGGCCGTTTGCTGTCTGGGGACTGGACAAGGTGAGACCTTTCAAGACAGCCCAAGGCAGCCTAACCCATTTTCTCATAGCCGTGGATAAGTTCACCAAGTGGATCGAGGCGAAGCCGATCAAGAAACTCAACGGCCCAACTGATGTGACCTTCATCGCAGACATCACAGTCTGGTACGGCATACCACACCACATCATCATCGAAAATGGCACAAACTTTGCCCAAGGCGCATTGGCTCCTTTCTGTGCAACACAGGGCATCCGACTGGACTTGGTGTCCGTTGCCCACCCACAGTCAAACGGCCAAGTTAAGCGCGCTAACGGCCTTATCCTGTCAGGCATCAAGCCCCGGCTGGTCGAGCCTTTGGAACGATCAGCCGGCTGCTGGATCCAACAATTGCCGTCTGTCCTCTGGAGCCTTAGGACAACTCCGAACAAATCAACTGGCTTCACTCCCTTCTTCCTCGTCTATGGGGCCGAGGCCATCATCCCAACAGATGTTGAGTCTGACTCGCCTCGCGTCACCATGTACAGAGAAGCTAAAGCAAAAGAAGCACGAGAAGACGGCGTGGACCTACTGGAGGAGGCCTGGTTGGTAGCTCTCTGCCGGTCCGCCATCTATCAGCAGGGTCTCCGTCGCTACCACAGCCGGCGGGTCAGGCCACGCTCCTTCCGCGAGGAGGATCTTGTGCTCCGGCTGATCTAGCGAACAGCCGGCCAGCACAAGCTGTCAGCCCCTTGGGAAGGACCATTCATCATCAGGAAGGTACTAGGCAACGATGCTTACTACCTCATCGATGCGCAGAAGCCAAGCGCATGCAAAAGAGATGATTCAGGCAAGGAGTCGGAGCGCCCATGGAACGCAAACCTACTTCGCCGTTTTTAAAGCTAAAGACAGTATGTGTCGCGCTATCTACTTTATTTTGAGAAACAATGGGACCCCCGAGGAGTTCTCGGGGACTGTCCAACCCTTTACCTATATGATAAGAATTATGCTTATGAATGAGTATTTTTCATTCTTTCGTCCGGCACCGGGACCAAGCAGACGGCCTGGGGACTTGCCGCCTGGCCCTATGTTTAAAACTTTTTCTTCAACAGTCGGACAAGTAATGTGACGGCATCCAAGCCCTCTACCACCTATAGTCACAGACTCGCAGAACGTGGCTGTCCGACTGGTGGGAGTCAAAGGCAGGAAGTGGTGCCCACATGAAAAATGGCTAAAGAAAAATAAACATAGGGAAAGACGGCCCTGCATACAAGTTGGCCAGCTTCTGGCTTAGCCACACCGTGCTTCAGATGGCGGGATACTTGCCTATCAAGAAAACAGCTAAGTACCTGACCCAGTTGCAGACCACCAAGTGGCTGTCTGGCTGGCAGGATGGCAGTTAAAGGAAACAGCAAAAGAAAAACGCCCGAAGGAACAAAGGACGGTGCTAACTCTAGAACCCGACGAACATCATAGATATATGCAACATTAAGAGAATATTTATAACAAAAGGCCTCGAAGGCCGCCTTCCAGCAATAGCTTACGGATACACCCAGTGGGTGGAATTGTTTGGACTAATCCTACCAAGTCTTAAGAAATGAAAGATACACAAATGACGTCTAAGGTGCAGCAGGTGGAGCAGGTGGCACGACGGGGTCAACGGGGCCGGCTGCTGGGGGAGCCGCCTGATGGGTCTCGGCCTGGTCGCCTCCTGCAGCAGACGGCGCCGTCCCGCTGGGCCCGATCGTAGAGGCCTGGTCGGGCTGGTAGCGAGCAGACGGCTCGGCCTCCTGGGAGCTGGCTTCCTCGTCGCTGTCTTCCTCGTCCTCATCGTTGTCGCTGGAGGCGATCTCCTCATCCAGCTCCTCCGGCGCCGCCAGGTCCAGCCCAAAGTTGTCGGGTGGCACCACATTGCCGTTTTCATCCAACTCTGGGATGAAGACGACAGTGTCGGCGTAGTCGGCGAGGGAGGCGGCGCACTTGACGAGATCTCATCGCACCGCTGCCAGTTCGAGCTCGGCTTCCAGGCGGAAGGTCTCCAGCGGGGCGAGATCCAGGTCCGGGTACCAACCCTTGGCGAATTCCAGGGCGGTCCGTGCACCAGCCGTCGCTGCGGTGCCCTTCCAGGCCTCGAAGTGGCGGCCAGCCACCTCTAGCCAGTCGGCAGTCCGACTGGGAGTGCAGAGTACTGGGACGTCTGGCCAGAGGGCGGCCGGTACTTGGGCCCCAGCGCGTTGCAGGCGGCGGAGCAAGCGGTGGGCCGGCTGGAGGCGCGCCATGACAACAAGAAGTTGTTCGGTGGGTGTCCGGGGCGTGTTGGGCGCGATCACCCGGCCCGCCTCACGCATCTTGTCGCGCTGGGCCTTAATAGCTTGGCTGGCGGCAACAGAGTGGCCAGGGAAGAATTTTGCAAGAGCTAGACAATGAGTCAGAAAAAAGAAAGCTGGCCGTAGTAGACGGCAAGCACAAGAAAGCAGGGTAGGCGGCTTACCGTCGACCATGTCTGCAATGGCCCCGTAGCCCTCTTGCAGAGCCGCCTCCTTCTCGGCCCAGTTTGAGCGCTCGGTCTCGAACTCAGACCGAAGGAGCATCTCGGCGTCCGCCAGCTTCCCAAGCTCCGCCTTGTGCGCCACCGCCTAGTCCGCCAACTCCTTGGCCAGGCGGTCACGATCCTGGGCGGCAAGGTCGCGCTCCCGCTCCTTGGCGGCAAGTTCCACCTGAACCCCGTCCAACTGGTTGCGGAGGTTGGTCCTGGTCGTTGGCAAGAGAAGAGAAAGAGCGTCAGCATCAGCAAAAGACAAGACAACCTTGGAGTTCCAAGCCGCCTGCTCAGCAGCCGGCTCCGAACTCGGGGACTACACCCAGCGGATGCGCTGACGCGCCCCCGCAAGGAAGAAAAGAAAACACTTACCCTGGCTGCCGGCCAGAGCAGTCCTCAGTTGCGCCAGCTCCTAACGCTGGGAGTTGAAGGCCGCCACCTGAAGATTGTGGTAATCCTGCATCAAGAAACAAGTTAGCCCACAAAGTATACCTTGGAGTTCCAAGCCGCCTGCTCAGCAGCCGGCTCGGAACTCGGGGACTACCCCCAGTGGGTGCGGTGATGCGCACCCATGGAAGAAATTCAAGGAATAAAAATAAAAACAAGGAGTCAACGTACCCAAATGGAAGTTCGCGTGGCCAAGAACTCCCGCAGAACCGTCTGCACGACCTCGCTAAGAGAATTGAAGCGGTCGAGAACGTCTCGCGATACGACAATCAACGCACCGCCACCTCCGGGCATCCAGCCTGGCAGCGCCGCGCTGGTGGCCTCGTTCTCCGACGATGACGAGATGGCGGCACTGGCCTCAACTAGCCGCCATGCTGAGACCGCCCTCGCAGGACGCGGACGGATGGGGGATCGGGGGGCTGGCTGCGGGCCTGCCACCAGCACGCCTTCTGCTGGCAGCACCTCCGCTCCCGTAGCCCGGTTGTCCTGCGTGCCAGCAGGCGGCGCGGGGGGAGTCACCTCCATCTCCATGGCGTCGCGGCCGTCTCCCTCATTGTTGAGAGCCGGCTGCTCGTCAGCAGCCGGCACTTGGATGGATGGCTCCAGAGAGCCCATGTCCTGGGGAATGGCGCATTCCGCCGGCTGCAGGAGGCCCACCTCCTGCTCCGGGACTTGGGCGGCGGCGTCTGCTTGGGCCTTGGTGGCTGCCTCGACCTCCGCCTGGGTAGCGGCATCAGCCCTCGCCCGCTCACGGGCCGCGGCCTCCTACTCTTCACGTGCCTCACGGGCGTTCCTCTTCGTCCCCTCCCGGAGTGCGGCAGCGGGATCCACGCGGCATGGCGCAGGGGGGGCATCCGTGCCCCAACCACAGAGCCCACGGGTTCCCGCGAGAGAGAAAGTGGGGTGCTGTTTGGGCATTCCCAAGAAGACAGCAAATCAGCCACATGGGGGGGGGGGAGGAATAAAATGAATGCAAAAGAAAAAGAAAATGCGGTACTTGCCCGGACATAAGTGGCCTAGGTTTGGGAACCCTAGGAAGGAATGAATGCAAAAGAAAAAGAAAATGCGGTACTTGCCCGGACATAAGTGGCCTAGGTTTGGGAACCCTAGGAAGGACCGCTTTGGCGGCCGCCTCCTAGCGTTTGGTGGTGGCAACCGATAGCCGGAGCTTCTTGGTCTTGCTGCCAGTCGGCCCAGCAGAAGACCGGTGCTTCACGCCGCCGGCTGCAGTTGACAGCCCCATCTGGTGGCTGCCGCGCCCAGGCAGGTTCGCCTCTCGGACGCGAATTGGCGCCTCCTCCTCCTCCTCCTCATCGTCCGGCCAGCTCTACACCGCCTTCTGACGAGCCGTCTGATGGCTGGCCCCCGCCGCCTGTTACCTCCTCCTCCTCCATAGCGGCGGCCCCAAGATCGGGGTCGCTCGTATCGCTTTGGGAGCGTTCTGGTTCCAGGGGGTGGCTCGGCTGGTCAGAGCCCGGCTCTGGCTGGCCGGGGAAGATCTGCAAGCGGCACAAGGGTCAGGCGGCTGGGACAGGCGGAGAGAGAAGAAAGAAGAATAAGGAAAGAGAGAGCTCACCGCAGGCGGGTGGTTGTTGCGACTGTACGGCAGCTTGCCGAAGGCCCAACCCGAGTCGGAGAGCTTGCAGTTAGAGATAAAGTTTACCAAGTAGGCCACCTCCTTGTATGGCATCGGCTTGGTGCAGGTCCGGATCGGGTCCCGGCGCCCGCTCATATCGCAGATTAGATGCGGGCGGGACTACAGCAGAAGCACCCAGCGCTCCGCGAAGGTGAGCAGGAGGTCTGAGAACACCAGGCCCTCGTGGTCCCTCATCTCCCGGAGGCGCCGCATGGTGATGGAGGCCCCTTGTGTGAGGGAGATGGGCCGGGTCCTCCAGGTGTCGCGGGGATCGGCTGGCGGGCCGGGTACCCAGTCAGGCAGCCCGATGAAGTCGTGCGCTGGGTCGACGTGGGAGACGTAGAAATACGTCTTTTGCCATTGCTTCGCCGAGTGCACGGGAACATGCGGCAGAAAGTAATTCTTGGACCCGCTGCGCTTCACCGCAATGCATCCACCGCAATGGGCCGCCACACCCTGGATCGCGGTACCGAGCTTCATATAGAAGAGCTTGGTCCACAGTTCCATTGTGGGGAGTATCCCGAAGTACCACTCACAAAAGACGACAAAGGCGAACAGCGTCACCACCGTGTTCGGCGTGAGGTGGTGAGGCTGTATGTTGAAGAACTCCAGGAAGGAGTGGAAGAAGCCGCTGGCGGGGAGCCCGAAGCTGGAAGGGAAGTGCGAGCGGAAAACGACCCGCTCGCCAAACCGCGGCACCGGCCTGATCTCCGCCGCCGGCGCCAGGCGCACGGTGACCTTGTCGATGGGGGGCAACCGCCGCTTGCGGCGGAGGTAGTGGATGTGGTCCTCGAGGATCTCGCTGTCGTTCCACTCGCCAGAATGGTGGACCTGCCCTCCGGCAACCATGGCTCAGGGCGGTGGCTCGCTCTGACGGAACGCTGTGAGCGGCGGTGGCGAGGAGCGAGAGGAAGAGCAAGGAGGAAGAAGAGAATGGAGCGGGGTGTGTGCGTGAGCGGAGCTAACCCCCTTTCCCGGGCCTACTTATGGGCTCGGGGAGACGAAGCCGAGGGGGCGAGGGCGTGGGATTAACTGCTCCACGCCCCGCACGATCCCCACCTTTTTCGCGCCTAATCCGCACGCATTAAATGCGCGTGGGGAGGGTAATTGATTGCCTCTACCACATTAGATCCGCGCGCGGACCAAGGCCCTGTAGTAGCAGGCCCCAGCCCGTTGCTACGTCCCGTCACGCGCGTGGGCTGGCAGGCTGACGCGACAGGGCGACGACGCGTGGAGTGCCGCCATCGGTCGGCAGACCCACGCCGCAGCCCGCCGTCCAGACGGTATCTTCCTCCCAAAGACTTGAAGACAGAGGCCCGGTGTCACACCCTGATTTTCATGCCACAACACTTAAGCTAATAATCATGCTAAAATGTGGTTTGGCAATTTTTTTTGAGTGTTTTTGACTTTGCTTGATTGATTTTCTCTCTGCTGTTTGCTAGTGCTCTAAAAATCAAAAAAATCCTCCAACTCTTATACTTCATCTCCTTGATCCAAAACCTTTTCCCAATGATCATGCCATGTGTATAGAACAGTATAGTATTTTCTTATAAAAATATTTTGGCCAAATAGTATTTTCTAAAATTAGTTTTCCAAAAACCCTTGAATTGAGGTTTGCACTGCAAGTGCCTTATTTAGGGTGTGAAAAATCTTTCAAAAGGTATATTTGAATCCTATTAGGTATAGGACTCCCATAAACCACAAAATTATAATTTTAAAAGTTATTTTTATATTTTATTTAAAAGCTTTTTCTTAATGCCAAAGATGGTCTTTAATAGGGAAAAATTATTTAATTATTTCAAAAATATTTGCCAAAATTCAGGGAAACTCATAGGACATATATTGTCCATATATAAGAGTTTCAATACATGGTCATGATCAAAATATTGGACAAATCCCTCATTGACCCTTTTTGGATATTTCAAGCTTTTGAAATATTTACAAAGGAAATGTTCTCCAAAAATTCCAGGGAAATTCCATCATGTGAAATATGACATATGTGATGATCTTTCAAGGCCTCATGCCTTGAAGATCAAGGAAACATCATCTAATCCCCTCAAAACCATTTCTGTCCTTTTTGTAGTTTGAGCAACTTTACATTACCAAACTTGTCCAAATGCTCTCAAACTTGGTGCACATGCTAAAATGATGTAATTATGCATCTATGCCAAATGGCACAAGTTTTGGAGAAGGACAACTTGATCTAAGTGCCCCAAAACCCTTTCTGGCCAGATCCAAATTTGAACAACTCTACATTGCCAACTTTTTACTTGGGGCCTCAAATTTTGTGGACATGTTAACAACCCCAAATGATGACACTACACCAAGTGGTGCATCAAGGAGAGATGATTTGCTTAACCTAATCTTGAGAAATCCATTTCTATTGATTTCTAGGGTTCACCAAAGTTACATTGGCAACTTTGGCCAAATGAGCTCAAATTTGGTGAAAGGGCCTAAATGTATGTGCCATTTGGACCTGTTAAGTCTCATGTCAATTGGAAGTCAATTGCTTGCCCAAAACCACATCAAACACCTTCTGCCATTTTTACCAAAACCATTGTTTTGACCCCTTTCACTATTCCCCTTTACCTCAAATTCTTACCACAGAATCACCTAGTCACCTTCTACCTCCAGTAACTCTCCCATGACCAGAGCATAATGATTGAGGGGTGAAAATCCTCATTTTACCTCACTGGAAAGCCCCTCTCTCCCTCTTCTTCTGCCTCTCTCTTCTCCTACTGGCTCCCTAGGGCATCCCAGGCCGTCTGTGCATTATTTATTAACCCCTAGAGTTGTTGGACACCGGGGGACACGGCCAGGGTGCAAGGGACATGACCATGCCGACCAAAGACACGCTCTGGAGCGCGCTAAAGTGCGCCAATGCACTGTAGCTCGGCCCTCCCGAGGCACCCAGGCGGCACTGGGCAGAGCGAGCATGTCCATCGAGGTCGCCTCGATGTCCACGACACGCCTCGCTGCCGGGCCCCTCCTCCCTTGCCCCCCTTATCCCTCCATGAGCTCGCCCGAGCGCGTCCATGGACGTTGCTCACGGTGCACCGCGGCCACGACTATTTAAGCCACCCCGACCCTCTCCCTCGTCTTGGTTAGGACCACCTCTCTCCCGTGAACCTGCCGAACAAGCCCCCTCTCCCCCTGGTGCTCTCTTTCCCTCTCCATGGCCGACGTGTCGCCGTCGGCCTCCTCCTAAATTCACGCCCTGTGGCCTCCCCCTCCCATTTTAGACTCCACTAGGACACCTACAACCTCACCGCAGGTCTCTCCCGAGCTCCATTCGCTCCTCCCGGCGACCATAGCACTGAACCCATCATCGGCATCCCATCTTTCGCCATGGCCGACGCCGCTCGTGACCTCAACCGCCCCAGGGCCTAGGACCCATCTAGGTGGTCGCGCCCCTCTCCCTCGAGCTCGCTGGTACTCAGGGCGCCCGCAGCGGTGCCCCTGCTCACCGGGACGGGCCTGGCCTCGCTCTTCTATTCCTGCGGCACGGGGAGGCCGCGCGAGGAAGAAGAAACCGGCCGCTGGACCGGCGACCCCATCGGTCAGCCTCTACTGACCTGTCCAGCAGGACCCGCTCAGGTTAAGTGGAGGCAGGAATCCACTGGAACCGCCTCCCCTGCAGGAAAGCGCACTCCCATAATGCACGATCGGCGTGGCCCTCCTTAGCCGCATTCGGCCGAGCCGCTGGGCCGGCCCAGTGGCGCCCTGCTGCTAAACCTCGACCAGTGCGCGCCGCCGCCTCCTAGATCCGGCCCATTTCGGTAAATCCTTTGTCTTTTTATTTTTCTGTAAACTTCAGAAATCCATAAATAAATCAAATGGATTCCAAATTTGGTGATTCAAATTTTTAGGAGTTTCTAAAACCCCGATCTACCTGTTGGAGCAACATGCACATTTTTCCATAGACCTTTTCTTCACAAATATTATCAAAATGCCATTTTTCTATTTCTGTGATAAACTTTAGAAAATCACAGAGAGCTCAAATCTGATCCAAATGCAGTGGTTCAAATTCCTAGGTGCTTGTCATATCCGAACTTAGTTTTGGAATATTTTTATTAATACTTTCTGTACCCCACCAAATAATGAGCCATTTCTTCCTATTTATCAACTTTGCAAAATCCTAGGAAATTCATTTGAACTCCAAATCTAGTGAAACCAACTCCTAGATGCTTCTAAAATCATGATATGTTAAATAGGTGCCTTTGCTCATTGTTCAAAAATATATTTTTGTACACTTCTTTCAAATCCATAAACCCCTTGATTCCATCATATTGAAATGTGCCAAACCATCCATTGATCATACTCCAATGAAACCACCTTGGTTATTTTTCATATGACCAGAGGTATCCTAGAAAAGTCCAACTCCTATTTTTGGAGCACTTTTATTTTTGCTTTGTTGTGTTGCTTATTATGATTGTTTCCATCGATTAGTTGAAGAAATAAACAGAGTACTCGGAGATGGACCAGAAGGTTTGAAGACTCGGAAGGATAAGGCAAGCAGCCCTTTGACCATGTTCGAGAAACCTTTTTATGCATGTCTCATAGCACCTTATTATCAATGCATCGGAATCATGTAGAGGTGGCGACCACTTTGGTTGGTACCTTTGTTACTTTACTATTGAAACTTGCATCAAACATGACCCTACCTTCCTATGAGGGTTATGTGGGTGGGAGTAGATAGATATATGCTATAGTAGTTGGCTACGCAAAAATGGGTCAGGGTTATGCATGGAAAGAAACAAGTGTGGTTTGACATACTTGCAAATGACCCAGTGGGTGCCACTAATGCCCCTGGGAAACGATGAGGAACTAGGGCACTACTTGGTGAAGAAGTAGTGTACCGACGCTTGATGAAAGTGTTGTTTACAGAGATGGATTAGATTTATGTGTGACTACCATCCCTATCAAACATGCGCAACCACCCTACCCTTATATGGGAAAGGGCATTATTGATTACCTAGGTCAATACTAGCATGGTGCCCGCATTACTAGTGACGGGGTTGACATGAGGTCACTCTCGGGACGGGGTCGTGCTTGGATAGGCGGCCATGACTGTTTTCACAGGGCACCGAACACACCGTTGGTACCCCGTGTCAGCGGTGTGACATGAATATGGGAGCAAGGCTCCACAATTTTTAAGATGTGAAATGTTTGGCACGGGGCTGTTACCAATCGAGTGGACTCTGTGTTAGTGTCGTCTAGGGAAACATAGTGATCGGGTGCTTACCTTGAGGTACCGCGGGTCGTGAATGACACGGAAGTTCCCCGGATCTTGTGGGTAAAGTGTGCAACCTCTGTAGAGTGTAAAACTATTCGAATATCCGTGTACATGGTCAAGGACAGTTGGGTGGTGCTACTTAGACTATGTCCATAAGTTTCTGGAAATCAACACGGTTTGGGTAAATCTGTTGATGTGATTGTGAGAAAATCACGATGAGCGTGAGCAAGAGTTGTTCATCACTCTTTCTCGATATTGATGTCTGAAACCTCCTGATACTTGTCGCAGACACATACATGTCCATGTTATATGTTGATCATACTTGCATATGAAAAACTAGCTTTCCGCAAAACTGCCAATTTAGCAGTAGAGCCTTGCATAATTATTCTGTCATCACACTTGGGTTGCTTGCGAGTACATTCAAAGTACTCATTGGCTTCCCATTGGTTATTTTATTGGCCAGGCATGAGAGAACATGATATGATGAAGACTTCTTGGTGACGAGCATGCGATCTAGGACGCTTCCCAATCAGAATGCCTGTAGGGTTAGGGCAGATGGCATGGGTCCAAGTTATTATTGAAGATTTCCGCTGCGATGATATACTCAAGACTTGACCATAATGGTCCTATTTGTGTAATACGGTATGTATGTATGTAAGACTCTTGTTATTCAGCTTCTTTGTGTTCAGTGAGCATTGATCTCTGGGATCACTGTACACGTGCATTCGGTGATCACGACTTATGAGTCGGGGTCCCCACAGAGCTGGTATCAGATCCATCCTGACTGTAGGAAGACTTAGTTAGCATGGTCGTTAGTTATGGTAAAACTATTTCCAAAACTATTACTAGTTTCCAAAACTATCTATACTTCTCTTCCCCTCTCAGTTTTTCGAAAACTAGGCTATACTTGATCTCTTCCTCTTCAAAACTTTGGTCGCTAGAACACTTGGGATTTTACTTCTTGTTGGAGAAGTCGACGAGGAGTCGCGAGTCGCCCCTGACAGTGAGACGCTCGACCCCTAGCGTGGCGGCGGCCTTGAGTCCTGCAATTAGGACTCAAGGCGTGAGAAGGCGCCGTCGAAGTATACTACCCATCTGTCTGGGGCTCGACCACGGGTGCCTTGGAAGTTGACGACGAAACGCTTACGAAGCTCTTCCCAGGAGGAGATGGATCCCACGGGGAGGATCAAGAGCCAGGAGCATGCGTCGTCCTTGAGAGCCATGGGGAACTAGTTCTCCATGACCTGCTCGGTGCCGTTGGACGCCTCGATGCTCCGCTCGTAGAGTTGGAGGAACTCAGTGGGGTCAGTGGTGCCGTCGTAGCACGGAGGCAGGTCCAGCTTGAACTTGCCGGGCCAGACGAGGCGCCGTAGGTCAGGAGCTAGGGCGCGACACCCAGCCACGCTCATGACCGCCGGCGCCCCGCGCGCCTGCGGTGCTGGTTCTAGGGGCGCTGGCGCCGCCACCTCCCGTGGTGTGCGGTCTTGGCGCTGTGGGTCAGGGGGCCCAGGAGCCCCTACATGGGGATGCGGAATCACCTGGCAGCTCTCCTCGTCGTGCACATGGGCTCTATGGGGTTGTTCACGTCGAGGGACCTCGCGCCAGGCCTCATGGCCGGTGCGGTGGAGTGGAGGTGTGATGGCTTCTCGCCCCTCGTTGGTTACCCCAAGTGGAATGTTAGAGATGTAGCGTAGCAGCAAGTTTCCCTTGGCAAAGGTACCAAGGATCCAATCCCGTGAGACTCCGAGGGTCGACAAGAAGGTGTCAACGGCACCATAAACTTAGCGGTTGACAGGACCTGCACACAGATACAAATAACTTTGCTCCCAACGAGTACAGAGAGGTTGTCAATCCCTCCGGCCTTGTCGTTTACAAAGGATCAAACACAAGAGATAATAGTGATATGTATGACTGCAACTAGGAAATAAAGACAGGAAGTAAATAGCGGGTGTGATCAGTGGTGGTAATATGGACCGGGGTCCCATGATGTTCACTAGTGATGTCTCTCTCCCAAAAGACGATAAAACAGCAAAGCGAGGTAAACAAATTACAGCTGGGCAATTGACAGGATTATGTGCGCAAACCAATGCTAACTATGCTGCAAGGAAAGGTAGAGGCTCAAAAGCATGGGCGGTACGCCAAGGCAAGTAGACCGAAATCCATCTGCATCTACTACTAATCATCCACCTTGAGATATCTATCCAGAACATCTCACTGGTATTAAGTTGCGAATCCCACCCAAAGTGTAACCTCAAAGCAACAGACAACTGCATTAAAAGATCTTTGCGTAAAGTAAACAATCCTTGCACCCGCAAGTACAAGCACCGTTGTTTTCCCCCTTGTGGCAACAGCACATCCCCTAGACTCATGTTTCTGTCACTCAAGCTAGTCATCAAGGGGCATGAACCCACAATCAAGCATAACGCTCCCTCTTGGAGTTACTACCTACTACTCGGCCAAAGCAATAAACAGCAACGGAGAACATGCAAGAATTACTCAAGAACATAAATATAAAAGAGGTGAATCAAATATATTACTCACACACAATCTGAACATAATCTCATAATCCATCGGATCCCAGCAAACTCAGCAGAGAAACAGCATAAAGATTACATATGTGCCTCGATCATGTAGGGCAGCTCACGAGGTCTAAACCATGAAGAACAAAGAGGGGAGGAGAACATCACATAGCTACTGATCATGGACCCATGGTCCAAGGTGGACTACTCACGACTCATCCGAGAAGCATCCATGGTGGTGGAGAAGCTCCCGGTGGTGATTCTCCCCTCCGACAGGGTGCCGAGAAGAGTTCTCCTGATGCTCCCGATCTTGGAAGCGCGGCGGCGGCGGAACAGAGGCGAGATCGCGAAAAAGGGTTCCGTCCCCGAGGGTTTCGGGACGCGAGGACTATATATGCGAAGGGGGGTCACCAGAGGCGGAGCCGGGGCCCCAGGCGCCCCCCTGGCGTGGCCAGGGGTGGGGCCGCGCCGGGTGGCCGCCTGGGCCACTCCTGGCTCCCCTCTGGCCCCGTTTTGGTGATTCTCGAAGCTTCCTGTACGCTGAATTTTCCTGTATTTTTCCTGGAATTTTTAGGGCACTTTTAATATGGGGGAAACCTGAAATAGAAAAACAACAGAAAACAGAAATTGGCACCATGGTGCACTGAGTTAATAGGTTAGTCCAAATATGATCAAAAGTGTATGGAAGTGCATAAATATCATAGCAATATCACACAAAATAGGCATGGAGCAAGCAGAAATTATAGATACATTTTGGACATATCAACATCCCCAAGCTTAATTCCTGCTCGTCCTCGAGTAGGTAAATGATAACAAGCATAATTTTTGTGGTGACATGCTATCAACCATATAAGAAATTTTTAGTAAAGCAATCAAGGCATGTAGTTCAATTCAAGTCATAACAAGCAAGAGTCTATATTAGCATTGTAACAAGTAACATAAGAACATAATGGTGCAAGAGCTCTCGCTGTCCGTGACTCGAATGTCTCCAAATGGTGTTTGCGTGCAAGAAAGGGGATAGGGATATATGAGAGAGTAAAACATAGTTTTTGTATTGTTGAGAACTTAATCTACTAAATTTTCAGACTTGGTCTTCTTTGGAATCTTATCTTAACTCATCCCCAGACCGTCAGCCAGGTACAAGTCAAAATGATCCACTCCCTTTCGATATTTTGAGCACTCATGCAATGGATGAGCGTAAGCAAGAAAGTTGACACTTAGGATGGCAAAGAGAGATAAATGATGAAGGGGGAACACAAAAAAGGTGTGAAAGGCTCACATCAATGAGGACAATCATCGGCGAGAGAAAGCCAAATGATAGATATGATGTGAGGAGTAGGGATTGCCATGCAACGGATGCACATATGAGCTAAGGTAAGCTCTCCAATGGAACTAGTGGGGGTGCATCCAACTTGCTTGCTCAAGAAGACCTAGAGCTCTTTTGAGGAGGCTCATCATTGGAATATACAAGCCAAGTTCTACAGTGTGAAGGTCCCCACATAGCTATATGCATGAATGATAATCTCTATGGAGTACAAGGTATAAGATGGAGTACGAGTGTGGATCTCTCAAAAGGAAATAGTAGTGTGCCCCCTTCTCTCTTTTTATTTCTTTTTCTCTTTTTTCTATTTCTTATATTTTTTTGTGGCCTCAATGGCTCTTTCTATTCAACTCTCATTTGTCCTCTTTGGGATCTTTTGATTTTGTCCTCTTTGGAATCTTTTCCTCACTTTAGGGGCAACACTCTACAAATTACAAGAAGTATAGGAGATCTTTCACACTTTACAAAAGTACTCAACATAAAGAAAATGAAACTATCATGATGTATGCAAATGTATGCCTCTGCCAGTGTAGCAGGATATGCAATGATTCTAGCGCGTCATGTAGCAATGATTAGGGCAAGGCCCAACTAGCATGCGGCTCATCGATCAGGCAAAAAGCATGTATGACATGAAAATCAAGTCATGAGAAGATGGATGTTGCATGGCAATGTATCTCGGAAAGGCTATGGAAATGCCTTGATAGGTAGGTATGGTGGCTGTTTTGAGGAAGGATGTAATGAGGCTTATGATGACAGAGCGTATCGTGCCAAGGATTTGGATGCACCGGCGAAGTATGCGCCAACTCTCGAGGTGAGAAAGGGTAATGCACGGTACCGAAGAGGCTAGAAAAATATGGCTAGGTGGAAGTGTAAACTTTCGAATACTCACATTAGTCCGAAGAACTCATGCACTTATTATCGGTAACTCTCAATCTAATTAGGAGGTTCACAAAGAGACAAGTACCCCGAATAGGAGTGTATGGGGGTTTGGTTATCCTTGCGCATCCTCGACTCATGGTACGTGAGTGTACTCTAATATTCGATCCCTCCAAAGATTAGTGATCCATTTAGTAGCTAAAGTTCTCAACTATTTGTAGGTTTTCGAGAATAAACACGGATTGCCCAAAATACGACATCTATCACTAATAGGCTAAAGATCTTGACACCAAAAGTTCAGACATTACTCATGGCAATACCTCAAAACTATTGCAAGTTACTACTAAAATTAAATAGCAACCTCAATTACCTACTTTAAGTTAAGACACACAACTCAGTGCAACAGGCAAAACTCTCTTAACAAGATAAACATGAAAACTCAAGAGAGTTCAGCAACCAACTAAACAAAAGCTCTTTAAAAAGAAAAGCATGAAAACTAAGAGCTAAACATGACAACAGCTATGGAAAAACAAAGAACATACACAGCAAAGATAAGCATGAAAATCCTATGTTGTGTTCTATGTTGAAGTGGAGCGTGTTTCTCTCCCACACAAAGAAAGATGGGTTCTAACTTGTTATGACCAGCAAGCAAAGCTAAAGAAAACTAAAAAGGAAACTAAGAGCGAGACGCTCCAAGCATAGCACATAATACGTGAACTGATAATTACAGTGGAATGAAAGACGAACTGATGATTGTTGATGGAGAAGGGGATGCATGGGGGCATCCCCAAGCTTAGACGCTTGAGTCTTCTTGAATATTTCTTGGGGGTGCATGGGGGCATCCCCAAGCTTGAGCGTTTGACCCTCCTGAATCTTCTTTTATCATCTTCCCTCGCACACTTGAAAAATCCCTTCATACATAACTCATCATAATCTGATTAACGAGGTTAGTATCCACAATAAAATAACTTTTCCCTACTGGAAATAAGGATAATCTTGAAGAGCTACTGTTTCTCAAGATTGCCAAAAGGTTGTTGCAAAGAAAAAGCAAGCTCAAGGTTTGCAAAACGAAGAAAAGGCAAAACAGGACAGAATCTGTGAAAAATAGACCAGCAGGTAGTAAATAATTTTTTTCGGGGCACTTCTGCAACTCAAATCAAAAAAACTCAGAACAGACGCCCGAAAGCCAATTGTATAGAGCACGCTGTCAAAAAAAATTCAGATCAAAAAGATGATCTGGTGATTTTATACAAATTTTTCTGTCCAAGGACAGAATTTGTTTTCTGGACAGCACGTCACAACTTTTGAACTTTCTTGCAATCGGAGGCTAAACTTGGCACAAAGCTGAAAAAAAAAGATACAATGATGATGCTACTGTAGTAACAAACATCAAGACACAACAAAAGCAAAATAAAACCTAATTCGTTGTGGGCTGCCTCCCAAAAGCGCTTTCTTTTATGCCTTTAAGCTAGGCATGATGCACAAAGGAGAAAATCAAGTTTTATCAAGAGTGAGAGAATAGCTAGCCCGTGTAACGGACTCAAAAGGCAACTTAATCTTTTTTCTAGGGAAGTGTTCCATTCCTTTCTTGAGAGGGAATTGGAATTTTATATTCCCCTCTTTCATGTCAATGACAGCACCAACGGTGCGAAGAAAAGGACGTCCCAAAATAATTGGACATGTAGGTTCACATTCAATATCCATAATAGTAAAATCAACGGGAACATAATTGTCATTGACAATGATAAGAACATCGTCGATCTTCCCCAAAGGTTTCTTTACGGAAGAATCAACAAGATGAACACCAAAAGAACAAGGATCAAAATATTTCAATTTAAACATATCATATATTCTTTTGGGCATAACGGAGGTACTAGCTCCAACATCACATAAAGCATAGCAAGAGAAGTTATTCAACTTAATTTTAATCATAGGATCCCAACCATCTTCTAGCTTTCTAGGTATGGAGGCTTCTACCCTAAGCTTCTCCTCCCTAGCTTTGATGAGAGCATTAGTGATATGCTCTGTGAAGGCAAGATTAAGTGTGCTAGTGTGGGGATCTCTAGACATCTTGTGAAGAAAACCAATAACTTCAGAAAGGGTGCAATTATCAAAATCAAGGTCACTACTATCAAGTAAAGTGGTAGTGGTGTCCTTTAGGCTCACTTGTTTGGTAGCTTCTATGGTTATATGAGTTTCTTCTTCTACGGTTGAGGTCATAGGATCACCATTAATAGGTCCAATGGGACTAGGAGTGCATTGGGTGCTAAGAGTTTGGATATCCTCAACAACTTGGATAGTAACAACAGTGTGGTGGGTAGGAAGGCTCTTAATTCTATCTTCTTCCTCCTTTTCTCTAGCCCATCTCTCTTTAAGTTTAGCCATCATCCTAATGTTTTCATTAATTTGCACTTGAATAGCATTCATAGGAGTGGCCTTCCTCTCCTCAAGAGGAGAAGTTCTAATTTTAAGCAAATCTACCTCATGGGCTAAATTGTCTACCTTCGAAGAGAGATTATCTAGTTTGTCTAGTTTGTTTTCTACACTCTTATTGAAGACTTTTTGGGTAGTGATGAAGTCTTTAAGCATAATCTCTAGTTCAGAAGTGGAGTTCTTGGTGCTAGGATAAGGATTGTTCTTCCCATAGGAATTAGAGGGGAACGGTCTAGGGTTGCTACCAAAATTACTCCTATAAGCATTGTTATTGAAATTGTTTCTAGAGATAAAGTTCACATCTTCTTGATCTTGAGCAATCAAATAATTTAAAGGAACATCATGAGGATCAATAGAAGATTGCTTGGAAAGTAGAGATATGATCAAGTCAACTTTTTCATTTAGGGAGGAAATCTCCTCGACAGAGTTTACCTTCCTACCTGTTGGAGCGCGTTCGGTGTGCCATTGGGAATAATTGGTCATCATCTCATCGAGAAGTTTCGTGGCAGCACCAAGTGTAGTTGACATAAAGGTTCCTCCCGCGGCCGAATCTAACAAGTTCCGCGAGGTAAAGTTCAAGCCTGCATAAAAAGTTTGGATAACCATCCAAGTAATCAAACCATGAGTAGGGCAGTTCTTGACAACAGATTTCATGCGTTCCCAAGCTTGGGCAACGTGTTCATTGTCCAATTGTTTAAAATTCATTATGTTACTCCTTAATTGGATAATTTTAGCAGGGGGATAGTACTTCCCAATAAAGGCATCCTTGCACTTGTCCCAAGAATCTATACTATTCCTAGGCAAGGATTGAAACCAGATTTGAGCTCCTCCTCTCAAGGAGAACGGAAAAAGCTTAAGCTTAACAATATCACCATCTATTTCTTGGTACTTTTGCATATCACAGAGCTCAACAAAATTATTTAAGTGCAATGTAGCATCATCTCCAGCACCGGAGAATTGATCTTTCATAACTAGGTTCAGTAAAGCAGGTTTAATCTCATAAGAAGGTGCTGAAGTGGCAGGTGTAGTAATAGGCGTGCAGATAACGTCATTGTTGTTATGACTAGTGAAGTCACACAACTTGGTGTTCTCGGTGGAACCCATAGCAGCAGCAAGCAAGATAACTATTTTTGTGATTTTTGATAAGGGACACTAAAGCAAAAACTGAAAGGTAAACTAACAAGACTAAAAAGCAAAGATAAAAGATAGCGTGCAACTCCCCTATCTTGAAGGGAGGAGTCCCCGGCAACGACGCCAGAAACTTTGCTTGATGGCTTCTCGCCCCTCGTTGGTTACCCCAAGTGGAAGGTTTGAGATGTAGCGTAGCAGCAAGTTTCCCTTGGCGAAGGTACCAAGGATCGAATCCCGTGAGACTCCGAGGGTCGACAAGAAGGTGTCAACGGCGCCAGAAACTTAGCGGTTGACAGGACCTGCACACAGATACAAATAACTTTGCTCCCAACGAGTACAGAGAGGTTGTTAATCCCTCCGGCCTTGTCGTTTACAAATGATCAAACACAAGAGATAATAGTGATAGGTATGACTGCAACTAGGAAATAAAGACAAGAAGTAAATAGCGGGTGTGATCAGTGGTGGTAATATGGACCGGGGTCCCATGATGTTCACTAGTGATGTCTCTCTCCCAAAAGACGATAAAACAGCAAAGCGAGGTAAACAAATTACAGCTGGGCAATTGACAGGATTATGTGCGCAAACCAATGCTAACTATGCTGCAAGGAAAGGTAGAGGCTCAAAAGCATGGGCGGTACGCCAAGGCAAGTAGACCGAAATCCATCTGCATCTACTACTAATCATCCACCTTGAGATATCTATCCAGAACATCTCGCTGGTATTAAGTTGCGAATCCCACCCAAAGTGTAAACTCAAAGCAACAGACAACTGCATTAAAAGATCTTTGCGTAAAGTAAACAATCCTTGCACCCGCAAGTACAAGCACCGTTGTTTTCCCCCTTGTGGCAACAGCACATCCCCTAGACTCATGTTTCTGTCACTCAAGCTAGTCATCAAGGGGCATGAACCCACAATCAAGCATAACGCTCCCTCTTGGAGTTACTACCTACTACTCGGCCAAAGCAATAGACAGCAACGGAGAACATGCAAGAATTACTCAAGAACATAAATATAAAAGAGGTGAATCAAATATATTACTCACACACAATCTGAACATAATCTCATAATCCATCGGATCCCAGCAAACTCAGCAGAGCAACAACATAAAGATTACATATGTGCCTCGATCATGTAGGGCAGCTCATGAGGTCTAAACCATGAAGAACAAAGAGGGGAGGAGAACATCACATAGCTACTGATCATGGACCCATGGTCCAAGGTGGACTACTCACGACTCATCCGGGAAGCGTCCATGGTGGTGGAGAAGCTCCCGGTGGTGATTCTCCCCTCCGGCAGGGTGCCGGGAAGAGTTCTCCTGATGCTCCCGATCTTGGAAGCGCGGCGGCGGCGGAACAGAGGCGAGATCGCGAAAAAGGGTGTCAGGACCCCGATCCTAAGTCACACCGATCTAGCTGTAACACGTCATATCACTTTGCGGCCTCAAGCACGGTAACCCCACGGGTGCCACCTTACCTGGCCCGGGACCGTTTGCGCATTTCGGCACACATATATGACAGTGTCGCTAGCATCCATATGACAGAGAACCCGGGCCGACATGGCTAGCTATAAACCAAAAGTGGCACTAAATTACAGAGACAGGCATTCATGACCCAGCAACGAACGTGTCGGTCAGCAACGTATGAACCCAAGTCGTAGCAAGCTACATGGACTTAAAGGAACAACGCGTGACATTTCCCCTAAGGGACAGACACAGGAACGAAGAAGGACACATGCCGGCCAGCCTACGTGTTCCGAGCAGTAGCAAGCTACCAAGGCTCATTGGAATCACTAGGAGGCATTTCCCTGTAAGGTAGGCTACCAAAGGAAAACAACTAGGTGTCGGATCCCACACATACCAAGCATTTCAACCATACACACAATATGCTCAATATGTGCAAATACAACATTGCATCACAACAGAACTCTATGACTCAAAGTACTTTATTTAAGAGGCTCCAAGAGCCATACATAACATATCCATACAGGTAGGGGTCACATGACCCAACACTCAAGTCATACAGTCATACAAGAACAAGCGGAAGCTACATGTCTGAGTACAGACAACTTAGAAAATAAAATAGGCTTGGTGTAGCCTGACTATCTACAAGGCCCTTCACAAGCTCCAGATCTCCATCTGGGTGTCAAGCTACTCGTCGACGTCAACGTCTATGTAGAACCCATCAGCAGGGGCAGGGGTCTCCTCTGCAACAGTTATTAAGCAAACATGAGTACAAAGGTACTCAGCAAGTCTTACCACAGAACCTATCATACATGCAACATTATCATTAGGGGGCAGTGGAGTTTATAGCAGAAAGCCAGCTCTGACTCTTGGCTAACCTATACTACAACTCTCAATAGATTGCAAGATTTTATTACGAACACGAGTCCTCTACTCACCACAACAATACTATACCAAGGATCCTCTTCCGGCAACCTACGGAAGGGCCATCCACGGCACTCACACTTAACTTGAGGCTTTTAGTAGTATCCATCAACTTGTCTATGAACTGTAAGAGTAACCAAGTAGTCCGTACCGCGAACAACGGCTATTCGAATAGATTGATAACCCTGCAGGGGTGTACCTCTTCACACACGCTCCCACCACTTATCGTCGTTTACTCGACGTGTACTCGGCAACCTTCAAGCGGAAGCCCAGCGAGGGTGTCGGCCACGACCTGACTAACTAATCAAGTCTCTCGTCCAGGTTTATCGCCTATTTGGGTTCCATCCGTGGGGAGATCCGGTCGGGGTGTCGCTCACGGCCCCAAACGATGTGTACAGGGTTCCTGAGTCACCAAACGGGCAACCGGTACACCGTGCCACGTACCTGTCGCATCACAACCCACCCCGAGGGTCAGCGCTGTGCACGACCTCCAGTAAACTATAAACACCAGAAACTAGTTGCAACTCCTGGACAGAGATTGAGGGTAATTAATAAGCCGAGAGGGTCAATTAAGGATCCCAATGTGTGGTAGTAGCTGTAACTTGAACCACACATACAGATCTCGGGTCCTATGGACGATTCCAATGAAACAACCCACCATGTACTCCTACATGGCCTTTCATCAATACCTTTACCAAGCGTATTCCACACTTCCTTCTCTTTATCAGTATGATCATTTCACTCTGATCCATCACCCAGATGAACCAGACCAGACACAACTCTAAGCATAGCAGGCAACATAAACAAATAGCATGGTGGATCACACATCACATGGCTCAATCAACTCCTACACATGCTAGTGGGTTTCAACTATTTACTGTGGCAATGACAGGTCATGCAAGGGAATAGGGTTCAACTACCGCAGCAAGTAGCAGTTCACACGCTGTTGCCTTAATGCAGTAAAAGAGAGCAGGAGCAAGAAGATTGGGTTTGTATCGGAATGATCAATGATTGCTTGCCTGACAAAGTGGTTGTCGGGTACTGCTCTTCAACTGGATACGCAGCAGTATCCTCGGGAGCAGGACCTAACACAGAGAATACCGGCGATACAATCATTAAACAAACAAATGCAACAATATGATGCATGCTCATGACATGGCAAGATGCATGTGTTTTGGGCTAATGCAACTAAAACTAGAAGGGTTTGAGCTTATTTGAATCAAAGATTCAAATTGGCAACTTTAGCTATTATTTAATTAAGTGCATTATCATGTTTTAATGTATACAGCAAGGTTAACTTGCTCAAACATGCATGAAACCAGTGCCATTGGAAAGATTGGATTTTTCTGATCATTTTTCATATATAAATTACTTCCATCTGAGCTACGGTTGAATTTATATGATTTTTTGAAGTTTAGGCATTTTTTGGAATTTCCTGAATTATTTTAAATCTAAAAATCCCAGAAAAACCTTTACTGCGTCAGCATGACATCATGCTGACGTCAGTCAGTCAACAGGACCTAGTCCAAGTCAAACTTGACATGTGGGCCCGGCATGTCAGTGTCATAGCTAACTAACAAAATTAATTAGTGAACTAATTAGCTGTCAGTGGGGTCTGGGCCCACGGGTCAGTGACTAAACTAACTAACTAACTAAATTAACATTTAAATAGTTAAACTAGCTAATTAGGAAAAGGGTGGCCCACACGTCAGTGACCCAGGGGTGGTCAACCCCCCGGTCAAACGAGTCAAACTCGCCGGCGAAGTGACGCCGGCGAGGCCAAACACGGCGGCGTGCTTCGGAAACCGCCCACAGGGCACGGTTCGAGCTGCGGTTGGGCGCGTTGGAGAGCCCTCGTCGTTGCGCGTCGAACGGTGGTGGTCGCCGGACCTGTGGTGGCCGGAGACGACGGCAACGAGCTCGATGGCGGTGCCTGCGTTCGGGCGTGTGTGGAGACGCGGCTGCAGTGGCCTAGGCGATGCATGCGTAGTACCTAGCTCGTCTACGTGCTGCGGCGAGCGAGATGGACATGTGCCAGTGACCAAATGGTCACCGGTGCATCGCGGGCGGCGAGCACGGCGGCGGTGAGTTTCGGTGATCAACGGAGCAGCGGCTACACGGCGCAAACGAAGCGGAGAAGAGAGGGGTTCGGCGTAGGAGCTCACAGCGGTGCTAACGAGCTCGACGGAGAGGTCGGGGACGCGCTGCAGCTTCTTAATCGATGGCGAGGTGCTCCGGCGATCCGAGGTTGGGGACGGCGGCGTGAAGGCGTTGCAGGGCTCCCGGCGATCCGTGGCTCAGCGAGGAGGTAGAGGGCGTCGCGGCGAACCTTTTGGACACGGTCACGGGATGAGGGGGAGGGTCTAGGTGCGGCAACGGCGAGTGGCGGCGACGAGCGGCTCGGTGGTGAGAGGGAGAGGGCCAGGGGAGGCGACGGGGACGAGGGGAAAGTGCGAGAGGGGTCGGGGCAGCTGCGTGGCGACGCCAGGAGACGTCCAGGCCGTTGGGAGGCAGGCAGGTAGGGTGGAGGTGGCCGGGCGCCTGCCGGCGCACGGCGGCCACGCGCGCTGCCTTCTGGCGCGAGGAGGAAGGCGACAGAAGAGGGCTGGTGGGCTGGGCCGGCCTGCAACAGTGCTCGGCCCGAGGTTAGTCCTTTCTCTCTTTCTTTTCTTTCCTATTTCTTTTCTGTTTCATTACTTTTGCAACTCTGTTTAATTAATAAAAATGCCAGAACATTTTTATAACTCATAAAACTTGTCATGCCCACTCTATATAATATGAACAGTATGGAACATTATAGTTTATGATTATTTGAGCATTTAAAATATTTTATAGCATTTAAATGCCCAAATACAAATACCATATGATTTAATCCAGAGCCCTTGGATGTCCTAGAAAATTGTGCACCATTTTTAGCAAAGGTTTGAGACCAAGGCAGAAATGATGAACATTTTTGAAGGGCATTTTGGGTACATTGGAAAATATTTTATCAAACCCTAGTTGTTAGAAGAGGGGTGCTGGGGTTTCTGTCATTCCCATTTCAAGTTTCTTTGATAAGTAAACATGATGCACACTCTAGCTAGTCCTAATGCAAGTGCTAACTAGGGATGTGACAAAGGGTTCTGTCCTCGAGGGTTTCGGGACGCGAGGAATATATATGCGAAGGGGGGTCACCAGAGGCGGAGCCGGGCCCCCAGGCGCCCCCCTGGCGCGGCCAGGGGTGGGGCCGCGCCGGGTGGCCGCCTGGGCCACCCCTGGCTCACCTCTGGCCCCGCTTTGGTGATTCTCGAAGCTTCCTGTACGCTGATTTTTCCTGTATTTTTCCCGGAATTTTTAGGGCACTTTTAATATGGGGGAAACCTGAAATAGAAAAACAGCAGAGAACAGGAACTGGCACTGTAGTGCACTGAGTTAATAGGTTAGTCCAAATATGATCAAAAGTGTATGGAAGTGCATATATATCATAGCAATATCACACAAAAGAGGCATGGAGCAAGCAGAAATTATAGATACGTTTTGGACGTATCAAGGTGGAGCCGGGATTCCGTGGCCCTCGTCCCCGGCCGGGAGCGACGGAGGACGTGAGTGCGCCGGTGCAGGCGCTTCTTCAGGGGCGTTGACGCGCTTGGTGTTGCGGTGGAGCCATTCGTCATGGAGGTCATCCGCCGGGCGGTAGCGCAAGAGCTCCCGCGCCATCAGCAGCGCAGGCTACTGATAGACCGGCCCGCGGCGGACCAGCGAGGATGACGCCGCGGCCGGTGAGGGTGAAGGCATTGCCGCGCGGCCATCCCGCCGCACGGACGGTGGTAGCGACGAGTCCTGCTGCTCGTGGAGGGCCGGGTTGGTGGCGGCGTTGTCGACCGGCGAGTTGGGGCGGAGCAGTGCGCCGTTGCCCGCGGGCGCCGTCTAAGCGTCGTTCACGGTGCGGCGGGCTGCGCGAGCTCGGAGTGTGTGGGCATAGCCATTGGCAGGCAGTGTCGATGGCTAGCACGGAGCATGGTGCATCCACTCAGCGTGGGAGGGAGCCCCCGAGGTCCTAGGGCGACACTCCGAAGAATCCGGGGCATGTACAGCCCCACTCATTATTATGTGAGAGTGTCACGAGCGGAGATCTTCTGTCGTGCCCGCCCATTCGCTTTGAGGGCCCCGCCCCGCACTAGTCCGCTCCCTCATGAATTCACACGGAGGCGACATTCATGAGGTGGGACATTGCGCATGATGGGGGGATGGGACCTTGGCCATAGGCCCCCCCTGCCGAGCACCAGGCGCACCGCTCACGCGATCTCCGACCGCGCTTTGCCCCTGAGGCTAACGTCGTCCAGAGACGCGGCGTCCAGAAGTGCGAGGGGGACCCCGCCCTACCCACGCTCCTAATGGCCCCTGAGCCCTTCCTGATCAGGGTCGGGCCCAGCGGGTATGGGATTTCGTGAGTGTAATGCCCAGGATGGGACTATACCTCCTATGTGTCGAGGCACGACTTAAAGGTATAAGCCCATCCTATAATGATCTCAAGTTTGGTATCTTTGCACGACTCATGTAAAAGAGGGATTAAATTGCAAAAGGAGATAGTTGGCTTACACTCGCCACTTCACACAATACATTACATAAGAAAGACATCATTCAAAACATCACCAACCCGACTACGGGTGAAGATCCAAAAGAAAGATACCAAAACAACATAAAGCCACAGGTCAGGATCGAATCCTAGTAGAAACCACTACTGATCGTCGAAAACGTCACAAGCAAAACGGTCACACTCTTCATCAAGCTCCAAGTGAAGTAGTTGAACCAGCTTCTGCTTCAAACTCGGCTGAACCTGCATCTGGTGTTGTAGTATCTGTGAGCCACGAGGACTCAGCAATCCCATAACCATGGGTAACAAGACTAGCAAAGCTTTATGGGTAGGAAGAGGCAAAGTGGTGAGGTTGCAGCAGCGGCTAAGCATAATATGGTGGCTAACTTACGAGTACCAGAAGAAGATGAGCATCTACGCAAACGGTCGCAAAAGTAGTGATCGCTAAAGATCCTGAACTACATACGGTCAAACATAACCCCACCGTGTTCTCTTCTCAAAGTGAAAAGAGACAGTCACGGTTACTCACACAGTTGTGTGTTTTACTTAGGATCATCTGTCAAGTTTTCTACAACCGGACATTAACAAATTCCAATCTGCCACATAACCGCGGGCACGGCTTTCGGAAGATCATAACCCTGCAGGGGTGTCCCAACTTAGCCCATCACAAGCTCTCACGATTAGCTGAAGTGATAAATATAATATCATCACTCCTTATCTTAGGGAAAATCCGATCAGGCTCGGCATCCCGGTAGCACAAGTCATTTCGACAATGGTAAAACAAGTCCAGCAAGACCTCCCGGCGTGCCGACACCCTGATAGTAGCCGCGCGTATCTCGTCTCAGGCCACGACCGGATGAGCACAGCGTACAGCAACCGAAGACCCCAGATAACTGGGTGGCACCGCACACGACTCTATTTGGGACCAACACCATCAGCACTGGCCCCCCTGCTATGTAGAATTAAGAATCCTCGGGTAGCGCTAACTCCCTATGCAAATTTAATTAATTAATTAAGCTTTTATTATGAGCAAATTAAAACCAATGTTGGGCCTTGCTGGAGGAGTTTTATTCATAGTCGAACTGTCAAGGGGTCCCCATTTCACCCATCGTGTAAGGAACGCAAAATCAAGGAACATAATGCCGGTTTATCGACGCCTAAGGTGGCATGAGTGGAACAAAACACCGAGAAAAAGGCCAAGCCTTCCACCCATGCCCAGTATATAGGTGTGTTAAATAATAATTATAGATATTGTGATATATCCAACAACAAGTTCCCACCTGGAACGAACTTCACCTTCACCTGCAACTAACAACGCTATAAGAGGGACTGAGCAAGCGAGGCTGAGCAAGAGGGTATCATAGCCAAACAGTGGTTTTGCTAGGAAGGTGTCAAGGTTAGAGGTTTCATGGCAACAAGGAGAGGCTGACATAAAAGATGGGTAGCGCGACATGTAACGGTAGCATCGAGACAACTAAGCATGGCAATGGTAGTAAAGGTATCCAAGGGTATGATCATCTTGCCTGGGATTCCACACGGAAGAAGAACAAGATCCATGAAGAAGACGGAGCAACAGACGAGCGAATCCTCACAAGTCCGGAACGAAACCGAAGCTAACAAGAGAAGCAACCGGAAAGAAAGAAACAACACGGTAAACACGCAAGCATAAACATGGCATACGATGCACATCCAAATATGATGCATGTCCGGTTTAAATATGCAAGGCATGGCAAAGTGCACAAACAACACTACAAGTTAAGTGGAGCTCAATATGCAACGAGTTGCATATTGACAAAACACCACATTTATTATTTAGCTGACTCTCGTTTATTTACAAGACAAGGTTAAATGTTTTTAACATGGCAAGAGGTGAAGCATAATAAAACTACACTATTAAGACATTTTAAATGAGGCCGGAAATAACAACAACATATCCGGAAAATCACCATGAGCATGTTTAGTAAAAATAAACAACCAACAATTCACACATATAATGTTGTTAACATGATGCAGATGACATGATCAAGTTTATGCAATTATTAAAAGGTTGACTTAAAAGAGATATAGATGATAAGGAGAATTAGTCATCGTGGTGGAAAGAAAGGGTGCCACGGCAACGATCCGAAAATGATGCCACGCAACATATCGGTTCCGGTAACTCGTTGAGAGTCCGGTGCAAAAGATGACGGAGAACGAGTCAAACGAGATGAAAGTGGGGTGATCCCGTTGCCGGGTTCCCACGGGTCGGCGACGAGGCAACCGAGGAACACAACAAAAGATGAAACGGGCACGGTGCACACAAGGGCAAACATTTCATACAACCACAACAAGCATCCACGGGTCATCGACTCGAGGTTATACCTTCGGAACAATCGTTTCGGGGCGGTTCGAGATCGTAGAGGAAGGAGTCGTTCTCACGAGTCGTAGAGGAAGTAGTGGTTCACGTTTCCGAAGAGGAAGTAGTCGTTCCGATATCGTGTCGTGGTACTTGCGGCGTCGAACATCTTCGGGGCGACGGTAGTGGTACACGTTCCGTAGGGGTACTTGTCGCATCGCCATGTAGTTGTTCCCGTTCATCGGAGAGGTACTCGCCATCGTAGCCGCTCGGTCTTGCCGGTCTCGTCTCGGGTCGTAGTTGTACATGTCGTCGAGGTACTTGCCGCATCGACGTGTAGGGGTACTTGGTCGGGTCATGTAGAAGCTCCAGTCGTCATACACGGGTCCACTATCAATTCCACGGTACAAGGCAACACACAAAACAAACAAAAAAAAAACAACATGGGAGGCGACGTCTGGTGCGGGCTGTAGAGGAGGGGCCGCGGCATGGAGGCGAGGGCCTGGCCGGCCTTGGCTCCTGGCCGCTGGAGACTGAAGAGGAGGGACGCGGCGCGGGGCAGCCATGGCGAAGAGACGCCAGCTGCGAGGAGGGTCGCGACGCGGCGCACGGGAGGAGGCCAGGGAGGCGGCTCCGGGCGGCGCTCGTAGGAGAAGGGAGCGGGGCGCCATGGCGCGCGGCCATAGCTGGCTCCTGGCCGGAGGGGAAGGTCGCCATGGCGCGGTACTTGGCTGCTGGAGGGGAAGGGGCGCTCGTGGGGTGGCGCTGGGGCGTCGCTGCGGCCTAGGAAGGTGAGGGAGCTGGGGTCGCGGAGGAGGGAGGCCGCGGTCGCGGGCCTGGGTGCGGGCGACCTGACGATGCGGCCGAGGAAGAGGCGAGGCGAGCGAGGGAGGTCGATGGGGATAGGGGATCGAAGGAGAGAGGGAAAACAGGGGTGCGGTCGGGAGAGAGAGGGGAGATCGATGGGTGGCGGCGTTGTTGGCGCTCGGGATCCAGAGGGAGGAACGATGTGAAGTTGGGGTCGAGCGCTAGGGTTTGCGCTAGGGAGGCCGGTGGCTGCTGGCTAAATGGCCTGAGGGAGGCTGGGATGGCCTTGGGCTAGGAGGGAGGAGGAGATGGGCCGGCTGGGCCGCGGTGGAGGAGGGAAGGCTGCTGGGCTGCTCTCCTTTTTAACTGATTTAAAAAAAAAACAGAAAAGAAAGAAGAAGAAAAGGGAAGAAAAGAAAAGGTTAGGGAAGAGATGTAAACACGGAGTTAAAACTCTGGACTCACACAAAATGTGAGGAATTTAATTAAAATGGTTGGAGGGTTTTTGGAAGATGAAAATTCAAACAAGTTTGAATAAATGTCGAACTGTTTGAATTTAGAAAACCCTTTAGATGAAGTCCAAATGGGTTGGAATTTCAAGAGATGGCCCTACACATTAGATGTGATTTATGGGAAGATTTGGAACATTTATGGAAGAAGTAAAATTGCAACACAATTTTACTAAAAGGCCTCAAAGGAAGAAATGAAGTTGAATTGGATAAAAGAAAATGGACGAACGGTGCAAATGTGTTATAGGTGATTCCAAGGAATGGAATATTTATTAATATAGCTCCCTAATAATATTGAGAGGCTTTCATATGTTTTAAAGAGAAGACATCTTCCCTCGATTTAAATGGACCGAAGGCCCACACGGATTATTTAGGTTGAGATGCAAAAATAAAAATGACATGATGGCATGATGACATGATGCAATGCAAAAATAAATAACACAATCACAAAAGAAACACAAGGGGGAACCCTGAACATCTGGAATCTTCGGGAATCTTCTGGAATCTTCTGGGACGTCGGTCTTCGGGCGTCACAGTGAGCAGGGGGATGGAGCCGCGGTCTTGGGCCCTCCTAGTGCGCGTAGGCCGGGCTGCCGTACCGCCTCCAGACACACCCTCCACAACCCGGGGGATGGTACGCCGAGAGGCGCGGCGTCTTGAGGCTGAGCGGAGGGGGAGAAGGCCCCTCCCCGCGTTCATCATACCCGCCGCCGGCGATCCCCTCGTGAAATCCAGGGCGGGTTCATGCGCGACGGGTCATGCGCGGGGGGACGAGGGCTTGACCCGGGCCTTCCCTTCCCTTTCTATCTTGGCGCGGCAGCCAGAGTACTTCCCCGGCCTGCCGAGGCTCGGGGCCAGAGACACCGTGGTAGGGCTGCCGTTGGCCCGAGGCCTACGACTAGTGTCGCGAGTGCCGGCCTCCGCAGGCACCAGCGTGTTTCATTCGCGCTCCATGGCTGTCGGCGATGACGAAGAAGGGTTGAGGGCCAAGAGCGGGTGGTCTGCCTCCCGGCCTTCCGCTCCTGAGCCCCGGGGCACCGGCGCCTGATCGTGCCCGGCGTTCAGCATAGTCCCGGGGTCGCCTCCAGATGGCTCCTTGACGGGAGCGGTACCTGAGTACAAAGGGCTTCGAGGCAGAGGGGCGGCGTCATACGCTGGGTTTAGCGGGTCATACCCCATGTCTCCCTCGTAGGTCGCCGTGGGTCTTGACCATACGGGCGACCGGGTGCAGCCGGGGCGGCTCCCGGTCCCCGACGTTGTCGTGTGGAAGCAGAATGGCTCGGCTCTAGTGCTGGCAGCGTCGAGCAGCTCGGCGCCCCTGAGGAGTAGCGTGTCATGGCTGCTATCGAGCAACCGGCTCCTTAGCAGTTCCCTTGCCACCAACAGTGCGGCCCTTATGTTCGCCATTTCACGCCGGTCCCGTGAGCTTGCTGCCGCGTGCTCGGCGGCCCGCGCCGCCGCGCGTACTTGGCGTCGAGTGGGTGGTGGGTGCTGCCGGTCCCCTGGCGGCGGGTCGATGATGCTCATCGTGCAGTCGGCCCCGATCAATGACGAGTCCTACGGCCGAATGGCGATGCCTGAGCGGCGCGGATGCCGCGGGCTTCCACACGCGTCTGATGCGCCTCTGCCATCGCGGTCGCGGTGTTGAAGCTGGGCGACGCGGGGTCGATGGACTAGAGCGAGACGAGGTCGTCGGAGAGGCGAGATTTCAACACGCTCCCTACCTAGCGCGCCAAATGTCGGGTTTAGGGCTCTGCAAAACCCAAGAAGTTCGAACAAAGGGACGTGAACAATGATCTCTCCCACTCACGTCTACCTAGCGTCTCGCTCTCATCTCGATGGAAGGATTCAATCAAACAACAGATAGGTCACACAAGAGTTTACCCAGGTTCGGGCCACCGTGTGGTGTAAGACCCTACTTCCTGCTTTGGTGGATTAGCCTCGGGCGAGCCGGAATATGAGCTAGTACAATGGTTCTCGAGCTCAGGAGGTGAGCTCAGGAGGATTAGGAGGCAAGTGTTCTTGCTCCTTGTGTGGTGGCCGAGTGTATCGATCCCTCCCCCTTACAGTGGGAATCCTAGCTACTTATATAGGCGGCCACGGTCCTCTTCCCCCAAAATGTTTAGGTGGGAAGGGATCCCACAACGGCCATTTTTGAGCGGGAACACAAGGACGTTCCTACCCTGACAAAAGCAGTCTTCGCTTGCAAAAGGACCAGGCTATGACACGGTGGTGGGCTCGACGGTGACATCCTCCTTATCGTCCTTGCGGTCTTCGGTATTGTTGCACCAATGGGGAAACCTTTGCCCCGCTCCTCGGGAACTTGCGGCTGCGCTGTCCCCCTTGCACCGAAATGGTAACTACGCCGCTGGCGAGCGCTGACACCCGCTGGCACGGTGCATCACTGCTAACATCATTGCCTCCTCCTGAGGCAGGCTTGGCCTTGGATTCTCCGCCCCTCCGGGGCACCTCGCTGAGCCTGCTCCTGATGAGGTCTTGACGTCATTCTCCTCGCGAGGCTTAGCTCCCTCGCGAAGGTCTTGGATAGCTGGTCGATCAGCCAGGGCGTACCAGGCCGTAGTAGGAGCGCGTCACGGCCTGCAGACAGGCAAGTTTGGGTACCCTGGTTCCCAGTACGCCGACAAACACTGTCGGCATTCTGGGAACAGGGGTAGCCAGACTTCCGTGCATGCGGCCTAGAGCGTGGCTCATCCAGCGGCCTGGTACGGCATATCTTTATCAGCAAACCACTGAAGACCCTTGCGAGGGGCCAAGCCTCGCGAGGCAGATGACGCAAGACCTCCCCTAGGGCGGCCTCACTAGGCTGGCTCTCGAGGAGCGGAGATATCAAGGCAAGGGACACCTCGCGAGGTTTGCGTGATGTGAGCCATGACGACCAAGACCAGGCCGGCACCAACGGGCGTAGGAAGCCAGTTTCCTCTTTGGTGCTAAAGGGGCAAGCACAGGCGAGGAATCCCGAGGCGTCAGGCAAATGTTTCCATATCGGTGCAACAAGACCAAGACCAGCGGAACGACAGGACGAAGGTCACCACGGAGCCCACGATGACGTCACCACCAGAGCCTTTGGCAGGCAGAGACCACCTTTTGTAAGGATAGCTTGTACTAGCTGCACCCTTTCAAACTCGGCCGTTCTGGGATCCCTTCCCGCTCAATATTTTGGAAGAGGACCAATGCCACTATAAATAGGACCTAGCCACCACCATATGGGGCATCTCATCTTGAGCTGACCCAACTTTAGACGGGGGATCATTCAGACCACCCTCACACCCACCGGCTCACTAATCCCAAGAACACCTCTCCTCAGGAGGCTATTCTTCCCGTGTACTTGTTCATCCTCAGCCTACAAGGCAATCGAGCACACCACACTGGTGTAGGGTATTACACCACTACGGTGGCCCGAACCAGTATAAATCCTCGTGTCTCTTGTTCTTCGGGTTCGACGAGCTAGGCCTAGGAATCGGTGTGAGAGCGAGCTAGAGCGGAAATAAGAGATCTTCGTGCGAACCCCAGTGTTCGAACCTCAAGGGTTTGCCAGAACCCGCGATCCGACATTTGGCGCGCCAGGTAGGGGTGTGCCGAAGCATCCCTTCCGTCGATCCACGCTCCATCGTCCCACCGGTTCCATGGCCGATGCTCGCCGTGCTCGTGCTGAGCGAAGGGGACGCCCTTGCCGCCCGCGTCGCTCACACAACACTTGCCGGCGGACCTCCTTGCCATTCTCCATCGCCCGCCGCCAATGCCGCCACCGGCCCGACGCGACACGAGCAGCAAGCCTCGTCGATGCATCCCTCTGTGCGGCGGGATGGACGCACCCCAACCCCGTCTTTGACTGCAGTGGGCTCGTCGTCCCACGCTTGTCGCGGACCCACGGACGTGCAGGCTGCTTTGCTCATGGCACGCGAGCTCCTGCGTTACCGCCCCATCGACGAACTCTATGAAGACTGGCTCGACCACATCGCCGAGCTCGTTAGCGCCGCTGGGGTCTCTCCTGCACCATCCCTATCACTACCTCGCCCGCCTCCCTCTGCAGGCGAAGTAGCCCATGAAGCATCTCCACCACCCCCGCATCAAGGCGTCGTCCATGACCCATGGCACGCAGCCCCGTGGCGCGACCCCTCGCGTAGGGCCCATGCATGAAGAAGGAAGCTGCTAAGAGATCCAGCGGCCTTGAGGAGGAGTGCCAGCACTCCCTCCACCGCCACGTCGAGACCGTGCGCCCCCTGCCATGGTGGCGCATGAGAAGCAAGACCAAGCTCCACCTCCGCGACAAGCTCTGGTGCCAACAGCATGCTGCAAGGCCCTCGCCCCCGAGCTGCGCAATGTCAACTGGCCCGGGAAGTTCAAGCCCGACCTGCCTCCACGCTACGATGGCAGCCCCGACCCTGCAGAGTTCCTGCAGCTCTACGAGCTGAGCATCGAGGCCCCAATGGCGACGATAAGATCATGGCGAACTAGTTCCCCATGGCTCTCAAGGACGACGTGCGCTCGTGGCTCCTGAACCTGCCCGCAGGATCGATATCCTCCTGGGGTGAGATGCACGAGCGGTTCATCGCCAATTTCCACGGAACCCAAAACCTCCCCCCGGCCGCTGGTGACCTGCGACGCATCAAGCAACAAAAAGGAGAAACTCTGCAGAAGTTCATCCAACGCTTCAACAGCGTCCGCGTCAAGATCCCCAAGGTCCCGGACAAGGCCATCATCTCAGCATTCTCCAATGGCGTCCGCGATGTCAAGATGAAGGAGGAGCTCGCCATGCACGAAGATATGTGGATGACCCTGGAGCTGTTCAACCTCGCGACCAAGTGCACCCGTCGGCGTTCTGGGAATGGGGGTATCCAGACTTGCCTGCCTGCGGCCCAGGACGTGGCTCATCAGGCGGCCTGGTATGGCCCAACATCTTCAGCAACCTCTCAAGACCCTCGCGATGGGCCAAGCCTCACAAGGTGAATGACACAGGACATCCCCTGGGGCGGCCTCACTAGGCCGGCCCATGAGAATCGAAGATATCAAGGCAAGGGGCACCTCGCGAGGTCCTCGTGACGTGAGAAGTGACGACCAAGGCCAGGCGGGCGCCAGCGGGCGCAGAGTGCCAGTTTCCTCTCTGGTGATAAATAAGCAGGTGCAGGAACAGAGTCGTGAGGCATCAGGCAAACGTTTCCATACCGGTGCAACAAGACCAAGACTAGCAGGACGGCAGAACGGAGGTCATCGAGGAGACCACGACGGTGTCACCACCAGAGCCTTTGGCAGGCGAAAAACACCTTTTGTCAGGATAGCTTGTACTAGCTGTCCCCTTTGAAATTTGGTCGTTGTGGGATCCCTTCCCGCTCAATATTTGGGAAGAGGACCCGGGCCACTATAAATAGGACTAGCCACCACCATTGGGATCATCTCATCTTGAGTTGATCAGATAGAAGGCCACACACTCACAAGCTCACGCGAGCACAAGGACACCTCTCCTCAGGAGGCAGTTCACTCCATGTACTAGTTCTTCCTCATCCTACAAGGCAATCCACCAAACCACACTGGATTAGGGTATTACACCACAATAGTGGCCCGAACTAGTATAAACCTTGTGTCCCTTGTTCTTCGGATCTGACGAGCTAGACCTAGGGATTGGCGAGTAGACGAGCTAGGACGGAAGAAGAGATCTTCGTGCGCACCCCAAAGTTTGAACCTTAAGGGTTTTGCCGGAACCCAAGATCCGACATTTCCCATGCCACGTAGGGGTGTGCCGAAATTTATCCCCCGTCCATCCCACTCTCCATCCACCAAGCTCTCATGGCGGGCGTCCCTCCTCCGACCGGCTTAGCGGCCACCCGCGGCGGCTCTTCGGGCCACCAGGCCTTCACCCCCGCCTTACGACGGGTGTAGTGACCACCCAGGTTTAGTCCAGACCTGCCACCCCGTTACAACGGGGAAGCGGACCCGACCGTCTTCCTCCAGGCTTACGAAGAGGCCATCTCGGCGGCCGGCGGCGACAACAAGGTCATGGCCAGCTGGCTCCCCATGGCGCTCACCGGCGTGCCGCACGCCTGGTTTTCTAGCTTGCCAGAATCATCCGTGGCGTCCTGGGAGGAGATGCACGACCTCTTCATTGCACGCTTCGGGGCGCCGGCGCCCCTTGTCGTCGTGCCCCTCCTCGGCGGCTCCCAAGCGCCACCCTCCGGCTGCCACATCAAGCAGATCTTTCGCCAGGCGGGCGTCACCCCCATACACCAGGGGGCTCCTCCTGGATGGGTGGCGCCCAAGGCCGACCTCACCTTCGACTCAGGGGACCACCCTGCCTCCATCGCGGGCTCCGGCGCTCTCCTGATGCTCTGCACCCCCACCATCTGCAACGTGGCAGTCACCAAGACCCTCATCAACAGTGGTGTTGGCCTCAACATGCTCTCGGTGGAGGCTTTCAGCTTGCTTCAAGTTCCACTTGAGCGGCTACGCCAAACCAAACCCTTCTCCGGAGTCAGCAGCGATTCCACCAGCCCTCTGTGGCAGATCCGCCTCCCGGTCAACTTCGGCACCCGAAACAACTACCGCACTGAGTTGATCGACTTCGACATCGCTCGAATCGGTCTCCCGTACAACTCCATCCTCGGGTACCCAACGTTGGCTTAGTTCATGGCCGTGACTCACCCAGCCTATAACCTCATGAAGATGCCAGGGAGTAGCGGTGTCCTTACCGTGGCGGGGGACACCAAGGAAGCACTAGAGGCCCTCAAGCGCCTCTTTCGGACCGCTGCGGCGGCGGATCTGTCCGGTGAAGTCGCCCGTGGAACCGAGGGGGCTGCACCGGCCAAGAAGAAGAAACTTTTCTCGCAAGACCGAGCCAAAATGAAGCAGGTGCCCATGTATGAAGATGAGCCGTCCGGTGTCGCCTTCACCATAGGTGCTGGTCTCCCCCAGCTCTAGAAGAGGTGCTGGTTGGGTTCCTGCGCACGAACATGGATGTGTTCGCGTGGGAACCCAAGGACCTGGCGGGAGTCCCAAGGGAGGTGATCGAGCATCACCTGAACGTATGCCCCACCATGCGCCCCGTGAAGCAGAAGTCCAGGCGCCAAGCTACAGAGAAGCAGTCCTTCATCATGCAGGAGACTTGTAAGCTGGAGGTAGCGGGTGTCGTCCGCGAGGTCCGGTACCCAGAGTGGCTAGCAAACCCCGTCGTCGTACCCAAGAAAGGAGAAAACGAGCGCATGTGTGTCGACTTCACCAAGCTCAACAAAGCTTGTCCCCAAGACCCGTTTCCTCTGCCCCGCATCGACCGGATCGTCGACTCTATCGCCGAGTGCGACCTGCTGTGCTTCCTGGATGCCTTCTCAGGTTACCACCAAATCAAGATGGCGCTGCAAGACGTCGAGAAAACTACCTTCCTCACCCCGTCTAGAATATACTGCTACACCTGCATGCCGTTTGGGTTGCGGAATTCTGGAGATACCTTTCAACGGTTAATGCACATCGCACTCGGAAAACATCTTGGGAGGAACGCTGAGGCATACGTAGATGACATCGTGGTAAAATCTCAGGAGGCCTGTGCAAGGTAGACCTGTGGCTCAACCCGGAAAAGTGTGTGTTCGGCGTCTCGTCGGGCAAGCTTTTGAGCTTCCCGGTGTCGCACCAAGGGATCGAGGCAAACCCCGAGATGGTCAATGCCATAGAAAGGATGAGTCCGCCCAAGAACCTCATGGAGATGCAGAAGCTGGCCGGCTGTGTAATGTCACTCGGGCGTTTCATCTCCAAGATAGGAGAGAGAGCCCTCCCTTTCTTCAAGCTGATGAAAAGGAAGGGCCCATTCGAATGGACCCCTGAGGCTAATTAGGCGTTCGAAGACCTCAAGAGATACCTCACCATTCCACCGGTAATGGTGGCACCTAAACCTCAAGAACCATTCGTGCTTTACCTGGCCGCAATAACACATTCCGCCAGTGCAGCCTTGGTGGCTGTCCGAGAGGAGCGCCAAGACAACACCTCGCAACCCAAGGGCGGCACTCCCGAGGCCCCCACAGGGTCGGAGGACGACCGCGTCCTGGAAGACAACTCCCCTGAGGCCGTAGCTGCCCCAACTGGCGACCAAGACCCTGGAGCACCTTTACCCAGTCAAACTACACAGCCACAGGCGAATACGAACTTCACCCCCGTCGAGCATCCGGTATACATCAACGACACGATGAACCGTGATGCCCGAGCATGCTACCCATGCCGCAGAAGCTCTTGGTTGCGCTCTCCGTTGCTTCACGTAAGCTACACCACTACTTCCAAGGCAACCCCATTAAGGTTGTCTCAGCATACCCTCTGGAGAGGGTACTCCCGAGCCCAAACGCGGTAGGAAGGGTCACAGAATGGAATATAGAGCTGCAGGCATTCCAGCTAGAGTTCAGCACCACCAGAGTCATCAAGGGAGCCGCACTCTCTTACTTTGTGGCAGACTGGACTGATGCCCAAGGAACAGAAGCAAGTCAGGACCGTCCCTCTCGTCGGGGAGCAAAGCGCCAGATGGCTGGGTCATGTACTTCGACGACGTGTTCGCCCGCCAGGGCACGGGGGCTGGGGCTGTGCTCATCTCGCCCACTCAAGACAAGCTCTACTACGCCGTGCATCTCTACTTTTCGCCGGGTGATAAGGTCTCCAACAACATCTTGGAGTACGAGGGCCTCATCGCCAGTCTCAAGGCGGCGATGGCCCTGGGGGAGAAACACCTTGTAATCAGGGGCGATTCCCAGCTCCTCGTCAACTTCTCCAACAAGGTGTACGAGCCAAAGGACGAGCATATGGAGGCGTCCCTCGCAGAGGTACGTAAAATGGAGAAGCGGTTCTTGGACCTGGAGCTGGAGCACGTGCCCCGTGGCACTAAGAAGGAGGCCGACGACATCGCCAAGAGAGCGTCCATGCGCCTGCCCCAAGAGCCGGGTGTCTTCGAGGAGAGGATCCTCAGGCCCTTGGTGTCACCCCCACGAGAAGGGCCGGCGAAGCCTGAGGAGGAACTCCCCCAGCCACCGACCTCGGGAGCCCTCGCCCGCGGCCCGGCCTCAGAAGCCCGCTTGCTCCTGGCGCTCGAGCCCCAGGAGGGATGCTAGACCGAGGAACTCAAGTCATACCTGGTGCGAGGAGCGCTTCCAGAAAAGGAGGAGGACGCTGAGCGCATGGCTCGACAGGCTACGACATACTGCATCCAAGATGGTGAGCTTTACAGGAAGCGACCAAATGATGTTTCTTTGCGATGCATCGCCAGGGAGCAGGGAGGCGAGCTGCTAGCTGACATCCACACTGGGGACTATGGGCATCATTCATCATCACACACCTTGGTCAAAAAGGCATTCGGCAGTGGTTTCTACTGGCCCACGGCGCTCAACGATGCAGCAGAACTGGTGAAATCTTGCGAGGCTAGCCAGTTCCATGCCAAACAAATCCACTAGCCGGCTCAGGGCCTGCAGACTATCCCGCTCTCCTGGCCATTTGCGGTCTGTGGGCTGGATATCCCGGGGCCCTTCCCAGGAGTGCTTGAGGGCTACCAATACCTCTACGTCGCCGTCGACAAATTCACCAAATGAGCGGAAGTGGAAGCCGTCCGAACCATCTTCGCCGGCTCCGCAGTCAAGTTCATCAAGGGCCTCATAAACTGGTTCGGGGTCCCCAACCGCATCATCACCGATAACGGCTCACAGTTCACTAGCAACCTTTTCAAGACATATTGTGCTAATCTTGGAACACAAATTTGCTATGCTTCCGTAGCACACCCCAAGAGCAATGGCCAGGATGAGCGCACCAACGCACATGCCCTGAGAGGCCTCAAGACCAGGACCTTCAAGAAGAAGCTCGAAGCTTGCGGAAGGGGTTGGCACGATGAGCTCCCATCCGTGCTATGGTCAATTCGCACCACTGCCACCAAGCCAACAGGCGAGAACCCATTCTTCCTCGTCTACGGAGCTGAAGCAGTCCTCCCTCACAAGGTCAGGCACTGCTCCCCGCGAGTCTTGGCGTTCGACGAGGCGCGGCAGGGCGCCGTGCAAGGGACGGACCACGTGCGGGGGGGCGGGGGAGCGCCGGCGTGACGCTTCGCTCCGAGCTGCAAGATACCAGCAGGCGTTGCGGCGGTACTATTGCCGCAACATCCGCCGTGGAACACTCTAGGTAGGTGATCTCGTCTTGAGGAGAGTCCTCTCTAGAGAGGGGTTCCATAAGCTCTCGCCTGTGTGGGAAGGCCCGTTCAAAATCACCCACGTCTCCCGACCTAGCGTCGTGCGCCTGGAAATAGGGGACGGCGTCCCCGCCCTGAACGCGTGGAACATATGGCACCTCCGGAGGTTTTATCCATGAAATAAGGCCCTTGCGCTTGAGAAGACTAAGCTCCTTGCTTGCAAGGTACAAGGCCCTTGCGCCTAAGAAGACTAGGCTCCGTGCCTGCGAGGAACAAGGCACTTGCGCCTGAGAAGACTAGGATCCATGCCTGCGAGGAACAAGGCCCTTGCGCCTGAGAAGACTAGGCTCCATGCCTGCGAGGAACAAGGCCCTTGCACCTGAGAAGACTAGGCTCCATGCCTGCGAGGAACAAGGCCCTTGCGCCTGAGAAGAATAGGCTCCGTGCCTGCAAGGAACAAGGCCCTTGGGCCTGAGAAGACTAGGCTCCGTGCCTGCAAGGAACAAGTCCCTGCGCCTAAGAAGCCAAGGCCCAGTGCTTGTGAAGCAAGGCTCGCGCCTGTGAAGATCTCCACTCGTGCCACTCTCACGTATTAATGAGTGGGGCTGTACATAGCCCGGAGTCTCTGGAGAGTCGCCCTCGGGCCTCGGGGGCTCCCTCCCACATCCTAGTGGCAGCACTTAGCTCCGCACTGGTGAGAAGACTTGATTAGGTGGCAGACGCGGCCGTTCAATTTCTTTCTAGAGTTGGCTTGCCCATGTCTTCCATTTTAATGGATTCTGAAGGTTTTGGCGTTCCTCGATTGCTTGGTTTTGATTTCCCTCTGTGGTCCTTCTCTCAGTTTTCGGGCTAGCTCAGGGAGAGAGGCAGTTGCACGACGTTCTCCCCAGTGCCCCCCTTAGCCTTCACGAGGTGCCCAAACCAGGGCTTGTGATTGGCACGCCCCCCATCATTATGTCCGTGCCCCACAGGTACCGCGACAAGGGGCGACCGACCATGCTCAGCCCGCGTCAAGGGCCTCGGGCAGTAGAGGATAATAACCACCTAACGAGTTTTTGCAGCCTCACAAAGGGTCAAACGTCACGAGATGAGGGCAATCCCGAGTGCGACAAGATAAGTCTCCTCGCCCTGAGGGCACGTAGCACATAGATTGCGCAATAATGGACATAGACACTAAGCATGGTGTTCAATATCATAAAACGACGGTTCATTACATGCCCTTCCAGGGATCCATACTTGTTTGTTTGAATGATGTAGGAAGAAAGAAAAACCAAGAACGGCTGACCACGACCCTCGAGGCACGACTGCTCTCGAGGTCCTACACCCCGAGCTCAGCCAGAGCCATCCTCACGCTTCACCTGAGCGTGACGACGAGACGACCCAGCACCACCTTCCAGGCGGGCACGGAGGCATCGCGGCTGGTCGTAGCCACCGCTGTTGGAGCTGCCGCTGAAGGAGGAGCAGCCATAGCTGGACGAGCTGCGGCCATCACCCAGGCCAAGCACCTCGCCGCCGGCGTTGTCCTTAGGGCAGCACTCGGCGCGGCGCCCGTCTTCCCCAAACACCGTCATGAAGAGGGTCGAGTCATCGCCTTATCTGAAATGAAGGGTGTACCATCCGCCCAAGCCACACGCGCGGGAAACCGTTTGCCATCCATGAGCCGAAGTCACAGCGCCCGAGGCGGAGACCTCCACTATGACCCACGAAGCCCTGCTGCAACAACCATACGCCTGCAGCCAAAAGCCTCCAGAGCTCGCAACGAGGAGTTCACCGTCTAGGGAGCGCGGGAGCTAGAGCCGGGCACCGACTGGGCTCTCTGACCACACGACGAACTCCAACGTCACCTCCGCAAAGTGGGAGCATGGCTGGGGAGGCCTGGCGACCCCAGAGCGCGTCCCTTCGTTCACAGGACCGCCAGCGCCACGGTAGCCCCCGCCGCTCGATGAGCCGCCGCCACGGTTACTAGGAGCGGCTGACGGCGTCGTGGGGGTCCACCCACGCCCGCTAGCCGCTTCGATAGGAGTCGCGGCACGCTTGCGGCGACGGCCTCGTCCCCTCTTAGCTGGTGGTGAGCCGGGCCCCACTTGCCAAGCCTTCCCCTTCTCCACGGACGAGAACTTCCTGGGCGGCGCCATGAGCGGCTCGGTCAGGCAAAGGGCAAGAGAGAAGAAGGAGAAAGAGGAACGAAGGAAGAAGATGGGTAGCGAGCACTCCGCCTGTCGCCTTATTTATAGCCGAAGAAGGCCAACCACCAGCCTCCTTAATCACAGGTATTGTTGACTTTTGTGCATGCAGGGACTTGTCAAGTCATGCAGTCGCCAAGGCTGCGCGGGGAAGTGGAGACACCCACGTCCCATCAATTGACACGCGCCAGTCGAGGCGGTAGGATTTTGGGGCCCCTAGCGCTTCACACTTGGACCTTGGATTCGCCACGAAGCCAAGCCCGAGCGCACCTTGGGCCTGGGGGCTACTGTCGATGTTCTGGGAACAGGGGTACCAAGACTTGCCTGCCTGCGGCCCAGGACGTGGCTCATCAGGCGGCCTGGTACATCCCAACATCTTTAGCAACCACTCAGGACACTCGTGAGGGGCCAAGCCTCGCGAGGTGAATGACGCAGGACATCCCCAGAGGCGGCCTCACTAGGCCGGCTCATGAGAATCGAAGATATCAAGGCAAGGGGCACCTCTCAAGGTCCTCGTGACGTGAGCAGTGATGACCAAGGCCAGGCGGGTGCTAGCGGGCGCAAAGTGCCAGTTTCCTATTTGGTGATAAAGAGGTAGGTGCAGGCGCCGAGTCCCGAGGCATCAAGCAAAGGTTTCCATACCGGTGCAACAAGACCAAGACCAGCAGGACAGCAGAACGGAGGTCATGGCGGAGCCCATGACGGCGTCACCACCAGAGCCTTTGGCAGGCGAAGACCACCTTTTGTCAGGATAGATTGTACTAGCTGTCCCCCATCAAATTTGGCCATTGTGGGATCCCTTCCCGCTCAATATTTGGGAAGAGGACCCGGGCCACTATAAATAGGACTAGCCACCACCATTGGGATCATCTCATCTTGAGCTGATCAGATTGAAGGCCACACACTCACAAGCTCACCCGAGCACAAGAACACATCTCCTCAGGAGGTAGTTCACTCCACGTACTATTTCTTCCTCAGCCTACAAGGCAATCCACCACACCACAATGGATTAGGGTATTACACCACAACGGTGGTCCGAACCAGTATAAACCTTGTGTCCCTTATTCTTTGGATTTGACGCGCTAGACCTAGGGATCGGCGAGTAGACGAGCTTGGGTGGAAGGAGAGATCTTCGTGCGTGTCGGATTCAGGGCTCCGCAAAACCCGTTAAGTTCGAACACAGGGGCGTGAACGAAGATCTCTCCCACACACGTCTACCTAGCGCCTCGCTCTCGTCTCGATGGGAAGATTCAAGTAAACAACAAACAAGCACACAAGAGTTTATCCAGGTTCGGGCCACCGTGTGGTGTAAGAACCTACTTCCTGCTTTGGTGGATTGGCTCCGGGCGAGCTAGAATATGAACTGGTAAAAGGGCTCCTGGGCTTAGGAGGCGAGCTCAGGAGGGTCAGGAGGCTAGTGTTCTTTCTCCTTGTGCGGTGGTCAAGTGTGTGAATCAATCCCCCCTTCTCAGTGGGAATCCTAACTACTTATATAGGCAGCCCCGATCCTCTTCCCCCGAAATGTTTAGGTGGGAAGGGATCCCACAATGGCCATTTTGGAGCGGGAACACAAGGACGTTGTTGCCCTGACAAAAGCGGTCTTCGTCTGCAAAAGGATCAGGCGGTGAAACGGTGGTGGGCTCGACGGTGACATCCTCCTTATCGTCCTTGCGGTATTCGGTCTTGCTGAACCAAAGAGGAAACCTTTGCCAGACTCCTTGGGAACCAACGGCTGCGCTGTCCCCTTTGCACCGAAATGGCAACTGCGCCGCTGGCGGACGCTGGCACTCGCTGGCGCAGTGCATCACTGCTGACATCACTGCCTCCTCCTGAGGCAAGCTTGGCCTTGGATTCTCCGCCCCTCCGGAACGTCTTGCCGAGGCCGCTCCCGAGGGGGTCTTGGCGTTGTTCTCCTCGCGAGGGTCTTGAGCAGCCGATCGATTAGCTGGGCCGTACCAGGACGCTTGTAGGAGCGCGACGCGGCCCGCAGACAAGCAAGTCTGGGTACCCTGGTTCCCAGGACGCTGATAGTAGCCCCGGGGCCCAAGGCGTGCGCGAAGTTGCTTCAGGGTGAAGCCTTAGTCGAGGACGAAGCGACGCGGGCCCCAAAAAGGCTGCGGTCCAGGCTGGCGCACGGCGGTTGGATGGGACGCGAGCGACCCCGCTCCCCACATCGTCTCGGTAACCGTGTGATTTGGCGCGGGCAGCAGGGCCATTATGGCTATACGCGAGTGGCCGCCGGTTGGTCTTCTTGGCTTATAAACAGGGGGGTGAGGCTCCACGCCTCTCACCTGACCGTTGCAGGCCGATCCCCATGTTTCCATTGCTCCCATGGCTCCCTGGAGCCGATTCGCAGGTTCCGGCCACGAAGAAAGGGAAGAGCCCGGTGGTAGAGCCCGAACGGCTCCCCCGAAGAAGAGGCGTCGTGATTCTCCGGGTGCGTTCCTGAGGTCGTCGGACGCCCGCACGTTGTGCACGCGGGCACCACCAGGATTTCCACTTCCCCCGTACACCCCAATGACAGCAAGATTGAGCAATGGCGGCGATAGGGGTGGCGCCGCTAGTCGCCCGGAGAGACGGGCATCTCCTCGCACCCTGCTACCATCCCGTCCGGAGGATGATGCCCGCGAGTTCATCGTGTGGGCGGGGGCCCCTCCGCATTCCTCGATCCTTCTTCCTCCGTTATTGAGGGAGGTACTCTCGGCTCGTGGACGAGTGACGATGGAGTTGAGGCACGAAGGGTGTCACCTTCCTCCTTCGCATACCGACGTGGAGGTGGTTTCTTCCGGCCAGGTCTTCATGACCTGGGGCTGGGGTGTGGTGCATCGCGCCTGCGCCCCCACCGGGAGGCACATTCTTCACTTCGCACGGGACACGACGGGTGCGATGACCTTCAAAGTCTTCGGGGCGGACGGCCTCGGACTGACGTGTGGCGCAGGGAATGGGCTCGCTAGCGACCATTCCCCGTGTCGTCAGGGCAGCGAGGCGCTCGATGTTGGCTATATCTCCGACTCTCCTGATAGCAGTTATGCTACCCCTGAGACGGCCTCGAGCTCTGACGAGAGCTACGAGCCACCAAGCCACCTCCCCTATCGTCGGAGGGAAACGGTGTCCTCCCGGTGTCGCCGCTGTTGAAGGAGTTCAAGCCGAGTTCCTTGGGAGCGTCTTCCTTAGCTTACTTCCCGCGGGACATCATGGAGGACTTCACAAGGACATGTACATTCTCGTAATACTTTTGTTATTATCTAGTGTTATAAACTTATGTCCTGCGGTAGCTTAAGGACCTACGCGTGCGAGACCCAGTCCCGAAACCAGCCTCGGCCTGTGCTGGTATGCCAAGTCGCGGCACCGAGGCCAAGGCCAGGCGGCGAGGGGTCCAGGATCCGGTAAGAGCCCCCGAGGCGCAATGCGCAGGAGGCCCTTCTTGGCGTGCAGCCAGCACCCACTCGTCCATCGGGAAAGGCTTCGTAACTATAGTATGCAAGCGGGTGCAACAATGAAACTTGTCTTAGCAATTCCTGAGGTCAAATGGTGCTTGACTCCTGCTGCCCTTCCCCTGAGGCAAGGTTTGGCGTCCAAGCGCGCTCGTGAGGAGGCGGCAGTGACCCCTCCCGAGGCCCTGGGACAGACGCCACGTGGTTGGTGGAGACGTTTCTCCGGGCCGTTACCCCCACGGCCAAAGGGGTGGGGCCTGGTGGTGCTGCGCTTGGTGATGCCTGATCCGTCCTGTTTAGTGAGAGAAGTGCGAGTGCCTCGGGGAGGCGTAAGAACTTGGTTGAATTCGAAAAAACTTGACGTTATTGTAATAGCTAGATGATTCCATGCTTGCTTCCTTTCATGTTTGCTTTAGGTGCTCTGCGTCGGCAGGGCCCAACCCCGCGCATACCTCGACCGCCGCTGAGCCCTCTGGATGACCGGGGTTACCGTAGTAACTAGACTCGTTGCTGAGCCCTCCGGACACCAGGGTTACCGTAGTAACTAGACTCAAGGGATGAGGGGCTATGTGGCCAGTGAGGCCCTTGGGTCGCGATGCCCAAGGGTCCCCCTTGACGTTCAAGCGATCCCATTTTGGTTCTGCGTCGGCAAGGCCCAACCCCACGCATACCTCGATCGTCATTGAGCCCTTCGGAGGACCGGGGTTATCGTCATAACTAGGCTCAAGAGATGAGGGGCTACGTGGCCAGTTAGGCCCTTGGGTCGCGATCCCCAAGGGTCCCCCTTGACGTTAAAACGGCTCTCATGAAGGAGAGGGAGCACCATACCAGCCCACGAGCCTTCGCCTTGGATGGGGGCATGAGAAGGCCGGGTGTCTGGGCACCTGGTAGGTTGGCGTTTGCCAGGCGTGACCTGAGCATAGCCCCCGTGCCTAGCCCCCCTCGCGACACCCATCCAAGGAGAAGTTGTGAGCGTCGTGAGCTGAAAAGCTCCCTGAGGTTGGTGGGACCACTAGGGGCCACCCTCAGTTGCTTATAACTAGCGTGGAGCATAGAGCTACCACACTTGCGCGGAGTGTGGGCATAACCGCACCTCGGTCATATTGGTCAGCGCGGAGCTTGGTGCTTCCACTGGTTCATGGGCATAACCGCTCCTCGGTTGGATCTGCCAGCGCGAAGCTTGGTACTTCCACTGGATCGTGGGAGGGAGCCTCCCATCGGGAGAGACTACGGGGCGTGTACAGCCCTGTCCTGATGGGTGGCTTGCACGGTAAGACAGCCAAGGTGTATATGGTCCTTCCTAAGGATGAGCTGAATGACTCTGAGGAAGTTCTCGTGAGCTTACGCATCACTCACGAGACCCTACCCTGAGGCGGGTTGCGCCTGAGTCTTCTTCTGCAAAATGTGAAAAGAGAGGTGTTGTGTCGACCTGCGCCGAGTGCATCTCCAGGGGATATTGCATGAGAAGGCCGCAGCACCAGCGACCCCAGGAGGTGACGTCACGGGGTTAACCCGCGAGACAGAGCTCAACAACTGGATTTGTCGACGCTGCAGGGACGGACCCGAGCACAGACGCCACGCCCAGTCTTCTCATGCCACAATCCAAAGGAAAAACAGCCGGCGCGCGGTTCCCGCATGAGCGAGGCACCTGCCACGGGCCCCTACTTACCCATCCACGATTAGCCCATGCGAGAACAAGGCACCAAGGACCATGGGAGGTGCCGTCAAGGAAATGGCTCGCTAGGCAGAGCTCAGCCCTTGGGTTTATCGACGCTGCAGGGATGGACCCGAGCACAGACGTCGTGCCAGTCCTTAATCATGGGGCAATCGCGAGTGGGACCACAAGGTCTCATGACCGTAGTGGCGGTGAGGATGCCAAGCATATAGATAATGCGAATGGAAAGAGATATCTGGCCTTGATCATGCAAAAAGGGAGACAGCCGCGGGGGAACAGCCCCGAGCGACCCGAGGATGATGCAGCCCGAGAGGCGCCCTCGTTTGGATACCTGAAGTGTCACCTGATACTTGTCGAAGGAGAGTTGGGGTAGCTGAAGACGCAAGTTGTGCGGGTCGCTCCCGAGGATTGTCGGGCTCCTGAGGCCCAGGGGCTCCTAAGTCTCTCAGTGGTCGCGCAGGTCCGGCTGCCGCTCCGTCCGGACCGCCTGCCACTGAGCCTCCCGAGCCCCCAAGGCCTGCTGCGCGAGATGCTGGAACGTGGCAGCCGCATTGCCGAAGTCGAAGAGCGTGCGGACGTAGCTGCAGGGGAGGGCCTGCCTCCGGCCGACCGCCGTCGGCCAGAAGGGCTCCTGAGAAGCGGCCCGCTTGAGACCCGCGATGTCGACGCAGATGCTGAAGCAGTTGCTTGGGCTGCGAGTAGGTGGACTTGGGATCGTGCGGTTACGCCCACCGCGGATGAGTCTTGCGTACTGAAGTTTCTCTGTAACTTGGTCGATGAAGTCCTTAGCCCCCAGCGCTGGACGGCTCGCGCTGGGCTCACAAAAACGTGCATCAAGATATGCTTGCAGGTGGTGCTCGAACACCTCCCTCGGGGCATGGGTCAGCTCAGGTACACACCAGAGGAGAGCCCTCGAGCCCGTCACGAGAGGGGCATCGAGCGCGCCTCCCTATGCAAGGGTGGAAGGCGCCTCGTCAGCAGGCGCGAGTCCTGAGGCCAGGTCGTCGGGAGCCCCCGCGTCCTGAGGTCCGTCGACGTGTAGGTTCTTCTTCTTCTTGGGGGCGGTCTGCAGGGCGAAGACAGCTCCATCCTCATCGGAGTACTCAACCGCCGCGGTCTGGTAGGCACGCTCCAGGGAACGCACCGCTTCCTTCTTGTCAAAGTCGATCGTGATGACTCCGCCGCTCCCGGGCATCTTGAGGACGTTGTAGCCGTGATGGGTCACCACCATGAACTTGGCAAGGGCAGGTTACCCAAGGATGGCATTGTATGAGAGGTGGATGTTGTCGACGTCGAAGTCGATGAGTTCCGTGTGGTAGTTGTCACGGTCACCAAAGGTGACGGGGAGGCGGACTTCCCCCATTGGGAGCGTGGAGCCATCCATGACTCCGTAGAATGGCTTGGTGGGGTGGAGCTGATCGTAGGGAACCTGGAGTGTCTCGAAGGTCTGGACGGAGAGGACGTCGAGCCCTGCTCCGCCGTCGATGAGGGTCTTGGTCACGAGGACGTTGCTGATGGTCGGGGTGCAGAGCATCGGGAGTGTGCTTGGGGCTGCAGTGCACTTGAGCTGGTCTTTGGGGTCGAAAGTGATGACTTGCTTGGTCCACCTGAGGTTGCGCGCGGTGTCAAGCCTAGGAAGCGCCGTGTTCACCTCACAGGCGAACTGCTTGAAGATGCGGTGAGAAGCTGGGGCATGGGCTCCTCGCAGAATGCACACGACTGCACGCGGTTCCTGGAAGCCCCCTGCCCCGTCTCCCCGGCGGTCGTCGTCATTCCTCCTTGGCGGTGGTGGCAGCGGAGGCAGGCCTCCGTGGCCCTGAGGGCGACCCTCACGAGGCTGGTCGCACCAGGGGGCGTCATGAGGCTGCTCCTGCCAGTTGTCTTCACGAGGTTGCTCACGCCACCCTTGGCGTGAGTTCCTGCCGTCCCAACGTCCTCCTCCTCGGCCTCCTCCACGACCGTAGCCGCAGTTGTCGCGCTCAGGGCGCTGCCCGACGCACCCACCGCGCATCGCCCTGAGCTCCTGACACTCGTTGGTGTTGTGGCTGTGGACGTTGTGGAAGACGCAGTACGGTCGGTTGTCTGTGGGGAGGTCATCGTAGCTGCAGCCATGCTTCACTTCTGGCTCAGCAGCCAGCACGGTGGGTCCCTTACGCTTCAGCTCCTTGGCCTTGGTTTTCTTGTCGTCTGCCTCCGCCTCAGGCAGCTCCTGAAGGGAGAGGCGGCCTTCCTCCGCTCTGGCGCACTTCGCCGCGAGCTTGAACATCTCGAGGGCTGTGCACAGGTCTTCGTGGATGGCAAGCTCTTCCCTCATCCTGACATCACGGACGCCATCGGAGAACGCGGAGATGATGGCCTCCTCCGAGACCCTGGGGATACGGAGGCACATGGTGTTGAAGCGTTGGCTGTAGTTTTGCAGGGTTTCTCCCGACTGGTGCCTCACGCGAGGCAAGTCAGCAGCTGCTGGGGCTCGGTCGCGGGTGCCTTGGAAGTTAGCGACGAAGCGCTCTCGAAGTTCTCCCCAGGAGGAGATGGATCCCACCGGGAGGTTCAGGAGCCAGGAGCACGCGCCGTCCTTCAGAGCCATGGGGAACCAGTTCGCCGTGACCTGCTCAGTGCCATTGGACGCCTCGATGCTCAGCTCGTAGAGTTGGAGGAACTCCGTGGGGTTGGTGGTGCCGTTGTAGCGCGGAGGCAGGTCCAGCTTGAACTTGCCGGGCCAGACAAGGCGCCGTAGCTCGGGAGCTAGGGTTCCACACCCACGCACGCTCATGATCACATGCGCCCCCTGCACCTATGACGCTGGTTCTTGAGGTGCTGGCGCCACCACCTCCTGTGGCGCGCGGTCTGGGCGTTGTGGGCCAGGGGGCCCACGAGCCCCTGCAAGTGGGTGTGGGATCACCTGGCAACTCTCCTCGTCGCGGGCGTGGGCTTTGCGGGGTTGTTCATGTCGAGGGGCCTCGTGCCGGACCTCCTGGCCGGCGGGGTGAAGGGGAGGCCGAGCCGGGACCCCACGGTCCTCGTTTGCCACCAGGGGCGACGGAGGACGTGAGTAGTGCGTTGGTGCAGGTGCTTCCCCAGCAGCATTGACGAGCTCGGTGATGCAGTGGAGCCACTCGTCATAGAGATCGTCTGCCGGGCGGTAGCACAAGAGCTCCCGCCCCATCAGTAGCGCAGGCTGCTGGTAGACCGACCTGTGGAGGACCAGCGAGGACGACGCTACGGCCGGCGAGGGTGAAGGGGTTGCCGTGCGGCCATCCTGCCGCACGGACGGCGGCAGCAAGGAGTCCTGCTGTTCGTGGACAGCCATGTCGGTGGTAGCTTTGGCGACAGGCGAGTTGGGGCGGAGCGGAGCGCCGTTGCCTGCGGGTGCAGTGTGAGCGATGTTAGCAGCGCGGCGGGCGGCGTGAGCTCGGCGTGTGTCCACCATGACTGTGGAGAAGGGTCGGTGATGAGAACGCGACGAGGTTGTCGAAGAGGCAAGATTTCGACACGCCCCCTACCTGGCGCGCCAAATGTCGAATTCAGGGCTCAGCAAAACCAGTTAAGTTCGAACACAGGGGCGTGAACGAAGATCTGTCCCACTCACGTCTACCTAGCACCTCGCTCTCGTCTCGAAGGGAAGATTCAAGCAAACAACAAACAAGCACACAAGAGTTTATCCACGTTCGGGCCACCGTGTGGTGTAAGACCCTACTTCCTGCTCTGGTGGATTGGCTCCGGGCGAGCTAGAATATGAACTAGTACAAGGGTTCCTGGGCTGAGGAGGCGATCTCAGGAGGGCCAGGAGGTTAGTGTTCTTGCTCCTTGTGCGGTGGTCAAGTGTGTGAATCGATCCCCCCTTCTCAGTGGGAATCCTAACTACTTATATAGGCGGCCCCGGTCCTCTTCCCCCGAAAAGTTTAGGGGGGAAGGGATCCTATAATGGCCATTTTTGAGCGGGAACACAAGGACGTTGCTGCCCTGACAAAAGCGGTCTTCAGCCGTAAAAGGATCAGGAGGTGACACGGTGGTGGGCTCGACGGTGACATCCTCCTTATCGTCTCTGCGGTCTTCGGTCTTGTTGCACCAAAGAGGAAACCTTTGCCCTGCTCCTTGGGAACCAACGGCTGCGCTGTCCCCTTTGCACCGAAATGGCAACTGCGCCGCTGGCGGACGCTGGCACTCGCTGGCGCGGTGCATCACTGCTGACATCACTGCCTCCTCCTGAGGCAGGCTTGGCCTTGGATTCTCCGCCCCTCCGGAATGCCTTGCCGAGGCTTCTTCCGAGGGGGTCTTTGGCATCATTCTCCTCGCGAGGGTCTTGAGCAGCTGGTCGATTAGCGGGCCGTACCAGGCCGCTTGTAGGAGCGCGTCGCGGCCCGCAGATAGGCAAGTCTTGTTACCCTGGTTCCCAGGACACCGATAGTGCGCACCCCAGAGTTCGAACCTTAATGGTTATGCCGGAACCCAAGATCCGACAGCGCCAGAGCTGAGGAGGGGTGCCTCTCTCTTGTCGAGATACCCACCGTTGACACTAAAGACAAGAAGGCCAAGGGCAAGGAAGTGAAGCGCAAAGGGGTGGCCGTGCTCGCGGCCGAACCAGAGTTGAAGTGTGGCCGCGACCACCCGGAGTCATCCAAGAGCAGCCATTTGTTCTGCGCCTTACACAACGTGCACAACCATAACACCAAAGACTGTCAAGAGCTCAAGGCCATCCACAAAGGGCGCATCGGCCGACGCCCCGAGGGCAGCGACCCTGGCTTCGGCCGTGGAGGAAGTCGGACCGGGGGGCGCTAGGACGACCACGGCCCCCGTCAGGAGTGACGTGATCAGCATCGTGAAGACCACTGGCACGATCAGCCCCGAGAGGGTGCCTGTAAGGACCAGCCTCGCGAGGGTTCCTGGAGGGACAAGCCTCGTGAGGACCGTCCTCAGGGCAAGGCCGGCCTCCCTCCACAGCCACCACCCAGGAGGAACGATGACCAGGACGAGGGGGCTGAGGGCTTCCAGAAGCCTCGTGCCATCGCCGACATCTTGGGCGGTGCGCAGGCCCGAGCCTCTTAGCGCCTCTTCAAGCAGTTCGCCTAAGAAGTAAACGCGGCTCTCCCCAAGCTCGAAGCCACGTGCCCACTCAGGTGGTCCAAGTGCGCCATCACCTTCAGCTCAGTAGACCAGCTAAAGTGCGCGGCGATTGCCGGTGCCCTCCCGATGCTCTGCTCACCCGTCATCAGCAACGTTCAAGTCACCAAGACCCTCATCGACGGCGGCGCATGCCTCAATGTCCTATGCGTCGATACGTTCGCTAGCCTCCAAGTGCCATACGATAAGCTAGAGCCTACCAAGCCCTTCTCAGGAGTGACTGATGGCTCCACCACCCCGATAGGGCAGGTTCACGTGCCTATCACCTTCGGCAAGCACGATAACTACCGCATCGAGCTCACCGACTTCGATGTCACTCACATTCATCTTCCCCACAAAGCCATCCTCGGGTACCCAACCCTGGCCAAGTTCATGGTAGTGACTCACCACGGCTACAACGTCCTCAAGATGCCAGGAAGCGGCGGCGTCATCACGGTTGCCTGTGAAGAAAAGGATGTGGTGCGCTCACTCCAGCGTGCTTACCAGGCTGGGTCGATCGAGGATCCAGACAATGATGGCGCCGTCTACCCTTCTGAGGCCGTCCCCAAGAAGAAGAAGCAGTTGCTGCACCAGGGGCCTCAAGAGAGCAGCGTTACCACCACAGGACCTGCGCCCATGGATGGGGCGCCTCCCTCCCTCACATAGGAAGGCGCGCCCGATGCTCCCCTCTGGTTGGGCTCGAGGGCTCTCCTCTGGAGGGCCTCCGACCTAGTCGATGTCTCGAGGGAGGCGCTCGGGCACCATGTGGAGGCGTGCTTCGCCGCACGCTTCCCTCAAGCGTGCACGAGGCGCAAGGTGCCAAGCTCTCAGGAGTTCATCAACCAGAACATCGAAGACTTGCAGGCACCAAGGGCGATGAAGGGCGAACGTCGCCCACCACCCTCGAACACAGGTGTCGTCCCAGGCTTGGGCGACGGGCTGCACGTGTGCGTCAACGTCCCAGGACTCAACAGGATGGCGTCTCAGGAGCTCTACTGGCCATCTCAGGTGGGCCGGTGCGAGGGTCCCCCTCACAGCTACGTTCGCATGCCCTTCGGCTTGCCGAACCAGGCGGCCCTGCACCAGCGTCACATGCGGGAAGTCCTGGCGACTCACGAGGCCAGGTATCAGGAGATCTTGGCGGAGGTGGCCTCGGTTCTTCGCGAGCTCTCAAAACCTCCGGAGCCTCCCGAGGCACCGGAGTCAGGCGGCTCGTGAGGAGCAACACCTGCATCAAGCGTCTTCAGCTACATCAGTGCTACTTCAGCAAGTGTGCTAGGTGACATTTTCCAGTTTTGTTCAGCTAGGAGCGCCCTTCGGGCTGCATTATTCCCAGGTCGCACGGGCCTTCCCCTGTGGTGTGTATCCTTTTTGCATCTTCAGCTTACTCTATTGGGGGTACCCCTTGGGCCACATCATCCCCAGGCCGCACGGGTCCGTCCCTGTGGCATGTATCGCATTTTACGTCGCCTGTGTTAGCTCATTTCCTCTTATGATTTACCTTATGTACATCACCCGCTCACTCACCACCCCTTTTAGCCTCCCTCACCGCCTAATGGACTTCTGCTCATCTCGCAAGGGGAGCCGTGCGCCGATTGTCTTTCTTTAGGATACCCGCATGAGAAGACTAGGCACGGCGACTGTGCTTAGGTCCATCCCTGCAGCGTCGTTAAACCCAACAACTGAGCTCTGTCTCGCGGGCCAGCCACATTCACGTCACCTCCTGGGGTCGTTGGTGTTTGGCCTTCTCATGTGGCAACCTCGAGGGATTCACTCAGCACAGGTTGCCTAACCATCTCGCAGGATCGTCTCAGGCGCTCTCAATAAAGACCAAGGACAACCCGCCTTCATGTAGGGCCCCGTGTGTCCTGCGCTGGCTCACGAGTGCCCAGATACACCTCATCTAGCCATGTCGTGCAAGCCACGTGTCAGGGCGGGGCTTTACACGCCCCGGGGGTTCTTCGGAGTAGGGAGTCCCCTCCCACATGCCAGTGGAAGCACCATGCTCTGATCTAGCAGTCGACACGGTCGAGGAGCGACTATGCCCGTGCAAGAACAGTAGCGCATGCTCCGTGCTGTTGATAAACAACTAGGCGTGGCCTCACGGATGCTTTAACCTTAGGGAGCCACCAGGCTCGGTGACTAGACTCACCGCGCTGCTTGCCCCTCGGGAGAGTAGCACGAGGGGGCTGGGCACGGGGGCTACGCTCAGCTCACGCCTAATGTACGCCCCGCCGGGTCCCCCGGACCTGGTCGTCGCGCAACCCTCTCGAGCGAAAGCCCGACGAGGACAGGTAGGAGGTCCGTTCGTACGTTATGGGGGACCCTTGGGCATAGCGATCCTAGGGCCTAACTGGTCACGTAGCCCCTCACCCCTTGGTCTCGTCCTGGCGATCCAGACGACCCAACGGCAGATGAGGTACGCGCGGGTTCGGGCCCTACCGACGCAGAACACTAAGGCCCACTCTTGCATTTCCTTCCCAAAGGTTGTTCGTACGTCAAGGGGGGCTCCTGAGCATCGCGACTCAGGAGCCTAACTGGCCACGTATCCCCTCACCACCTGGCCTCGTGCTGGTGATCCGGTCGAGTCAGCGGCGGCTGAGGTACGCGCAGGGCCAGGCCCTGCTGACGCAAAATGCTAAAGCCTGGTTTCATGCTTCCTCCCTAGAGTCTGTTTGCACGTCAAGGAGGACTCCTGAGCATCGTGACTCAGGAGCCTAACTGGCCACATAGCCCCTCACCCCTGACCTCGTCCCGGCAATCCGGACGAGACAGCGGTGGCTGAGGTATGCACGGGACCGGTCTCTGTCGACGTAGAACAACAAAGCAAATAGGGAGGGAACCAGGAATAGCTAGCAATTATTACAAGCTAAATTGCTCTTCAAACACTGAACATAAGTTTTAACGCCTCCACGAGGCACATCACATGTCGTAGGCAAGTTCGCAGGAAAGTAAAAATGGGGAGGAGCACCGTCGTCCATCAGCAAGCCCCTTCTTCAGCCTTAGGTGCCATCGTCAAGAAGCGCCATCCCATCAGCAGCATTTCGATGGCCTGCGTCGTTGGCCTTGGTCGCGGGATCGGCGATGCCGTCGGCTGGAGGTGCAGGGTCGGTGGAAAGGAACTTCTTCAACAAGGCCTCCACCTAGCCCTTCACGGCTTCAGCGGCAGGCTTGCTGCGCTCTTCATCCACAGGCTCGAGCGGTGCACCAAGGTCGGCGTTGGGATCGCGAAGATGCAGCTGGCTGAAGATGTGCGTCAGGGCTGAGGAGGAAAGCCTTCGCCTTGGTTTTTAGCTGGGCCTTCTCTGCTTCCACCTCCCGCTCCCACTTCTCCACATGGCTGCGCTCTACAACCTGCGCCCTCGCCAACTGCTCCACCTCGGTGTTACGACTGGCTACAACATCTTCTCGGGCTTTCATCTTCTCATCCTCCACCGCGCGCTCGTTGCGCATCATCTCCAGCTCGGCCTCCATCAACTGACAGTGCTCCTTGGCAGCCTTGCATCCTTTAGAACCGCCTCGCGGGCGGCTGCAGCTTGGTCCGCGGCCCGCTTGTCCTCTTCGGAAGCCTCCACGGCCAGGCTCATCATTGCCCTGACAGCCGCGTCGGAGTTTAGCCAGCCTGAGATCAACTCCAAGCGCCCTACCACCAGATGACGGTCAGCGCATGGAGATCATTACGGAGCTGTGACAACGCGAAAAAAGCCTCCTCCAGGGCGTCGGAGGAGGCGAAAGGGCCGCGAGCTAGCGGTGCGACCAGAGGAGGAGGCTGCGGCGTGTTCAAGACCTCCTAAGCCCTGGCGACACCCGCAGGCGAGCTGGAGTTGGGCGCCTCCAGGGCCAGCTCGACAAATGAGGTCATCCTCTCCTGAAGTTCGTCCATTGGGCCTTGCGAGGACTGATGACTGACAAGTGTAGGGGATCTATCGTAGTCCTTTTGATAAGTAAGAGTGTCGAACCCAACGAGGAGCAGAAGGAAATGATAGGAAGTTTTCAGTAAGGTATTTTCTGCAAGCACTGAAATTATCGGTAACAGATAGTTTTATGATATGGTAATTGGTAGCAAGTGACAAATAGTTAAAGTAAATAAAGTGCAGCAAGATGGCCCAAGCACTGAAACTTTTATATGCAGGAAAGCGCTCCCGAGGACACATGGGAATTATCGTCAAGCTAGTTTTCATCACGATCATATGATTCGCGTTCGGTACTTTAATAATTTAGTATGTGTGTGGACCGGTGCTTGGATGTTGTCCTTACTTGGACAAGCCTCCCACTTATGATTAACCTCTAATGCAAGCATTCGCAACTACAAAATAAGTATTAAGGTAAACCTAACCATAGCATGAAACAAGTGGATCCAAATCAGCCCCTTACAAAGCAACACATAAACTAGGGTTTAAGCCTCTATCACTCTAGCAACCCATCATCTACTTATTACTTCCCAATGCCTTCCTCTAGGCCCAAATAATGGTGAAGTTTCATGTTGTCGACGTTCACATGACACCACTAGAGGAGAGACAACATACATCTCATCAAAATATCGAACGAATAGCAAATTCACATGACTACTTATAGCAAGACTTCTCCCATGTCCTTAGGAACAAAAGTAACTAATCACAAGACATAATATTATTCATGATCAGAGGGGTATTAATATGCATAATGGATCTAAACATATGACCTTCCACCTAGTAAACCAACTAGCATCAAATACAAAGAGTAATCAACAGTACTAGCAACCCACATGTACCAATCTGAGGTTTTGATACAAAGATTGGATACAAGAGATGAGCTAGGGTTTGAGAGGAGATGGTGCTGGTGAAGGTGTTGACGAAGATAACCCTCCCCAAGATGGGAGAGTTGTTGGTGATGACGGTGGTGACGATTTCCCCCTCCGGGGGGGGGGGGGAAGTATCCCCGGCAAAACAGCTCCGCCAGAGCCCTAGATTGGTTGCGCCAAGGTTCCGCCTCGAGACAGCGGTGTCTGGTCTCGAAAGCCTCCTTATCAATTTTTCCAGGTCAAACACCTCATATAGGAGAAGATGGGTGTTTGGGGGTCACCGGGTGGCCCAGGAGGCAGGGGGCGCACCTAGAGAGAGGGGGCGCGCCCCCCACCCTCGTGGACAGGTGGTGGCCCCCTTGTTGAATCTCTTTCGCCAGATATTTTTTATATTTTCTGAAACAGTGCCTTGTGGAGTTTCGGAGATTTTTGAGTAGTACAGAATAGGTTTCCAATGTTTGCTCGTTTTCCAGCCCAGAATTCCAGCTGTCGGCATTCTTCCTCCTCATGTAAACCATATAAAATAAGAGAGAAAAGACATAAGTATTGTGATATAATGTGCAATAACAGCCCATAGTGCAATAAATATCAACATAAAAGCATGATGCAAAATGGACATATCAACTCCCCCAAGCTTAGACCTCGCTTGTCCTCAAGCGAAAGCCGACATCGAAAAATATGTCCACATGTTTAGAGATAGAGGTGTCGATAAAAATAAAATACGGACATGACGGCATCATGATCATTCTTATAACAACAACACACATATAATTAACCGTTCATTCACAATGTCAAGTATGACTCAGAAACTTCATTGAAAACCAACAAACAATGATCTCGGTCATTGAAGCAATTGCAATTTATCATAACATTGGAAAGAGTCAACATAAGAGCTTTTCAGTAAGCCCACATACTCAACTATTAGATAGTCTTTCACAATTGCTCACACTCATGCAATACTTATGGTTATGGAGTTTTAACCGGACACCGAGAAAGATAGGGGCTTATGGTATTGCCTCCCAACCTTTTACGTCAAGGGTAATGTCAACAGTAATGGTCCATGATAACTTACATCCAATTTGGTATATATGTCAGGATCTTTCCAACACAATGTGCTTGCCAAAGGATAAAATGTAAAAAGGATAATAGTTATGCCCTTCGTAGAGGGAAGCATAGGTTATCATGTGCTTTTATGGTTGGATGCACAAAGTCTTAGCGCAAAAGAATGCCACTTTATATTGCCACTTCTGATATGGACCTTTATTATGCAGTCCGCCGCTTTTATTACTTCCATATCACAAGATCGTATAGAGCTTATTTCCTCCACACTAATAAATCATACTTATTTTAGAGAGTTTGCAACAATGACAACTTACTTGAAGGATCTTACTCAATCCATAGGTAGGTATGGTGGACTCTCATGGCAAAACTGGGTTTAAGGATGTATGGAAGCACAAGTAGTATCTCTACTTAGTGCAAGGAGTTTTGGCTAGCTTGAGGGGGAAAGGCAAGCTCAACATGTTGGATGATCCATGACAATATACTTTATTTCGAATATAAGAAAACATAACCCATTATGTTGTCTTCCTTGTCCAACATCAACTATTTAGCATGTCATATTTTAATGAGTGCTCACAATCATAAAATATGTCCAAGATAGTATATTTGTATGTGAAACCTCTCTTTCTTTATTACTTCCTATTAATTACAACTATGACCAAAACTATGTTTGTCAACCCTCAACAACTTTTATTCATCATACTCTTTATATGTGAAGTCATTACTTCCCATAAGATCAATATGATCTCTTTGATACTTTTTATATTTTCTTTTATTCTCTCATGACCAAAGTGAGGAAATCAAGCCCTTAACTCAACTGTAATCTTTATTATATAGCTCACGGACTCGATTACAAAGGTAAAGATCATAAAGCAAAAGCTCACAGCTAGATCATACTAACTTTATCCTACTACATCAAGATATTACCAAAATGATCAAACTAAGAAAAATAGTAAAGATAGGATTGTGATGGTGATACGATACCGGGGCAATTCCCCCAAGCTTGGCAGTTGCCAAGGGGAGTGCCCATACCCATATGATTATGTCTCCTTCTTCGGAAGTGGTGATGTGATATTCTTGGCGATGATACCCCTCAGGATACGATTCTCCTCCTCAAGCTTGTTAACTTCCTGCTTAAGGTCCATAATTTCCTTGTGGAGCTTGCCCGTGACAGCTAAAGCTCCTTTCACCCAAGGATGTTGCATAGCTGCGGGAGAACAAGTAACACTCTTTTTCATATTTTCATAAGAAAGAAACTTGACATTGGTAGGGATGACTGAGTTTGGAATAGGTGAGCTATGTAATTCCCCCATTGTGAATCCAGCTTGAAACAAAGAAGTAAGTTCTTGATCTTCCTCCATGGCATCTATCCTCTTCAAGTCAGCCTCCATCTCTTCCTCCGTTGATGGACCAAAGTGGTCAACATCGCTGTTTTCTCCTGGGCCAAGTATTGGATGAGACACCCGACTCTCTCCAACTGACTCCTAAGAAGACATCTTGCTCTTATCCGCGACAGAAACAGCTCGAAACAAAAATAGAGGATTTTGGCGTGATACAATGGTCAAAACCTTCGGGAGAATATATAATGAATTTTTACTGACCAAAAGGAGTGATATACAAGAAATCGGAGTGCGGGAGGCACACGAGGTGCCCACAAGGCAAGGGGGCACGCCCTCCACCCTCGTGGACGGCAGGTATCTCTTCCGGACTGCCACTTATATTTCTATTTTTCTAAATATTCCAAAACGGTGAAAAATTTCCTTTAGAATTGTTTTGGAGTCGGTTTACTTACCGTACCACATACCTCTTCCTTTTCGGGGTTTGAATCATTCTGGAAAGTGTCCCTTATGTATTCCTCTGGGGTTACGGTTTCAGTAACATTGGTTTCAACATTTATAGGATTACCTGAGATATAATGTTTGATTCTTTGACCGTTCACCACCTTCGGATTTGTGCCTTCGAAGTTGTTGATTTCTATGGCACCGGAACGATAGACCTCCTCGATAACTTAAGGACCTTCCCATTTTGAGAGAAGTTTTCCAGCAAAAAATCTTAAACGAGAGTTGTATAGCAAGACATAATCACCTACGTTAAACTAACGCTTTTGTATCCTTTTGTCATGCCATCTTTTAACTTCTTTAAATAGCTTGGCATTCTCATAATCTTGGGTTCTCCATTCATGAAGAGAGCTAATGTCAAATAACCTCTTCTCACCGGCAAGTTTGAAATCATAATTGAGCTCTTTAATAGCCCAATATGCCTTATGTTCTAGCTCAAGAGGTAAGTGACAAGCCTTTCCATAAACCATCTTATATGGAGACATACCCATAGGATTTTTGTATGTAGTTCTATAGGCCCATAGTGCATCATCAAGTTTCTTGGACCAATTTTTTTCTAGACCTATTGACTATCTTTTGCAAAATTAATTTCAGCTCTCTATTACTTAATTCTACCTGACCACTAGTCTGTGGGTGATAAGGGGATGCAATTCTATGATTAACATCATACTTTGCAAGCATTTTACGGAAAACACGATGAATAAAGTGTGAACCGCCATCAGTCATTAAGTATATAGGGACTCCAAACCTCGGTAAAATAACTTCTTTAAGCATCTTAATAGAGGTGTTGTGATCAGCACTACTAGTTGGAATAGCTTCTACCCACTTAGTAACGTAATCAACAACAACTAAAATGTGTGTGTACCCATTAGAGGAAGGAAACAGTCCTATATAATCAAAGCCCCAAACATCAAATGGTTTAATAACCAGTGAGTAATTCATAGGCATTTCTTGACGTCTACTGATAATACCAATTCTTTGACATTCATCACAAGATAAGACAAACTTACGGGCATCCTTGAAGAGAGTAGGCCAATAAAAACCAGATTGCAATACCTTATGTGCAGTTCTATCTCCAGCATGGTGTCCTCCATAAGATTCGGAGTGGCACTTGCGTAGGATATGTTCCTATTCATGCTAAGGTACACAACGTCTAATAATACCATCTACTCCTTCTTTATAAAGATGTGGGTCATCCCAGAAGTAATGTCTCAAATCATAGAAGAACTTTTTCTTTTGTTGGTATGTGAAGCTAGGAGGTATAAACTTAGCAACAATGTAATTAGCATAATCAACATACCATGGAGCAGTACGATAAGTATTTATGACAGCTAATTGTTCATCGGGAAAGCTATCATCAATAGGTTGTGGGTCATCAAGAATATTCTCTAGCCTAGACAAGTTGTCTGCAACGGGGTTCTCAGCTCCCTTTCTATCAATAATATGCAAATCAAATTCTTGAATCAAGAGAACCCATCTAATAAGTCTAGGTTTAGCATCTTTCTTTTCCATAAGGTATTTGATAGCAGCATGATCAGTGTGAATAGTTACTTTAGAATCAACAATATAAGGTCTAAATTTATCACAAGCAAATACAACTGCTAAAAATTCGTTCTTAGTAGTAGCATAATTTCTCTGGGCACTATCTAGAGTTTTACTAGCATATTGGATAACATTCAGTTTCTTATCAACTCTTTGTCCTAGAACATCACCTAAAGCATAATCACTAGCATCACACATAATCTCAAAGGCTAAATTCCAGTCAGGAGGCTGGACAATAGGTGCAGAGATCAATGCTTTCTTAAGTATTTTAAATGCTTCTAAACAATCATCATCAAAGACAAAAGGAATATCTTTTTGTAAGAGATTAGTCAGAGGTCTGGAGATTTTGGAGAAGTCCTTAATGAACCTCCTATAAAACCCGACACGACCAAGGAAACTTCGTATACCTTTGATGTCCTTGGGACACAGCATCTTTTCAATAGCATCTACTTTAGCTTTGTCAACTTCAATACCTCTTTCGGAAATTTTATGTCCCAAGACAATGCCTTCATTAACCATAAAGTGGCACTTCTCCCAATTCAAGACAAGATTAGTGTCTTCTCATCTCTGCAAAACTTGATCAAGGTTGCTCAAGCAATCATCAAAAGAAGTTCCATAAACAGAGAAATCATCGAAGAAAACCTCAACAATCTTTTCGCAAAAATCAGATAATATAGCCATCATGCATCTTTGAAAGGTAGCAGGTGCATTACATAAACCAAAAGCATACGTCTATAAGCAAAGGTACCGAAAGGACAAGTAAAAGTGGTCTTTTCTTGATCCCCTTTTGACACAGGTATTTGAGAGAAACCAGAATAACCATCTAGAGAGAAAAAATGAGTATGTTTGGATAACCTTTCTAGCATTTGATCAATAAAAGGCAAAGGGTAATGATCTTTCTTAGTAGCTTTATTTAATTTGTGGAAATCAATTACCATCCTATAACCTGTAACAATTTTTTGCGGGATCAGTTCATCTTTATCATTAGGAACAACAGTCATACCTCCCTTCTTAGGGACACAATGGACATGACTTACCCACTGGCTATCAGCAACTGGATAGATTATACCTGCCTCTATAAGCTTTAGTATTTCCTTCCTTACCATTTCTTTCATCTTAGGATTTTATCGTCGTTGATGATCAATAACCAGTTTAGCATCCGCTTCCAATTTTATCTTATGCTGGCATAAAGTGGGACTAATGCCCATAAGATCATCCGGAGTACATCCAATAGCAGCACAGTGCTTCTTCAGAGTTTTCAATAAATTTTCTTCTTCCTGCTCTAAAAGGTTAGCACTGATAATAATAGGATATATCTTCTTTTCATCAAGATAAACATACATAAGATTATCAGGTAATAGTTTAATTTCAAACACGGGATCACCCTTGGGTGGAGGAGGATCCCCTAGGATTTTGACAGGAAAGTTGTTTTTCAATACGGGTCCCTACTTAAAGATTATTTCATCTATTTCCCTTCTATCATTCATATACATATCATTTTCATGGTCTAGCAGATATTGTTCTAAAGGATCGTTAGGAGGCACATCAATAGAAGCAAGAACAATAATTTCATCCTTACTAGGCCATTCTTTATCATGGGTTGTCTACGAAATTTAGCAAAGTTAAAATCATGAGACATATCTCCTAAACTGTGGGGACCTCGACTTAGAAGTCGAGATCACCGAATGCACGTGTACAGTGATCCCAGAGATCAATGCTCACTGAACACACAAAAGCTGAATAACAAGAGTCTTACATCCATACATATCGTCTTACACAAATTAAGGCCATTATGACCAAGTCTTACATAGATAAAGCCTCACGGGCTGAATAGCAAATAACTCAAGTAGCGGAAGTCTTCGATAATAGGTAGAACCCATGCCATCTGCCTTAACCCTACAGGCATTCTGACTGGGATAGCGTCCTAGTTCGCATGTTCGTCTCCAAAGAACTCTTCTTCATATTCCTGTTCCTCCATGCCTGGCCAATTAAATAACCAGTGGCAAGCCAATGAGTACTTTGAATGTACTCGCAAGCAACCCATGATTTGGTTCAAAGTAACAATGCAATATAACAACAATGAGCAATCTAGCAACGAGCTAGAATAAATATCCTACCATCAAGTGTATGCATCAATAAACTCACGTAACCTCGAAGACAGGTTTCCGATATCATCATGAATATGATTCATCTCATCGAGTCAAGTCACCACCTTGACTCAACATACACACACATGGTTTCGCAAACATTGGACGTAGCCCAAGAGCGGTTACCCAACTGTGCTTGACCGTGGACACGGCTATTCGAATAGTTTTACACTCTGCAGAGGTTGCGCACTTTACCCACAAGATCCGGGAAGCTTTCGTGTCACCCACGATCCCGCAGTACCTCAAGTACTCGGGGGAAGCACCCGGTCATCATCTTTCCTTAGACGACACTAACATAGAGTCCACTCGTTGGTACACGGCCCTCGAGTACAAACAATAGATAACGGGACTTGCCCTAATTTTAATGTCACACGTACCCGAAGGGACCAACGGTGTGTCCGATGCCCTGTGAAAACAGTCATGGTCGTCTATCCAAGCACGACCCCGTCCCGGGAAAGACCTCAAGTCTTCCCGTCACTAGTAATGCGGGCACCATGCTAGTATCGACATAAGTAATCAATAACGCCCCATCCCGTAAGGGGTAGAGTGTTTGCACATGTATGGTTGGAATAACGGTCGCAACTTAAATCAATCCGTTTGAAAAACATCACACATACTTGTCTCGGTACACCACTTCGTCATCAAGTGGTTACCCTTCTCATCATCTCCCTCGGGCATGAATGGCACCCGAAGGGGTTTTTCGAAAAGAATGCAACCACAAAGGTATCATGGCACACATGCATCACTAAGCATCACTACTAACCATTTGTATGACATCTAGCACATAGCAAGATCATGAGCAAAGCATGCATCATGTGGTGGTTTCAACTAGGTCACCACCGTAACTCTATCATCATGCATCGGAAACAAACGGGTTCCGAATAACAAGTGTATCATGGTCAAAGGGCTGCTTGCCTGTATTGGCTTGGTCTTCAAAGTATTTAAATCCTTCTCCACCTTCTTCCTCAGCAACTTCGTCAAATACGGGATCTAATCGTCGCAAAATAACAACGGGAAAATAAGACCACAATGAAAACAGAAAAATAAAAGTGCTCAGAAAAATGTCAACTCATTTTTGTTAAATACTAGAGGGAAAACTAAGATGGCAAAAATTCTTAGTTGGATTTTTGGAGTGACAGAATGGAATCTAAGGATTTTTGAACAGGAGTTTTAATGCTCAAATTTGAATTTAAATTTGAACAAAACATAAAAGTTTCATGGATAAGTGTAAAAGTGACACCATTAAATAGGTTGGAATATTACAAGATTTTAGGAGTTGGAATTAATTTATTTGGACTAATATTCATTTCTGTAAAATTATTTGAAACATTACAGAAAAGAAAAAGAAGAAAAGGCCCTGTGCAACTGGGCCAGGACGGCCACAGTGCACGGCCCAGGGCTAACAGCCCAGCCACAAGGGCGCAAGCGCGCGCACGTCAGGATTTCAAACCTGACGGGCGGGGCCCGGCGGTCAGCGTCTGCGAGGGGAGAGAGAGGGCGGTGAGGATGACAGGCGGGGCCCGCCTGTCATCTTCAACCTTGCGACCACGGCGACGGCGAGCTCACTGGCGGCGAATCCGGGCACGGCGGAGCCAACGGAGGGCAGGGACGGGCTCAGCAACGAGTCGCGGATGCAGGGGTGGTGGTGCGGCCCGCCGGGGAGGTCTGGTTCGCCGGCGGCGAGGTGGGACGGTGGAGGAGCTTCGGGAGGTCGCTGCTTCGGCCAATTCCGACAGCTACAGAGAGGGAAAAGCGAGGGGAAAGTATCAGTGGGGTGCGGTGGTTCCAAATCGAGCGAAAGGAGCTGAGAGGGCTCGTACTGCGAGATCGCCGGTTGCCCGACGCAGCGGAGCTCCGGTCGATCCCGAGCACTGGGGCTTTCTAAGCACGAATGGATGGTGCTAGAGTGTTGCTGGGGGTGAGGGGAAGCTGTTGGTGCCGTTGGAGAGGCTCAGGCGTGCTTATATAGCCGAGCCCACGGTCCACCATGGACTCGTGCGCCGGCGAGGTCGCAGACGAGGCCAGAGGCCGTGCTGGTGCCTGCGTTTGAGTTGGGGTGGTTCGTGGACGAGTCCTATGCCTAGTAGAGGGGAGAGGAGGAGCGGGGAGAGCTCCAGACAGCGCGCGCGTGCGAGGCCGAAGAGTGGAGGCTGCGGGCGGCCAGCGCGCGTGTGAAGACGACCACTGGAGGGCGGAGGAGGAGGGGGACAGCACCGGGGGAGGTCGCGGACGTCGAGGGGCATCGACTGGCGCGAGGGGAGAGCTCGAGGTTGTCGGGGGCAGGCGATAGGGCGAAGCTACAGTGCGGGGGCACACTGTAGCGCGCTCTGGAGCGGCCTTATCGCATGCCATGGCATGCCATTGGCCCTCTGGGCGCGTCCGCCGTGTCTGGGGGGTCCAGGGTGATGCAAGCAGCTCGTCTGAGGCCTTGGATGCTCTGGAGGATCGAGGAGAGAGAGGTGAAGCTGGTAACTTGGTGAATTTGAGCTGTCCAGCAAGGTGAACTAGGGTTTTCACCCCTCAATCATGGAGCTGGGGACATGGGGGAGTTACTGGAGATAGATAGTAACTAGATGAAGCTGTGGTAGAAAGTTGAGGCCAAGGTAAATAGTAAAAGGGGTCAAGATGGTAGTTTTGGTAATTTGGCAGAAGGTGTTTGATCATGTTTTGATCAAGCACATGATTTCCACTTGCCATGACACTTAACATGATTGAGTGTTATATGGAAATAGGGTGTTTCACCAAATTTGGGTTCATTTGAAGAAACTAGCCAATGTAACTTTGGTGAACCCTAGAAAACAACAGAAATGGCTTCATCTTGTTTAAGTCAAGCTAATCATCTCCCCTTGATGCACCACTTGGTGTAGTTTCATTATTTGGGGTATTTATCATGCCCACAAAGTTTGAAGCTCCAGGTGAAAAGTTGGTAATGTAAAGTCGTTCAAATTTGCATTCGAACAGAAATTGTTTTGGGGTATTCTGATCAAGTTACCCTACTCCAAATCTTGTGCCATTTGGTCTAGATGCCTTATTAGGCCATTCTAGCATGTGCACCAAGTTTGAGAGCATTTGGATAAGTTTGGCAATGTAAAGTTGCTCAAACTTCAAATATGGACAGAATGGTTATGACGGGTTTTGAGGATGTTTTATTGCTTCCCAAGGCATGGGACTTGGCAAGATCATCAAGTATGCCATATATGAGATGATAGAATTTCCCTAGAATTTTTGGAGAATATTTCCTTTGTAAATATTTCAAAAGCTTGAAATATCCAGAAAGGGTTTTAGAGGGATTAGCCCATTATTTTGAACATGACCAAGTGTTCAAACTCTTATATATGGACAATATATGTCCTCTGGGTCTCCCTGAATTTTGGCAAATATTCTTGAAATACTTAAATAATTTTCCCCTATTAAAGACCATTTCTGGCCTTAATAAAAAGCTTTTAAATAAAATAGGAAAATAACTTTTAAAATTATACTTTTGTGGTTTCTGGGAGTCCTATGACTACTAGGTCTCAAATATACCTTTTGAAATAATTTTCTCGCCCTAAATCAAGCACTTGCAGTGCAAACCTCAATTCAGGGGTTTTTGGAATACTAAATTTATAAAATACATTTTGGCCAAATTAATTTTGTAAGAAAATACTATACTGTTATAAACACTAGGTATGATCATTGGGCAGAAGTTTTGGGTATGGAGATGAATTCTACAAGAGGTAATAATTGACTTTAATGAGCACATGAAAAGCATATGAAGAAAAACTCAATTCCAAATAAAAGCCAAATGATGCCAAAAAAAATTGTTGGTCCAAATTTTCATGCTTCATTGATGCAAATAACATGTTACAAAATGCAGGGTGTGACAGACCTACCCCCCTTACAAGAATCTCGTCCCCGAGATTCCTAAACTAGGTCTTAAAAGAGATCCGGAAACTCGGATCTAAGATAGTCTTCACGTTCCCAGGTCGCTTCTGCTTCCGTGTGGTTGCTCCACTGGACCTTGAAGTACTTGATGGTACGGCTTCGCGTCCGTCGTTCTGCTTCATCCAGAATGCGAATGGGCTTCTCACGGTAGGTCAAATCAGGCTGCAGATCAATGGCTTGGTGATCAACATCCTTGTAGAGATTAGGCTTGTCTGGAACTTGGAGACATTTCCGGAGTTGTGACACGTGGAATACGTTGTGCACATCGGATAACTCAGGTGGTAGTTCCAACTGGTAAGCCACTTCTCCTCGTCGGTCAGTGATCTTGAAAGGGCCAATGAACCTTGGTGCAAGTTTCCCCTTAACGTGGAAACGCTTGGTTCCCTTTAGAGGGGTTACTCGCAGGTACACATGATCTCCGACACGGAAACTCATGTCTCGGCGTCGAGTGTCAGCATAACTCTTCTACCTTGACTTGGTTGCCTTCAAACGTTCTCTGACTAGTTGGACTTGCTCTTCTGCTTCGCGGAGAACATCTGGTCCAAAGACTAGCCCTTCTCCAGTCTCTGACCAGTTGAGGGGTGTGCGACATCTGCGTCCGTACAACACCTCAAATGGTGCCATCTGAAGGCTCGACTGATAACTGTTGTTATAGGAGAACTCGGCAAAAGGGAGACAATCTTCCCACTTGGCTCCATATGCCAAGACACAGGCTCGGAGCATGTCTTCGAGAATTTGATTTACTCGTTCTGTCTAACCTCCGGTCTGTGGGTGGAAAGCTGTGCTGAAAGACAACTTGGTTCCCAAGGCTTCTTGGAACCTTTTCCAGAACCTTGAAGTAAACTGGGTGCCTCGATCTGACACAATTTCTTGTGGAATACCATGGAGGCCCATGATTTGGTTGATATAGAGAGTTGCCAACTGGTTGCCTGAATAAGTAGTCTTGACAGGAATGAAATGGGCCACCTTGGTCAAATGGTCGACTATGACCCAGATGGAGTCATGTCCTCTATTCGACCTTGGTAATCCAGTGATGATGTCCATTCCGACTTTATCCCACTTCCACTCGGGAACCTTGAGTGGTTGGAGCAATCCAGCGGGTCACTGATATTCAGCCTTGACCCTTTGGCACACATCACACTTTTCAACATAGGTTGCAATCTCTCTTTTCATCCCGTGCCACCAGAATCTTTCCTTCAAGTCTTGGTACATCTTGGTTCCTCCGGGGTGGATGGAGTACGGAGTATCGTGGGCTTCTTGCAGGATCGGGTTCTTCAGCTCCATCTTCTTTGGTACGCAGATGCGGCCCTTGTACCAAACAGTCCCGTGCTCGTCTTCAGAGAATCCTGGGGCCTTGCCTAGCTTCATCTTCTTCTTGATGCCTTGAATGCTTGCGTGTCCATCTTGCGCCTTCTTGACTTCGTCCATCAGGGTTGGTCTGACTTCCAAATGATCCAGAAATCCAGGGGTGACCAATTCCGAACTGAATTGTTCAAGTTCCTTAAACAAGGTTGGCTGCCTTTCTTGAATAACGGCATTCAAAGAGCAAGCCTTCCTGCTTAAGGCATCGGCCACCACGTTAGCCTTCCCAGGGTGATATTGGACACTGAGGTCATAGTCTTTGATGAGTTCCAACCATCTTCGCTGCCTCATGTTCAATTCCTTTTGGGTGAAAATGTACTTCAGACTTTTGTGGTCTGTGTATATCTCACATTGTTTCCCTAGGAGGTAATGCCGCCATGTCTTCACGGCATGAACTACTGCCGCTAACTCAAGATCGTGAGTAGAGTAGTTCTCCTCATGAGGTCGTAGCTGCCCGGAGAGGTAAGCTATGACTCGGCCTTCTTGCATCAGAACGCTTCCCAATCCGGTTCGAGAGGCATCACAATATATCACGAACTCCTTGTGAATATCTGGTGTTGCCAGAACTGGGGCGGTGGTCAATCTCTTCTTGAGCTCTTGGAAGCTCTCTTTGCATTTTGGCGTCCATTCGAACTTCTTGTCCTTCTTGAGGAGCTGAGTCATTGGCCGGGCAATGCTAGAGAATCCTTCCACGAATTTGCGGTAATAGCCCGCAAGTCCGAGGAAGCTTCTGACTTCCTTGACGGTCGTTGGAGATTGCCATTGGGTCACAGCTTTGATCTTCGCGGGATCAACTCATAATCCTTCTTCGGTCAAGACATGACCTAAGAATCCAACTTTATGCAGCCAGAACTCACACTTGCTGAATTTGGCGTAAAGTTGGTGCTCCCGAAGCTTGTCTAGGACCATCCTCAAATGTTGCTCGTGTTCTTCCTCCGTCTTCGAGAAGACAAGAATGTCATCGATGAAGACAACAACGAACTTGTCCAAATATTCCATGAAGACTTTATTCATGAGATACATGAAGTAAGCTGGGGCATTGGTTAACCCAAAGGACATGACCGTGCACTCGTACAGGCCATATCTGGTTACGAATTCCGTCTTCGGAATATCTTGGGGTCTGATCTTCAGTTGGTAGTACCCAGATCTGAGGTCGATCTTGGAGAACACCTTGGCTCCGCTGAGCTGATCAAACAGATCTTCGATCTTGGGAAGTGGATATTTGTTCTTGATTGTAACTTCATTGAGGGAACGGTAGTCAATGCATAAGCGGATGGTACCGTCCCTCTTTGCCACAAACAGAACGGGTGATCCCCAAGGGGAGGCACTTGGGCGGATAAATCCCTTCCTCAGCTGCTCTTCCAGTTGCTTCTTCAACTCGGCTAATTCTTCCGTCCCCATTCTATAAGGCTTCTTATAGATGGGTCCTGCTCTGGGCACGAGCTCGATGATGAACTCAATGTCACGGTAAGGGGGCATTCCCGGTAGTTCTTCCGGAAAGACATCGGGATATTCGCATACCACCGGTACTTGCTCTAGCCCAACTTCCGATAGACAGTTGACTTGAACGGCTTGAGCGGAAGAGGAGTTGGGAGCAAACTTGACTTCGACTCCTTGGTCATTGGTCACAGTGACAATCCGACTGGCACTGTCTAATAAGCCTTGGTGCTTACTGATCCAATCCATCCCTAGGATCACATCCAAGCCTTGCGATCTCAGGACGATAAGGTCTGCTAGGAAGTCTACACCGTTAATAGTAATACTGACTCCCTTACAGCCTATCTTGGCTCTCATCTCTGCTCCGGGGGTTTGTACCACCATAGGGTTATTCAGGGGTGTAGGGGTCATGCCACTTTTTAATGCAAATCTTTGAGTGACAAATGAATGCGTTGCTCCAGATTCAAACAAGACAGTTGCAGGTGCTGAGTTGACAAGGAACGTACCCAGCACGACGTCCGGGTCTTCCTGGGCTTCTTCAGCAGTGACGTGATTCACACGCCCCTTCCCCTGGTTAGGCGGGTTGCGAGGAGCTGGGTTCCTTGGTGGCATCCCGCGGCCTTGTCCTGGGTTCTGCACATTGGGGCGCGGGGCATCTGGCTTCTTGTTGGGGCACACCCTTGAGATGTGTCCTGACTGACCACATCCAAAGCAAGTGACTTGGTTTGGATTGTTGATCATGTTTCCACCACTGTTATTGGGGTTGAAAGCTGGCCTTGAGTTGGCATACTACTAAGGCTGAAAGTTGGTGCGAGGTGCAGGAGCTCTTGGTTGCTGATAGGTTGGCTTGGCCGGGGCTGACTGCCACGGACGAGGCTTCTGGTTGCTGGAACTTCCCTTGCTGACCATCTTGTGCTTGCGAGTGTCTTCCAAAGCACGCCGCTTGTCTTCAAGCATGAGTGCTTTGTTCACCAGGTCAGGGAAGGTTGGGCAGTCGCACACGACAAGCGAGTATTGCAGAGTATGATTGAGGCCTTCCATGAAGCGCTCCCTTTTTGCAGCATCAGTGCTGACATCTTCAGGGGCATACCTTGACAGAACACTGAACTTCTGTATGTACTCCTTGACAGTGCCACTTCCTTGCTTCAGGGCTCAGAACTCACGATTTTTGATAGCCATGATCCCGGAAGGAATGTGGGCTTTGCGGAATTCTGCCTTGAAGTTGACCCAAGTGATGTCTTGTTCAGCATGCATGACCTTGAATCCATCCCACCAAGCTCTTGCAGTCCCCTCGAGGCAGTGGGCTGCATAAGCCACCTTCTCGCGGTTTTCGGTGCATCCAACTAGTTCCAGTAAGTCCTCAATGGTGCGGACCCAGTCGTCTACATCCAGGGGTTCAGCAGTCTCGATAAAGGTTGGCGGTGCATGCTTCTTGAACTCTGCCAATGTGGAACGTCCATTGCCATTCCCCGCCGGCTGGCGGTTGTTGGTGACAGCTTGAGCAATCAACTGAAGGGCTGCAGTGTTGGCTTGGCGTTCCTCTCGGAAAGCTTGGAGAAGCTGAGCCATGTCCATGTTCGGAGGAGGTGGTGGTGGTGGAGCTTGGTCGTTGGTATGGTCGTGGCCTGCCTCTGACTGAGCGGATGCTCCGGCTTCAGGCTGCTGGTTAGAGGTACCAGTACGAGTTACAACAGGCATCCTGTTGGAGCGGTAAAAGGTCTCATGACTTGGAAGAGGGAAAGCAAGATAGATGGGTGCCTAGTAAGGGGGTGGGTGTGACACTAATCAATTCATGCAAGGGCCGAAAGGCCAAACACATTTATTAAAATCCAAATGGGTGACGCAGTCGTTTACACATTCCCGAAGGAAGAATACGACATACATCCAAACACAACAAAAGCAAACACAAGATGGTTTCATATGAACCATACAAGGACTCGACTGCGCATAGGGGTTACACGACCTATCCTACCGTAGAGGTTACAACTGGCATATCCGAGTAGCGAATAATGCCTAAGCGGCGGAATGCTCGGTCGCGTATTCCGGCTCTTCTGGGTCTTCCTCCTTGTCTTCACCTGTCTGGGCCCCCTTGTCACTTGAGGGTGTGGGGAGTGGAGGAGTTGGATACGACGGTGCTTCGTCAGTGGAGCAGGGAAAAGCTTGTGATATTCCCTTGCCGTCATCCGGCATCGCCGAGGTGGTTCTTCATTCTTGGAAGATACATCTTCGGAGGGCCTTCCGCCTCGGTATGCGATAGCGGACTGTCCGGAAGGTGCTCCTTCCTTCTTGATCCTATTTGTCTTCTCTTGAGCTCGACGAAGAAGTGCCTTAGTCTTGTGAAGTTCTTCTCTAAGCTTCATTGATTCCGAGGCGAAGTCTTGTGCCAAGCTGTCGGCACATAGACAGAAGTAGGTCTGGAACCGAAGCGAGAGTCCTTCCTTCAGTGGAGGGGCTAGTGCGCTGCTTTCATCTTCACCTTCCTTCCGGTAAGGCAAGAAGCGGGTTGTCATCTTGGCTGCCATCTCCGGAAGAAGCTCGCGGAGACGGGTTAGTGCCTTGAGTGCAGCAGCCTCGACAGCGAGAGGTAGTGTTGCCATCTGGGGTCCCTCGAAGAACCAACTTGTGGGAGGATCATTTGCCTTTACGATCACTTCCACATGGTATTCCACCTCAGTGTCACTAACCCAATGCTCAAGGTATGTGAGGATGGGCGCTCGATGGAACTGGAACTCCTGGAGGCTATCCTCGAGAAGCAAGGGAAACCCAGTGGTCAGGTGCTCTTCGGGTACAGCAGCCATCTACAAAGGTGGAATAGGAGGGGTTAATAAGCTGATGAAATCTCAGGTTTAGAAAAGAAGAGAGGTTCAGAAGGTTTTTGAAAAAGGGTCTCATCTAACTAACGCCCATGCTAACCAAGGCTTCCTACAGTCAGGATGGCTCTGATACCAGCTCTTTGGGGACCCCGACTTAGAAGTCGAGATCACCGAATGCACGTGTACAGTGATCCCAGAGATCAATGCTCACTGAACACACATAAGCTGAATAAGAAGAGTCTTACATCCATACATATCGTCTTACAAAAATTAAGGCCATTATGACCAAGTCTTACATAGATAAAGCCTCACGGGCTGAATAGCAAATAACTCAAGTAGCGGAAGTCTTCGATAATAGGTAGAACCCATGCCATCTGCCTTAACCCTACAGGCATTCTGACTGGGATAGCGTCCTAGTTCGCATGTTCGTCTCCAAAGAACTCTTCTTCATATTCCTGTTCCTCCATGCCTGGCCAATTAAATAACCAGTGGCAAGCCAATGAGTACTTTGAATGTACTCGCAAGCAACCCATGATTTGGTTCAAAGTAACAATGCAATATAACAACAATGAGCAATCTAGCAACGAGCTAGAATAAATATCCTACCATCAAGTGTATGCATCAATAAACTTACGTAACCTCGAAGACAGGTTTCCGATATGATCATGAATATGATTCATCTCATCGAGTCAAGTCACCACCTTGACTCAACATACACACACATGGTTTCGCAAACATTGGACATAACCCAAGAGCGGTTACCCAACTATCCTTGACCGTGGACATGGCTATTCGAATAGTTTTACACTATGCAGAGGTTGCGCACTTTACCCACAAGATCCGGGAAGCTTTCGTGTCACCCACGATCCCGCAGTACCTCAAGTACTCGGGGGAAGCACCCGGTCATTATCTTTCCTTAGATGACACTAACATAGAGTCCACTCGTTGGTACACGGCCCTCGAGTACAAACAATAGATCACGGGACTTGCCCTAATTTCAATGTCACGCGTACCCAAAGGGACCAACGGTGTGTCCGGTGCCCTGTGAAAACAGTCATGGTCGTCTATCCAAGCACGACCCCGTCCGGGGAAAGACCTCAAGTCTTCCCGTCACTAGTAATGCGGCCACCATGCTAGTATCGACCTAAGTAATCAATAACGCCCCGTCCCATAAGGGGTAGAGTGGTTGCACATGTATGGTTGGAATAACGGTCGCAACTTAAACCAATCCGTTTGAAAAACATCACACATACTTGTCTCGGTACACCACTTCGTCATCAAGTGGTTACCCTTCTCATCATCTCCCTCGGGCATGAATGGCACCCGACGGGGTTTTTCGAAAAGAATGCAACCACGAAGGTATCATGGCACACATGCATCACTAAGCATCACTACTAAACATTTGTATGACATCTAGCACATAGCAAGATCATGAGCAAAGCATGCATCATGTGGTGGTTTCAACTAGGTCACCACCGTAACTCTATCATCATGCATCGGAAACAAACGGGTTCCGAAGAACAAGTGTATCATGGTCAAAGGGCTGCTTGCCTGGATTGGCTTGGTCTTCAAAGTCTTCAAATCCTTCTCCACCTTCTTCCTCAGCAACTTCGTCAAATACGGGATCTAATCGTCGCAAAATAACAATGGGAAAATAAGACCACAATGAAAACAGAAAAATCAAAGTGCTAAGAAAAATGTCAACTCATTTTTGTTAAATACTAGAGGGAAAACTAATATGGCAAAAATTCTTAGTTGGAGTTTTGGAGTGACAGAATGGAATCTAAGGATTTTCTAACAGGAGTTTTAATGCTCAAATTTGAATTTAAATTTGAACAGAACAGAAAAGTTTCATGGATAAGTGTGAATGTGACACCATTAAATAGGTTGGATTATTACAAGATTTTAGGAGTTGGAATTAATTTATTTGGACTAATATTCTTTTCTGTAAAATTATTTGAAACTTTACAGAAAAGAAAAAGAAGAAAAGGCCCTGTGCAACTGGGCCAGGACGGCCACAGTGCCCGGCCCACGGCTAACAGCCCAGCCGCCCGGGCGCCAGCGCGCGCACGTCAGGATTTCAAACCTGACGGGAAGGGCCCGGCGGTCAGCGGTTGTGAGGGGAGAGAGAGGGCGGTGAGGATGACAGGCGGGGCCTGCCTATCATCTTCAACCTTGCGGCCACGGCGACGGCGAGCTCACCGACGGCGAATCCGGGCACGGCGGAGCCAACGGAGGGCAGGGACGGGCTCAGCAACGAGTCGCGGATGCAGGGGTGATGGTGCGGCCCGCCGGGGAGGTCTGGTTCGCCGGCGGCGAGGTGGGACGGCGGAGGAGCTTCGGGAGGTCGCTACTCCGGCCGATTCCGACAGCTACAGAGAGGGAAAAGCGAGGGGAAAGTATCAGTGGGGTGCGGTGGTTCCAAATCGAGCGAAAGGAGGAGCTGAGAGGGCTCGTACTGCGAGATCGCCGGTTGCCCGACGCGGCGGAGCTCCGGTCGATCCCGAGCACTGGGGCTTTCTGAGGACGAATGGATGGTGCTGGAGTGTTGCTGGGGGTGAGGGGAAGCTGTTGGTGCCGTTGGAGAGGCTCGGGCGCGCTTATATAGCCGAGCCCACGGTCCACCGTGGACTCATGCGTCGGCGAGGTCGCAGACGAGGCCAGAGGCCGTGCTGGTGCCTGGGTTTGAGTTGGGGTGGTTTGTGGACGAGTCCTACGCCTAGTAGAGGGGAGAGAAGGAGCGGGGAGAGCTCCAGACAGCGTGCGCGTGCGAGGCCGGAGAGTGGAGGCTGCGGGCGGCCAGCGCGCGTGTGAAGACGGCCACTGGAGGGCGGAGGAGGAGGGGGACAGCACCGGGGGAGGTCGCGGACGTCGAGGGGCATCGACTGGCGCGAGGGGAGAGCTCGAGGTTGTCGGGGGCAGGCGATTGGGCGAAGCTACAGTGCGGGGGCGCACTATAGAGCGCTCTGGAGCGGCCTTATCACCTGCCATGGCATGCCATTGGCCCTCTGGGCGCGTCCGCCGTGTCTGGGGGGTCCAGGGTGATGCAAGCAGCTCGTCTGAGGCCTTGGATGCTCTGGAGGATCGAGGAGAGAGAGGTGAAGCTGGTAACTTGGTGAATTTGAGCTGTCCAGCAAGGTGAACTAGGGTTTTCACCCCTCAATGATGGAGCTGGGGACATGGGGGAGTTACTGGAGATACATAGTAACTAAATGAAGCTGTGGTAGAAAGTTGAGGACAAGGTAAATAGTAAAAGGGGTCAAGATGGTAGTTTTAGTAATTTGGCAGAAGGTGTTTGATCATGTTTTGATCAAGCAAATTATTTCCACTTGCCATGACACTTAACAGGATTGAGTGTTATATGGAAATAGGGTGTTTCACCAAATTTGCGTTCATTTGAAGAAACTAGCCAATGTAACTTTGGTGAACCCTAGAAAACAACAGAAATGGCTTCATCTTGTTTAAGTCAAGCTAATCATCTCCCCTTGATGCACCACTTGGTGTAGTTTCATCATTTGGGGTATTGATCATGCCCACAAAGTTTGAAGCTCCAGGTAAAAAGTTGGTAATGTAAAGTTGTTCAAATTTGCATTTGAACAAAAATGGTTTTGGGGTATTCTGATCAAGTTACCCTAGTCCAAATCTTGTTCCATTTGGTCTAGATGCCTTATTAGGCCATTCTAACCTGTGCACTAAGTTTGAGAGCATTTGGATAAGTTTGGCAATGTAAAGTTGCTCAAACTTCAAATATGGACAAAATGGTTATGAAGGGTTTTGAGGATGTTTTCTTGCTTCCCAAGGCATGGGACTTGGCAAGATCATCAAGTATGCCATATATGACATGATATAATTTCCCTATAAATTTTGGAGAATATTTCCTTTGTAAATATTTCAAAAGCTTGAAATATCCAGAAAGGGTTTTGGAGGGATTAGCCCATTATTTTGAACATGACCAAGTGTTGAAACTCTTATATATGGACAATATATGTCCTCTGGGTCTCCCTGAATTTTGGCAAATATTTTTGAAATACTTAAATAATTTCCCCCTATTAAAGACCATTTCTGGCCTTAAGAAAAAGCTTTTAAATAAAATAGGAAAATAACTTTTAAAATTATACTTTTGTGGTTTGTGGGAGTCCTATGACTACTAGGTCTCAAATATACCTTTTGAAATAATTTTCTCACCCTAAATCAAGCACTTGAAGTGCAAACCTAAATTCAGGGGTTTTTGGAATACTAAATTTATAAAATACATTTTGGCCAAATTAATTTTGTAAGAAAATACTATACTGTTATAAACACTAGGTATGATCATTAGGCAGAAGTTTTGGGTATGGAGATGAATTCTACAATAGGTAATAGTTGACTTTAATGAGCACATGAAAAGCATATGAAGAAAAACTCAATTCCAAATAAAAGCCAAAAGATGCCAAAAAAATTGCTGGTCCAAATTTTCATGCTTCATTGATGCAAATAACATGTTACAAAATGCAGGGTGTGACATAAACCAACAGTAACAATATCTTTCACGCAGTCTATCTTAGCATTAACAGTATTCAAGAAGGGTGTACCAAATATAATGGGACAAAATCATCTTGTGGGGAACTAAGAATAAGGAAATCAGTAGGGTATTTAACTTTACCACACAAGACTTCAACATCTCTAACAATCCCAACTGGTGAAATAGTGTCTCTATTGGCAAGCTTAATAGTGACATCAATCCCTTCTAATTCTACAGGTGCAATAGCATGCATAATTTCTTTATATAAGGAATGTGGGATTATACTTACACTAGCACCTACGTCACATAAACCATGATAGCAATGATCTCCTATTTTAACAGAAATAACTGGTAAGCCTACAACAGGTCTATGTTTATTCCTAGCATCGGGTTTGGCTATTCTAGCAGCTTCTTCTTGGAGGTAAATAACATGTCCATCTAAATTTTCAACCAAGAGATCTTTAACCGTAGCAACACTAGGTTCAAATTTAATTTGCTCAGAGGGTGTAGGTGTTCTAGTATTACTCTTACGAACAACAGTTGAAGCTTTAGCATGATCCTTTATTCTAACAGGGAAAGGTGGTTTCTCAATATAAGCAGTAGGAACAATAGGATCAACATTATAAGTGATAGTCTTTTCTTCAACTTTAACAGGTTCAACTACTTTTACTTCAATGGGAGGATGGTATTTAAACCACTTCTCCTAGGGAAGATCAACATGAGTAGCAAATGATTCACAAAAAGAAGCTACTATCTCACAGTCGAGTCCATATTTAGTGCTAAAGTCACGGAAAACATCGGTATTGTCACATCCCTAGTTAGCAATTGCATTAGGACTAGCTAGAGTGTGTATCATGTTTACTTATCAAAGAAACTTGAAATGGGAATGACAGAAACCCCAGCACCCCTCTTCTAACAACTAGGGTTTGATAAAATATTTTCCAATGTACCCAAAATGCCCTTCAAAAATGTTCATCATTTCTGCCTTGGTCCTAAACCTCTGCCAAAAATGGTGCACAATTTTCTAGGACATCTGAGGTCTTTGGATTAAATCATATGGTATTTGAATTTGGGCATTTAAATGCTATAAAATATTTTAATTGCTCAAATAATCATAAACTATAATGTGCCATACTGTTCATATTATATACAGTGGGCATGACCAGTTTTATGAGTTATAAAAATGTTCTGGCATTTTTATTAATTAAACAAAGTTGCAAAAGATATGAAACAGAAAAGAAATAGGAAAGAAGAAAGAGAGAAAGAACTACCTGGAGCCCAGCACTGTTGCAGGCCAGCCCAGCCCACCAGCGCCGCTCCTGTCGCCTTCCTCCTCGCGCCAGTAGGCAGCGCGCGTGGCCACCGCGCGCCGGCACGCGCCCGGCCACCTCCAGCCTGCCTGCCTGCGTCCCCGACGGCCTGGACGCCTCCATGCATCGCCACGCAGCTGCCCCGACCCCTCTCTCACTTCCCCTCGTCCTCATCTCCTTCCCCTGGCTCTCTCCCTCTCATCACCGAGGCCGCCCGTCGCCGCCGTTCGCCGTTGCGGCGCCTAGAGCCTCCCCCTCGTCCCGTGAGAGTGTCCAGAAGGATCGCCGCGACACCCTCTTCCTCCTCGCTGAGCCACGGATCGCCGGAAGCCCTGCATCGCCTTCACGCCGTCGTCCCCAACCTCGGATCGCCGGAGCTCCTCGCCATCGATTAAGGAGTTGCAGAGCGTCCCCGACCTCTCCGTCGAGCTCGCTAGCACCGCTGTGAGCCCCTACGCCAAATCCCTCCCTTCTCCGCTTCGTTTGCGCCGCGTAGCTGCTGCTCCGTTGATCACCGAAATCCGCCGCCGCCGTGCTTGCCGCCGGTGATGCTCCGGTGACCATTTGGTCACGGACGCACGTCCATCTCGCTCGCCATAGCATGTAGATGAGCTAGGTGCCACGCACGCATCGCCTAGGCCACCGCAGCCGCGTCTCCACACACGCCCGAACGCCGGCCGCTGCTGTCGAGCTCGTTGCCGTCGCCTCCGGCCACCACAGGCCCGGCGACCACCACCATTCGACGCGCATCGGCAAGGGCACTCCAACGCGCCCAACCGCAGCTCCAACCGTGCCCTATAGGCGATTTCCGAAGCTCGCCGCCGTGTTTTGCCTCGCCGGCGTCACTTCGTCGGCGAGTTTGACTCGTTTGACCGGGGGGTTGACCACCCCTGGGTCGCTGACGTGTGGGCCACCCCTCCCCTAATTAGCTAGTTTAATTAAGTAAATGTTAATTAAATCAGTTAGTTAGTTTAGTCACTCACCCGTGGGCCCAGACCCCACTGACAGCTAATTAGTTCCTAGCTTAACACTAATTAACTTTGTTAATTAGCTATGACACTGACATGTCGGGCCCACATGTCATGTTTGACCTGGACCAGCTCCTGTTGACCTGCTGACGTCAGCATGAGGTCATGCTGACGCAGTAAAGAGTTTCTGGAATTTAATTTAAATCTTAAATGATTTATGAATTTCAGAAATTACCCAAAACTTCTAAAAATCATATAAAATCAACCGTAGCTCAGATGGAAATAATTTATATATGAAAAATGATCAGAAAAATCCAATCTTTCCAATGGCACTGGTTTCATGCATGTTTGAGCAAGTTAACCTTGCTGTATACATTAAAACATGATAATGCACTTAATTAAATAATAGTTTGAATTCCAATTTGAATCTTTGATTCAAATAGGCTCAAACCCTTCTGGTTATAGTTGCATTAGCCCAAAACACATGCATCTTGCCATGTCATGAGCATGCATCATATTGTTGCATTTGTTTGTTTATTGAATGTATCGCCGATATTATCCGTGTTAGGTCCTGCTCCCGAGGATACTTCTGCGTATCCAGCTGAAGAGCAGTACTCGACAACCACTCTGTCAGGCAAGCAATCATTGATCATTCCGATACAAACCCATCTTCTCGCTCCTGCTCTCTTTTACTGCATTAAGGCAACAGCGTGTGAACTGCTACTTGCTGCGGTAGTTGAACCCTATTCCCTTGCATGACCTGTCATTGCCACAGTAAATAGTTGAAACCCACTAGCATGTGTAGGAGTTGATTGAGCCATGTGATGTGTGATCCACCATGCTATTTGCTTATGTTGCCTGATATGCTTAGAGTTGTGTCTGGTCTGGTTCATCTAGGTGATGGATCAGAGTGAAGTGATCATACCGATAAAGAGAAGGAAGTGTGGAATATGCTTGGTAAAGGTATCGATGAAAGGCCATGTAGGAGTACGTGGTGGGTTGTTTCATTGGAATCGTCCATAGGACCCGAGATCTGTGTGTGTGATTCAAGGTACAGTTACTACCACACATTGGGCCCTGAAATATGACCCCGCTCGACTTATCGACTGCCATGTTCTCTGTCCAGGAGTTGCAACTAGTTTCTGGTGTTTGTAGTTTACTGGTGGTCGTGCACAGCGCTGACCCTCGGGGTGGGCTGTGATGCGACAGGTATGTGGCACGGTGTACCGGTTTCCCGTTTGGTGACTCGGGAACCCTGTACACATCGTTTGGGGCCGTGAGCGACACCCCGGCCGGATCTCCCCATGGATGGAACCCAAATAGGCGATAAACCTGGACGAGAGACTTGAGTGGTTGGTTAGGTCGTGGTCTACACCCACGTCGGCTTTCGCTTGAAGTCTGCCGAGCACATGTCGTGTGCAGACGCTAAGTGGTGAAAACATGTGTGAAGAAGTACACCCCTGCAGGGTTATCAATCTATTCGAATAGCCGTTGTTCGCAGTACGGACTACTTGGTTACTCTTACAGTTCATAGACAAGTTGATGGATACTACTAAAAGCCTAAAGATAAGTGTGAGTGCCGTGGATGGCCCTTCCGTAGGATGACGGAAGATGATCCTCGGTAGTGTATTGTTATGGTGAGTAGAGGACTCGTGTTCGTAATAACATCTTGCAATCCATTGAGAGTTGTAGTATAGGTTAGCCAAGAGTCAAAGCTGGCTTTCTGCTATGAACTCCACTACCCCCTTTGATAATGTTGCATGTATGATAGGTTCTGTGGTAAGACTTGCTGAGTACCTTTGTACTCATGTTTGCTTAATAACTGTTGCAGAGGAGAACCCTGCCCCTGCTGATGGGTTCTACATAGACGTTGACGTCGACGAGTAGCTTGACACCCAGACGGAGATCTGGAGCTTGTGAAGGGCCTTGTAGATAGTCAGGCTACACCAAGCCTGTTTTTTTTCTAAGTTGTCTGTACTCAGACATGTAGCTTCCGCTTGTGCTTGTATGACTGTATGACTTGAGTGTTGGGTCATTTGACCCCTACCTGTATGGATATGTTATGTATGGCTCTTGGAGCCTCTTAAATAAAGTACTTTGAGTCATAGAGTTCTGTTGTGATGCAATGTTGTATTTGCACATATTGAGCATATTGTGTGTATGGTTGAAATGCTTGGTATGTGTGGGATCCGACACCTAGTTGTTTTCCTTTGGTAGCCTACCTTACAGGGAAATGCCTCCTAGTGATTCCAATGAGCCTTGGTAGCTTGCTACTGCTCGGAACTCGTAGGCTGGCCGGCATGTGTCCTTCTTCGTTCCTGTGTCTGTCCCTTAGGGGAAATGTCACGCGTTGTTCCTTTAAGTCCATGTAGCTTGCTACGACTTGGGTTCATACGTTGATGACCGACACGTTCGTTGCTGGGTCATGGATGCCTGTCTCTGTAATCTAGTGCCACTTTTGGTTTATAACTATCCATGTCGGCCCGGGTTCTCTGTCATATGGATGCTAGCGACACTGTCATATACGTGTGCCAAAATGCGCAAACGGTCCCGGGCCAGGTAAGGTGGCACCCGTGGGGTTACCGTGCGTGAGGCCGCAAAGTGATATGACGTGTTACAACTAGATCGATGTAACTTAGGATCGGGGTCCTGACAGCGTTGGCATCAGAGCTGGACTGCCTGTAGGTTTCTCAAGCAAAACTGGTCGATGTTGAGTCTAGAAAAATTCTTAGTTATATGTAGGGGAATTGATTGTGGAAGGGAACGTAAGGCTCTTTTTACTCCTTTACCTTATGCCCTTCTGATCTGAGTCAGTCTATTCTTTCTACAGGGATTTAGGACTAGGCCTCTCATCCTTACTAGGTTCACGTGTTACTAATTCGTAGACTCTTAGGATTGTTGGTTTCAAGCCTCAGTTCAGTTTCTATCCTTTTAGTATGATGATTGTTGGACCCGGAACATTGATATGGAATTGTTGAGTGGTTATGCTATCATTTGTATGATGTCTCAAATCTTTGTTTGAGCATTTACAGTTTTTATGCTGCCCGATTTCTTCCAGAAACACTAATGCCTTTGCATTACTTTGTGTTTCAGATGTCTGGCCGCACCCCTCACCAAGTGGTTCGTTTGACTCGGTGCATTAATGTGCCCGGTCACACAGCCATGCTAGTCCGTGTGCTGACTGAGACTGGTTATCGCTGGTATCCTGAGTACACTATGGAGGAACAATACCGGGATTTCAATCACAGTCAGTATTTCTGCACAGTCCGGATATACCCCTCTTATCCCGGAGCTAACGACCCATCCATTGGTCTTATGGACTCGGGGTTACAATCGAGATGGCAGTGCAGGATGCCGCCTATTCGATGATGACCATTCTCCGGGCTAGGCATGCCCTGTTGCTGAACACTGAGTTCTGTTACATGCCAGCCTCACTTCCCGGAGAGGAAAGCTACTACACTGGTCTGTATACTGATGCTGCTCATGAAGAGCCACTGCTTCAGACTACTGTTCAGATGCTGGAGGATAGGGACCGTGAGGTCTGTGCCCTCCGAATGGAGCTGTATAACACTCGAGCCGCCCACTAGACTACTTTGACACGGCTTGCGCCTGCTGTGCACGCCGGATATCTGGACATGCGGGATTTGTACCCTGTGCGGACTCGTCTGCCTGATCGCATGGATTGGCGTGACGTTGGGGGTATTACACCTCCACATGGGCGTCGGTTACCACCAGCATCGGGACCGAGGCCACATCCATGTCCCTATGGTCCACAGCCTTCGAGTGCTCGCGAGTTTCAAGATCCGTCTGTTCCACTTCCAGGCTACGGTGGTAATCTTTACGAAGATTACTACGGGAATGTCTGAGCTAGACCGTGGTAGTAGTAGTATTGTAGTAGTTGTATTCCCACAGTCCTGCGCGTCTTGTGGAATATGACTTAGTGTGTACTGAGTTCCGGAGGTGTAGTTAAATAATGTATAGGAGCTTGGAATGCCTCTGATGGGATGTATCGTCTTTCACCGCAGTTGTACTTTAGCTTTGGCTTGTACTAAACTATGTATGGTGTGTATGACCACTGGTGTATATATAGCAGTTCCTATATTACCATGTCGTACGGATGAACATCTCTGCATTCCGTGTCATCCATTACATTCTGCACTTCTATGTCAAATTTTTTCCATCCTGGTCTAAACCGTTGTTTTATTTTCTTAGGATGGTCAACACTCGCAACACTCCTGCTGCCCAGGAGCAGGGTGAGGCTAGTGGGGCTAGAGATGGGAATCTGCCCCAGCCACCCTCCTTGGCGGAAGTTATGCTCGAGGCAGAACGGAACAAGAGAGAGAGAAACCGTCTGCTGGAACGCATAGAGCAGAACACTGGGTTCCGCCAGAGGAATGACGTGGTGTCAATCAATGACTTTATCAAGATGTGCCCACCGAAGTTCCATCACTCCACTGAACCTCTGGATGCGGATGACTGGCTACGTAGTATCACCCACAAGCTACACTCTGACCGTGTAGCCGAAGCTGACAAGGTTACCTACGCCGCCTACCATCTTGAGGGCCCTGCCAGTCTTTGGTGGGAGAACTTTGAAGCTATGCGTCCTGCTGACCAAATCACTACTGGGGTTGAGTTCAGTGAGGCATTCCGTGAACATCACATCCAGGAAGGTCTCATGGGTCGCAAGCGGGAGGAATTCTGCAATTTCACCCAGGGCCGGTTAACTGTGGATGGCTATAGTCGCGAGTTTGGCAACTTGGCACGCTATGCACCTGAGGAAGTATCCACCGATGCCAAGAAGCAGGCGAGGTTCCGCAAGGGACTCAGCCCTGAACTCCGCCGAGATCTACGTCTGCACGAGTGCACTTCCTTCCAGAAGTTGGTAAACAAGGCTATCAGTGCTGAAACGGGCCAGACCGACTTCGAGGCCACACGCAAGCATACTCGTGACTTTGGTTCCTCATCCGGCTCTGGCTCTCACAAGCGCCGTGTGTGGGTTCCTAACACTGCTCTGCCACCCAAGTACATACCGAGGCCATCCTATGAGGCGCCTCACCCAACTCAACAGTATGCACCTACTAAGACCTATGGAGGACCACCTTCCAACTTTGCTCCACGCACTAGCACTGTGACATGCTTCAAGTGTGGAGAACCAGGGCACTACATGCGTGAGTGTCCCCAGAACCAACGAGGAAAACCCGTTGGCCGTGGTAAGCCAACGGGCAAGGTGAATTATGTCAAATCAATCCCCACTGCACGTGGTCATGTCAACTATGTCTCTGCTGAGGAAGCTTATGAGGATCCTAACGTCGTTCTTGGTACGCTTCTCGTTAACTGCCATCCGGCATCTGTTCTTTTCGATACTGGAGCATCCCATTCGTTCATATCTGAGAGCTATGCTTGAATGCACAACATGAATTTTTGTGACATGCCTACTTCCATGGTTATTCAAACTCCCGGTTCAAAGTGGCAAACCTCTAGGGTAAGCCATGGAAATGAAATCCTTGTCGATAGACTTGTTTTCCTTGCATCTCTAATCGCTCTCAAGTCCTCGGACATAAACATCATTTTGGGTATGGATTGGATGACAACTCATTACGCCAAGATTGATTGCTATACTAGGACCGTTCAACTTACACATCCATCCGGCAAGATAGTCAATGTCTTGACCCGAATGGCTGAGCGTCAGCTCTACTCTCTTAATGCCAGCCCTCTACCAGAACTCGAAGATATCCCGGTAGTTCGTGACTTTCCGGATGTCTTTCCAGAAGAACTGCCAGGAATTCCACCTGACAGAGATGTCGAGTTCGTGATAGATCTTATCCCTGGAACTGTCCCAATCCCTAGGAGACCTTATAAGATGGCACCCCTAGAATTAGCTGAGCTTAAGAAACAACTCGATGAGTCCTTGCAAAAAGGTTTCATCCGTCCTAGTTCCTCCCCTTGGGCTTGCCCCGTCCTCTTCGTCAAGAAGAAGGATGGAACGGAGTGGATGGTTGTAGATTACCGACCTGTCAATCTGGTCACCATAAAGAATAAGTATCCGCTCCCCAGGATCAACGACCTGTATGATCAGCTCGCTGGATCCTCAGTCTTCTCTAAGATGGATTTGAGGTTGGGTTACCATCAAATCAAAATCAAGAACGGGGACATCCCTGAAACGGCTTTTGTTACTCGTTATGGCCAATATGAGTACACCGTCATGTCCTTCGGATTAACCAATGCCCCAGCCACCTTCTCCCGGCTAATGAATTCTATATTCATGGAGTACTTGGATAAATTCGTCATGGTATACCTCGATGATAGACTCATCTATTCCAAGAACAAGGAAGATCATGCCGAGCATTTAAGGCTGGTATTGACCAAACTTCGAGAGCGCCTCCTTTATACCAAATTCTCTAAATGTGAATTTTGGTTGCCGGAAGTAACCTATCTAGGTCATGTGATCTCTGGCAAGGGTATTGCTGTCAATCCCGAGCGAGTTCAAGCCGTCCTTGATTGGACTCCCCCTGAATCGGTCAAGCAAGTTAGGAGTTTTCTTGGCTTAGCGAGCTATTGCCGATGCTTCGTCGAAAATTTCTCCAAGGTTGCTAAACCTCTAACCGAGCTCCTCAAGAAAGATAAAAAGTTTGAGTGGACCCCACAGTGCGAGTCCAGTTTTCAGGAACTGAAAAGACGCCTGACATCTGCACCTGTACTGGTACCAACAGACTTTTCCAAGGATTTTATAATCTATTGCGACGCCTCGCGACAAGGACTAGGTTGCATACTCATGCAAGATCGTCAAGTGATTGCATACGCATCTCGACAGTTGCGTCCACATGAGGATAACTATCCTACTCATGATCTAGAGCTTGCAGCTGTAGTCCATGCACTCAAAACATGGCGACATTACCTCCTTGGTAATCGCTGTGAAATCTTCACTGATCATCAAAGTTTGAAGTATATTTTCACCCAACCGGATCTAAATCTCAGGCAAGGACGTTGGGTCGAGTTGCTCACAGATTATGACTTAGGAATCACTTACACCCCTGGAAAGGCTGATGTCATGGTTGATGCACTAAGTCGTAAGTCTTATTGTAACAACTTAATGCTACAACAAGGGCAACCACTTCTCCACGAGGAATTTCGTAAGCTTAACCTTCACATTGTTCCTCGAGGATTCCTTTCCACCTTGGTGGCGAAACCTACCCTTATGGATCAAATTATAGCTGCCTAGAAGCGTGATAAAGGTATATCCCAACTCCAAGAGAGCATTGCAAGCGGACTCGCTAAAAGCTTCTCTATGGATGATCGAGGTGTTGTTTTCTTTGAGAACCGTGTAGTGGTTCCCAAGAACCACCATCTACGGCAGTTAATCCTTAAGGAGGCTCATGAATCTCCTCTCACGATTCATCCCGGTAGTACCAAAATGTATCAGGATCTACGTTAGAGATTCTGGTGGACTAGGATGAAGAGAGAAATCGCTCAATACATTGCTAACTGCGACGTTTGTCGTCGAGTTAAAGCAGAGCATCAACGGCCTGCTGGCACCCTTCAACCTTTAGCTATTCCTGAATGGAAATGGGACAAGGTCGGTATGGACTTCATTACCGGGTTTCCCAGGACCAGAAAAGGGAATAATGCTATCTTCGTCGTTATCGACCGCCTCTCTAAAGTGGCTCATTTCCTGCCTGTTCGAGAGAGTATTACCGCTAGCCAGCTAGCAGACTTGTATGTCTCTCGGATAGTATCACATCATGGTGTGCCGTTGGAGATTAACTCAGACCGTGGAAGTCTTTTCACTTCACGATTTTGGGAAAGTTTCCAGAATGCTATGGGAACTCATCTCTCCTTCAGTACCGCCTTCCATCCCAGTCAAGTGGTCAAGTGGAACGAGTCAATCAAATTCTGGAAGACATGCTTCGAGCCTCTGTCATCTCTTTCGGTATGGATTGGGAGAAGTGTCTTCCATTTGCCAAATTTTCTTATAACAATAGTTATCAAGCCAGCCTGGGTAAAGCCCCCTTCGAAGTTCTATATGGGCGAAGGTGTCGAACACCTCTTAACTGGTCAGAAACCGGGGAAAGACAATTCTTTGGCCCGGATATGATCCAGGAAGCAGAAGAGCAAGTTCGCATCGTTCGTGAGAAATTGAAAACGGCCCAGTCTCGCCAGAAGAGCCAATATGATAGTCATCATAAGGCTGTGACTTTCGAAGTCGACGATAAGGCTTACCTTCGGGTTACTCCTCTTAAGGGAACCCATCGCTTCGGTATCAAAGGCAAATTGGCCCCTCGTTACTTCGGTCCTTTTCGCATTCTTGCCAAACGAGGAGAAGTTGCCTACCAATTGGAACTACCTCCGCACCTATCGAAAGTTCATGACGTGTTCCACGTTTCTCAACTCAGGCGTTGCTTCTCGGATCCTATCCGCGGAGTGGACCACGAAACGCTTGATCTCCAGGATAATCTCACATATCGAGAATACCCCATTCGTATTCTTGATCAAACCGAGCGCACCACTCGACGCCACAATATCATGTTTCTCAAGGTTCAATGGTCACATCATTCCGAGAGTGAAGCTACTTGGGAAAGGGAGGATCGTCTTCGACTTGAGTACCCCACCCTCTTTCCGGAGGAACCCGAATCTCGGGACGCGATTTTTTTAAGTGGGGGTGAGTTGTCACATCCCTAGTTAGCACTTGCATTAGGACTAGCTAGAGTGTGCATCATGTTTACTTATCAAAGAAACTTGAAATGGGAATGACAGAAACCCCAGCACCCCTCTTCTAACAACTAGGGTTTGATAAAATCTTTTCCAATGTACCCAAAATGCCTTTCAAAAATGTTCATCATTTCTGCCTTGGTCCTAAACCTCTGCCAAAAATGGTGCATAATTTTCTAGGACATCTGAGGTCTTTGGATTAAATCATATGGTATTTGAATTTGGGCATTTAAATGCTATAAAATATTTTATATGCTCAAATAATCATAAACTATAATGTTCCATACTGTTCATATTATATACAGTGGGCATGACCAGTTTTATGAGTTATAAAAATGTTCTAGCATTTTTATTAATGAAACAAAGTTGCAAAAGATATGAAACAGAAAAGAAATAGGAAAGAAGAAAGAGAGAAAGAACTACCTGGAGCCCAACACTGTTGCAGGCCGGCCCAGCCCACCAGCGCCGCTCCTGTCGCCTTCCTCCTCGCGCCAGTAGGCAGCGCGCGTGGCCACCGCGCGCCGGCACGCGCCCGGCCACCTCCAGCCTGCATGCCTGCGTCCCCGACGGCCTGGACGCCTCCATGCATCGCCACGCAGCTGCCCCGACCCCTCTCTCACTTCCCCTCGTCCTCATCTCCTTCCCCTGGCTCTCTCCCTCTCATCACCGAGGCCGCCCGTCACCGCCGTTCGCCGTTGCCGCGCCTAGAGCCTCCCCCTCGTCCCGTGAGAGTGTCCGGAAGGATCGCCGTGACGCCCTCTTCCTCCTCGCTGAGCCACGGATCGCCGGAAGCCCTGCATCGCCTTCACGCCGTCATCCCCAACCTCGGATCGCCGGAGCTCCTCGCCGTCGATTAAGGAGCAGCAGAGCGTCCCCGACCTCTCCGTCGAGCTCGCTAGCACCGCTGTGAGCCCCTACGCCAAATCCCTCCCTTCTCCGCTTTGTTTGCGCCGCGTAGCTGCTGCTCCGCTGATCACCGAAACCTGCCGCCGCCGTGCTTGCCACCGGTGATGCTCCAGTGACCATTTGGTCACGGACGCACGTCCATCTCGCTCGCCGCAGCACGTAGATGAGCTAGGTGCCACGCACGCATCGCCTAGGCCACCGCAGCCGCGTCTCCACACACGCCCGAACGCCGGCCGTCGCTGTCGAGCTCGTTGCCGTCGCCTCCGGCCACCACAGGCCCGGCGACCACCACCATTCGACGCGCATCGGCAAGGGCACTCCAACGCGCCCAACCGCAGCTCGAACCGTGCCCTGTAGGCGATTTCCGAAGCTCGCCGCTGTGTTTTGCCTCGCCGGCGTCACTTCGCCGGCGAGTTTGACTCGTTTGACCGGGGGGTTGACCACCCCTGGGCCGCTGACGTGTGGGCCACCCCTCCCCTAATTAGCTAGTTTAATTAAGTAAATGTTAATTAAATCAGTTAGTTAGTTTAGTCACTGACCCATGGGCCCAGACCCCACTGACAGCTAATTAGTTCCTAGCTTAACACTAATTAACTTTGTTAATTAGCTATGACACTGACATGTCGGGCCCACATGTCATGTTTGACCTGGACCAGCTCCTGTTGACCTGCTAACGTCAGCATGAGGTCATGCTGACGCAGTAAAGAGTTTCTGGAATTTAATTTAAATCTTAAATGATTTATGAATTTCAGAAATTACCCAAAACTTCTAAAAATCATATAAAATCAACCGTAGCTCAGATGGAAATAATTTATATACGAAAAATGATCAGAAAAATCCAATCTTTCCAATGGCACTGGTTTCATGCATGTTTGAGCTAGTTAAGCTTGCTCTATACATTAAAACATGATAATGCACTTAATTAAATAATAGTTTGAATTCCAATTTGAATCTTTGATTCAAATAGGCTCAAACCCTTCTGGTTATAGTTGCATTAGCCCAAAACACATGCATCTTGCCATGTCATGAGCATGCATCATATTGTTGCATTTGTTTGTTTATTGATTGTATCGCCGATATTCTCCGTGTTAGGTCCTGCTCCCGAGGATACTTCTGCGTATCCAGCTGAAGAGCAGTACCCGACAACCACTCTGTCAGGCAAGCAATCATTGATCATTCCGATACAAACCCATCTTCTCGCTCCTGCTCTCTTTTACTGCATTAAGGCAACAGCGTGTGAACTGCTACTTGCTGCGGTAGTTGAACCCTATTCCCTTGCATGACCTGTCATTGCCACAGTAAATAGTTGAAACCCACTAGCATGTGTAGGAGTTGATTGAGCCATGTGATGTGTGATCCACCATGCTATTTGCTTATGTTGCCTGCTATGCTTAGAGTTGTGTCTGGTCTGGTTCATCTGGGTGATGGATCAGAGTGAAATGATCATACCGATAAAGAGAAGGAAGTGTGGAATATGCTTGGTAAAGGTATCGATGAAAGGCCATGTAGGAGTACGTGGTGGGTTGTTTCATTGGAATCGTCCATAGGACCCGAGATATGTGTGTGTGATTCAAGTTACAGTTACTACCACACATTGGGCCCTGAAATATGACCCCGCTCGACTTATCGACTGCCATGTTCTCTGTCCAGGAGTTGCAACTAGTTTCTGGTGTTTGTAGTTTACTGGTGGTCGTGCACAGCGCTGACCCTCGGGGTGGGCTGTGATGCGACAGGTACGTGGCCCGGTGTAGCGGTTGCCCGTTTGGTGACTCGGGAAGCCTATACACATCGTTTGGGGCCGTGAGCGACACCCCGGCCGGATCTCCCCATGGATGGAACCCAAATAGGCGATAAACCTGGACGAGAGACTTGAGTGGTTGGTTAGGTCGTAGTCTACACCCACGCCGGCTTTCGCTTGAAGTCTGCCGAGCACATGTCGTGTGCAGACACTAAGTGGTGAAAACATGTGTGAAGAAGTACACCCCTGCAGGGTTATCAATCTATTCGAATAGCCGTTGTTCGCGGTACGGACTACTTGGTTACTCTTACAGTTCATAGACAAGTTGATGGATACTACTAAAAGCCTCAAGATAAGTGTGAGTGCCGTGGATGGCCCTTCCGTAGGATGACGGAAGAGGATCCTCGGTAGTGTATTGTTATGGTGAGTAGAGGACTCGTGTTCGTAATAACATCTTGCAATCCATTGAGAGTTGTAGTACAGGTTAGCCAAGAGTCAAAGCTGGCTTTCTGCTATGAACTCCACTACCCCCTTTGATAATGTTGCATGTATGATAGGTTCTGTGGTAAGACTTGCTGAGTACCTTTGTACTCATGTTTGCTTAATAACTGTTGCAGAGGAGAACCCTGCCCCTGCTGATGGGTTCTACATAGACGTTGACGTCGACGAGTAGCTTGACACCCAGACGGAGATCTGGAGCTTGTGAAGGGCCTTGTAGATAGAAAGGCTACACCAAGCCTGTTTTATTTTCTAAGTTGTCTGTACTCAGACATGTAGCTTCCGCTTGTGCTTGTATGACTGTATGACTTGAGTGTTGGGTCATGTGACCCCTACCTGTATGGATATGTTATGTATGGCTCTTGGAGCCTCTTAAATAAGTACTTTGAGTCATAGAGTTCTGTTGTGATGCAATGTTGTATTTGCACATATTGAGCATATTGTGTGTATGGTTGAAATGCTTGGTATGTGTGGGATCCGACACCTAGTTGTTTTCCTTTGGTAGCCTACCTTACAGGGAAATGCCTCCTAGTGATTCCAATGAGCCTTGGTAGCTTGCTACTGCTCGGAACACGTAGGCTGGCCGGCATGTGTCCTTCTTCGTTCCTGTGTCTGTCCCTTAGGGGAAATGTCACGCGTTGTTCCTTTAAGTGCATGTAGCTTGCTACGACTTGGGTTCATACGTTGATGACCGACACGTTCGTTGCTGGGTCATGGATGCCTGTCTCTGTAATCTAGTGCCACTTTTGGTTTATAACTAGCCATGTCGGCTCGGGTTCTCTGTCATATGGATGCTAGCGACACTGTCATATACGTGTGCCAAAATCCGCAAACGGTCCCGGGCCAGGTAAGGTGGCACCCGTGGGATTACTGTGCGTGAGGCCGCAAAGTGATATGACGTGTTACAGCTAGATCGATGTGACTTAGGATCGGGGTCCTGACAGGTATCCATAAAAGCTTTAACACAATCAAACTTAGGGGTCATACCTGACTCCTTACCTTCGTCGAGATCCCAATCTTTAGAGTTGCATTTAATTCTTTCCAATAAGTCCGATTTGAATTCAATAGTCTTCATCATAAAAGGATCATCACAAGAATTATCGAGCATGGTGCGATTATTGAGAGAAAGCTGAGCATAAAATTTTTGAATGATCATTTTTCTCGAGAGCTCATGATTGGGGCATGAATATAACATTTACTTAAGCCTCCCCGAAGCTTGAGCGATGCTTTCTCCTTCACGAGGCAAAAACTTATATATATAATTATGATCACGATGGACCTGATGCATAGGGTAGAACTTCTGATGAAATTCCAACTTCAGCCGATTATAGTTCCATGATCCAATATCATCACATAGCCTAAACCATGTCAATGCATCTCCCTTCAAAGATAGAGGGAAGACCTTCTTCTAGATAACATCCTCGGGCATACCTGTTAAATAATCCACAAACTTCATCCACATAGATTATGTGTAAATTGGGATGCAATGTTCCGTCTCCAGTAAAAGGATTATCTAGCAGTTTCTCTATCATACCTGAAGGAATTTCAAAGAAAACATTTTCAGACAGTTCAGTAGGTTGAGGAGCAACTCTTTGATCTTCAGGTAGGGGTGAAGATACCCCGAACAAGCCCTTTAAAGGATTATGATCCATAGTAACAAGTGACAGTAAATTTCAGCACACTATATAAATTTTTCCTTACCAAAGGCGCTTCACTCCTCGACAATGGCGCTAGAAAAGAGTCTTGATGACCTACAAGTGTAGGGGATCTATCATAGTCCTTTTGATAAGTAAGAGTGTCGAACCCAACGAGGAGCAGAAGGAAATGATAGGCAGTTTTCAGTAAAGTATTTTCTGCAAAGCAATGAAATTATCGGTTACAGATAGTTTTGTGATAAGGTAATTGGTAGCAAGTGACAAATAGTAAAAGTAAAAAAAAGTGCAGCAAGATGTCCCAATACTTTTGGTAGCAAAGGACAAGCCTGGACAAACTCTTATATGAAGGAAAGTGCTCCCGAGGACACATGTGAATTATCGTCAAGCTAGTTTTCATCACGATCATATGATTCGCGTTCGGTAATTTGATAATTTGGTATGTGGGTGGACCAGTGCTTGGGTGCTGTCCATACTTGGACAGGCCTCCCACTTATGATTAACCTCTAATGCAAGCATCCGCAACTACAAAATATGTATTAAGGTAAACCTAACCATAGCATGAAACAAGTGGATCCAAATCAGCCCCTTACGAAGCAACACAAAACTAGGGTTTACGCTTCTGTCACTCTAGCAACCCATCATCTACCTATTACTTCCCAATGCCTTCCTCTAGGCACAAATAATGGTGAAGGGTCATGTAGTCGACGTTCACATGACACCACTAGAGGAGAGACAACATACATCTCATCAAAATATCGAACGAATACCAAATTCACATGACTACTTATAGCAATACTTCTCCCATGTCCTCAGGAACAAAAGTAACTACTCACAAGACATAATATTGTTCATGATTAGAGGGGTATTAATATGCATAATGGATCTGAACATATGATCTTCCACCAAGTAAACCTACTAGCATGAACTACAAGGAGTAATCAACACTACTAGCAACCCACATGTACCAATCTGAGGTTTGGATACAAAGATTGGATACCAGAGATGAGCTAGGATTTGGGAGGAGATGGTGCTGGTGAAGATGTTGACGATGATAACCCTCCCCAAGATGGGAGAGTTGTTGGTGATGACGGCGGTGACGATTTCCCCCTCCCGGAGGGAAGTATCCCCGGTAGAACAGCTCCGCCAGAGCCCTAGATTGGTTCTGCCAAGGTTCCGTCTCGAGACGGCGGCGTCTAGTCCTGAAAGCCTCATTATCATTTTTTCCAGGTCAAAACACCTCATATAGGAGAAGATGGGCATCGGGGGGGTCACTGGGTGGCCCACGAGGCAGGGGGCACGCCCAGAGAGGGGGGGCGCCCCCCACCTTCGTGCACAGGTGGTGGCCCCCCTGTTGAATCTCTTTTGCCAGATATTTTTTATATTTTCTGAAACGGTGCCTCGTGGTGTTTCCGAGCTTTTTGAGTTGTGCAGAATAGGTTGCCAATGTTTGCTCCTTTTCCAGCCCAGAATTCCAGCTGCCGGCATTCTCCTTCTTCATGTAAATCTTGTAAAATAAGAGAGAAAACGCATAAGTATTGTGATATAATGTGTAATAACAGTCCATAGTGCAATAAATATCAACATAAAAGCATGATGCAAAATGGACGTATCAAGGACGACCGAGCAGGAGAAGTAGGGGCGCCTCCACTGCCCGTCTGCATCGGAGAGGGTGTAGCCAGGCCAGGCCGCAGGGCCTCTGATGCAGTCACCCCTCATTATTTCTTCTTCACCGACATCGCTGGCCTGGCGGTGCAAGGGGAAAACATCAGGAATCAGCAATTCAATCAAGAGCGAAGACAAAATCAGGCCAAAGTACTTACTGGTCCACGGTAGCGTAACCCCACGGCCTCTTCAGAATCACGGAGCCCAGGGGCCTCGCAGCCTGCGGCGCACGTGCGCGAGCCCCTATAACAGATGAGACCATGGCAGCTGGCCCAGCGGTAGCACTAGGCGGCATCAGAGCTGGAGCGTTGCCTTGGGAGATCAGCGCCGACCTACTCATCGTCGGGACCCCAGATGGCGGCTTCTTCGAGGGGGTGACCTTGGAACTCGTGGTGACCCCGGCAAATGGTGTGGCCTCCTTCACCGGGTGGTCATCGGCGTCGTCATCATCAGGCAAGGCGCGGAGGAGCTCGACCTTGCGTGGAGGGGAGGTCTCCCCAGCCTCCTCCACGATCGCCTTTGAGTCCTCCTCCCCACCAGAGTCACCTGAAGACAGCTCCACCGAAACAGTCGCCATCTAGGCCTCGGAGGGCGCCAGCGGCACGAGCCCGCGTCTGTCAAAGGTGGGCATGGAGGCCGCCACCTTCGCCCCATCCGGGCGGCGGTACAGGGGGACATGGGTGTCTGGTGGATACCCCTGGTCATCCCCAACCAGGAGGCAGAGAGTTGTGCCCAGCTCCTCGCCGGATAGGGCATCGGGGTGCCGACGGAGGTCGTCCACCTCATACCCGAACCTCCACAAGGGGCACGAGTGCACCTGAAGTGGAGCTACGCGGCACGCCAGGAATTCCTTGACGATCAGGACCCCCATGAACTTCGCCGCTTTTGGATCGTCGGGCTTCAAGTCGGCTGTCATCTTCTCCAGCACCTGCTCCGCTCGAGGGTCGGTGAGCTTCACACCGAGCCACCTATCGTTGGGTAGGGGCCGTTGGGCACGGGCCGTTGGCAGCACCAACCGAGGATGAGAGCACTTTACGTCCACAAGGGCCCACTTGCTCCTAAAGTTCTAGGCCTTCTTCCCGTGTTTCAAGATTGTGTTGGTCCTGTTGGCCGCGATGAAGCTAGCACACACTAAACAAAGGTTGCCCTTGTTCTGGAGGTAGAAGAAGTGGTGAAGCAGCGCCACAGACGACATCACCCCAATAAATGCCTCAAAATAGAAGGCGGATATCGATAGGAGGAGGACGGAATTGGGATGAAGATGAAGGGCATGCAGCTTGTAGTGGCTAAGGACGGCGTAGAAGAAATCAGAGAAAGGGGGAACCAGCCCTGCGACAACACTACTCATGAAGAAGGGATATAAAGTACTCTTTGAGTCCTCCGGATCAGCGAGGCGGCCCGGAGCGCGGTCTTCCTCTTCTCGTTCGAGCACTCTGCCATCATCAGGAGCACATCTGCAAGGTTCTTCTCCGAGACACTGGGCGCGCTCAGGGCCGGCTCGTACCACACGAGCGGAGCGGCGGCCTTTGCCTTACCGGACGCCATTGGTTGCAAACTCGGAGGGGAGACAGCGCGGATCTGGAGTATTTGGAGAGGAGCAAGAAAGAGGATCGGTAGCAAGGCGAAGTCGAGCAATGAAGGCACTGCAACACGCACCTGCCTCTTGTCAATTATAGTTGCCGAGGTGTAATGCCCAGTATGAGACTATACCTCCTACGTGTCGAGGCACGACTTAAAGGCATAATATCATACTAGAATGATCTCAAGTATGGTATCTTTGCACGACTCATGTAAAAGAGGGATGAAATTGTAAAAGAGTAGTTGGCTTACACTCGCCACGTCACACAATGTAATACATTAACATACATCATCCAACAACATCAGAGTCCGACTACGGACAAAGATCCAAATGAAAGATACCATAAATAAGCAACACAAGGTCTCAATCATCCTAGTAAGAGCCCTACTGATCCTCTGGGTAAGACACGTAGTATCGCCCACACTCTTCATCGAACTCCCAATACAACTCTGAACCACCAGCTATGTAGTTCTCAACGGTACCTGCATCTGGTGTTGTGTAGAATCTGTGAGCCACGGAGGACTCAGCAATCTCGTTCCCGGGTAGCAATACTATCAAAGCCTTGGGTGTGGAACAAGGCTGAAAACAAGGTTTGCAGCAGCACTAGCACTAGCTTACGTGTTTAGAGCGAGAAGAGAAAGTGCCAACGATCGCCAAAGTGATCACGAAGTGATCCTATCTAAGCACGTCAGACATAACCCCACCGTGTTCACTTCCCGAACCCCTTCGGAAAGCGACCGTCACGGTTACTCACACTGGTAGTGTATTATGGACGTAGTGTCAAGTTTTCTACAACCGGATATTAACAAATTCCCATCTGCCACATAACCACGGGCACGCCTTTCGAAAGATCAAACCCTGCAGGGGTGTCCCAACTTAGCCCATCACAAGCTCACGATCTGCGGAGTCGCAACTCCTAGGTGGGAAGACCCGAGTATTCCCAGAATCCCATGCACAAGATATTCTGACAAAGGTAAAACTAATCCGGCAAGACCTCCCGGCGTGCCGACACCCTGATAGTAGCCGCGCGTATCTCGTCTCAGGCCACGACCGGATAAGTGATCCTACAGGTTTTTACCAGCCCTTGAGTTTCCTCGAGGTGGCCCCGCAGTATGCTCAGTTTGGACCAACACTCATGTGGAGCACTGGCCCGGGTTGTTAATTATGAAAAGGGTTTATAACTCCCTATGCAAGTTTTAGTTATTAGGAAAATGTAAAACCAATGTTGGGCCTTGCTGGAAAAGCTTTAGCGCTAAGCGGGTTATCAAGGGGGGCCCATAAACCCCAACCGTGTTAGGGACGCAAAATCAAGGAACATAACACCGGTTTAAACGGTTCCTAGGGTGGCATGAGTGGAACATAACACCAAGCAAAGGCTTAGCCTTCCACCCATTGCCAAATATATAGATGATTTAGTTAACAAATTATATATTGTGCTAATCCAACAATAACTTCATCATGAAGCAAGAATCTTCAAATCTTCTCCTGCAACTAACAATGCTATAAGAGGGGCTGAGCGAAGCTTACGTAGCCAATCAAAGGTTTGCTAGGTTGGGTGGTTAGAGAGTTTCATGGCAACAATAGGAGGCTGACAAATAGACATAGGCATCGAGGCAATAAGCTAAAGAGCGAGACATCTAGCATAGGCAAAGATAGTAGTGATATCTGGGTAAGGTCATCTTGCCTGTTGAATCCTCGGAGGGAACGTAACCTTGCTCCTCACACTCAACCTCGGTAGAAACCTCGTACTCCGTATCGTCATCGGGCTCTAACCAAACACAACAATGCAACAACAGAACAAAATCAATCAACATGCAGTGCTCAACCACATGATGCATGCACATGAAGCATATGAACATGGAAGAAATGATGCATGGCCTATGGGTCACAAGAGTGCAATATCATCACATCCAACAAGATCACTCACAAGAAAGAAAAACAAACAAAAGCACATCTACCAAGTTTATGTAGTTTGTTCAAACAAGCATCCAACAAGTTTTTAGGAGTTGGTTAACATGGCAAGGGTGCAACTAACATAACAACAACATGCTAGCACATTTAAATGGGCTGGAATTAAATAACAACAAAATCCAGAAACTCCCATATTAATTTATTTGCATTTGGGACAGATCTGAAAAACTTCTCTGATAAAGTTGTCAAACATTCTAAACAACAGCACCAAAATATTCTACACATTTTCCCACCCCAAATGCATATAAAGTTTGTTCAATTTGGAGTTGTAGATATTTAGATGTGATATTTACAAGTTCAAGCATATTTAAAACAAGTTTAAATTCAAACATCATTTTAAATGTTTTTAAACATGGCAACAAGTAGCATAATCATAATCTACATAAAATTCTAAGCACTTTTCATATATAACTCAAATTCATCAGAAACATATATATGCAGATATTAAATAAATAAGAAAAACAGAAAAGAAAAAGAAAACAGAAAAAGAAAATTAAAAAACAGACGCCAGGGTCCAGATCGACCCAGGGCTTGCTAGCCCAAGTCACTGACAGAGGGGGCCCGGCGGGGCTGAGCTGGCAACGTGGGTGCGCGCGGGGGTGGAGATAGCGCTGTGTGGTTGGCATGTGCGGCCCTGCTGTCAGCCTCAGGCGAAAATGCAAAAAGGGGGCGAATACACCTGCCCCTGCGAGGAACCGAACCCACGACCACTCGCTTACTGACGAAGAGACACACCACTGTGCTACTAAAAGGAACTTGACCGATAGGAGATGCAAACTTTGAAGACTAAACAAGAGAAGGCATAAGCAGGGGAAGCGCTAGCCTCGTCGGAGCTGCTCGTCGAAGCGGCTCGGGCGACTAAACAGCACGGCGGAGGGGTGCGAGATGCTCCTTGAGGAGTTCCGCATCCATCCAGCATGCTAGCAGCACCTAACGACTACTGCAGCACAGGCGATGAGCAACGACAGCACGACGGTGACGGAGCGACGGTGAGGCAAAGCAGAGGCCTAGGCGGCACGACGACTGCACAAGAAGCTTCTATGCGACTAGACTACGCTAACGGATGGCAAGCGAAGCACTAGAGGGGTCGGAACACTCGCGGGAGACGAGGTCCGATGGTGATGCGCTCGGGTGCTTAGTGAACTAGGGGCTAGATGGCACGCAGAAAGGGGAAAAGGGCACGGGGAGAGAGAGGAGCTCACCACGAGCACGTCAGTGTGCTCGGCTGGCCCAGTCGTGGAAGGAGTCGATGACGGCGGCTCTCGAACACCTACGGCTGCCGGAGAGGAAGGAGAGGAAGAAGAGCTCTTTGTGGAGGCGGTCGGGTCCGCGTAGTCGACGTAGAGGAAGGAGTCGACGTCGTGAAAGCAGACGGACATCATTGGCGAGGCTGAGGTCGACGCAGGGCTCGCCGGCGACGTGGTCGTGCTCTCAGATGCGCTCGGGCATCGGCTGGATTGATGGATCTGGGGGTGCTCGGCTCTCTAGGCGGCGACGAGGGGTAAGGGGAACCCTAGGAGAAGGGAGAGGACAGGTTGCAGGTTTAAAAAGGGGGCGGCAACGGCCTCGACGTCCGTGAGTTCACGGCACGATGACGCGGGCGTGCGCTACTCTGTTTTGCTGACGGAGGAAGACGGCGACGCGGCTCTATGCCACAAACATGTGGGTCCGTGGGGGAAAAAGGCCAAGGCGCGATGGTGCGGCTGTTGGCTGGGCCTGCGGGTGGAGTTGGGCTGCGCTGCGGAGAGAAAGGAGAGATAGGCCTGGGGGAAGAGAGAAGGAGGAGGAGGCCCAGTTGTACTGCTGGAGCGGCTTTTCTACATTTTCCTTTATTTCTTTAGGCAGAACAGAAAAAGAAAAGCACAAAAATAAATAAGAAGAGTTAGGGGAAAAGAAAAATATCCCCAAGCTCAATGATTTATGCCCTATTTAAATAAATTGACTTGGACGTTTTTAGAGGCAGAAAAATAAAAGGAGTTTGAATATGGTTCAAACTATTGATATTTGAAAACCCAACCAAATCATTTTCAAAAGGGCTGATATTTGGTGGAGAGGATGTTCACAAGGTGCAAGATTTGAAGGAGAAGAAAGAAACATTAAGGCACTTGGCTAGGTGGCTTGCACAATAGAGCAAAGAAAAGGCCAGAAAATAAAAAGGAGGAGAAGAAGAATAAGAAGAGGGAGAAGGGGATAGGGTTAGCTAGGCATAGCTAGACCTCACACACAACAACATGACAAGCCCTCACTCTCTGTCAGGCCCAAGATGCGATTCTATCCCGATCACGTGACACTTACGTGATTGGGGCACAACCGCATTTCGGGTGCTTAGCAAGATGGATATCATTACATCGTACCATTACATACATACATGGGGGATACAACAACACATACAAGTCACATGAATACAACAACATCAATACAAGGCATGTGACTATGGATGCAAACATGAAAAGCACAACGACATCCATCTACAATCCCAGGCTGCCGACCCGGAACCTAACCCAAGACTGAAGAAGAAGAAGAAGAACTCCAACACAAAAGACATCGCTCTCACGTCAAGTCATCGGAAACCTGCACCTGCAAATGTTGTTGTAGTATCTGTGACCCACGAGGACTTAGCAATCCCATAACCATGGGTAACAAGACTAGCAAAGCTTAATGGGTAGGAAGAGGTAAAGTTGTGAAGGTTGCAGCAGCGGCTAAGCATATAAGGTGGCTAACTTACGAGTACAAGAATAAGAAGAGCATCTACGCAGACGGTCGCAAACTAGTAGTGATCGCTAATGATCCTGAACTACCTACGAGTCAAACATAACCCCACCGTGTTCTCTTCTCAAAGTGAAAAGAGACAGTCACGGTTACTGACACAGTTGTGCGTTTTACTTCGGATCCTCTGTCAAGTTTTCTACAACCGGACATTAACAAATTCCAATCTGCCACATAACCGCGGGCACGGCTTTCGAAAGATCATAACCCTGCAGGGGTGTCCCAACTTAGCCCATCACAAGCTCTCACGATCAGTAGAAGTAATAATAATATTATCACCCCTTATCTTAGGGACAATCCGATCAGGCTCAGAATCCTGGTGTCAAGACATTTCGACAATGGTAAAACAAGTCCAGCAAGACCTCCCGGCGTGCAGGCACCCTGATAGTAGCCGCGCGTATCTCATCTCAGGCCACGACCGGATGGGTGATCCTACATGAGCGAATCCTTGAGTTTCCCCGTGGTGGCCCCGCATAACCCCCGTTTGGGACCAACACCATCAGCAATGGCCCCCCCTGCTATGTAGAAAGAATACTCGGGGATGCGACCCCCTATGCAAATTTAATTAATTAATTAAGTTGTTATTATGAGGCAAATTAAAACCAATGTTGGGCCTTGCTGGAGGAGTTTTATTCAAAGACGAAGTGTCAAGGGGTCCCCATATACCCAACCGTGTATGGAACGCAAAATCAAGGAACATAACGCCGGTTTATCGGCTCCTAAGGTGGCATGAGTGGAACAAAACACCAAGCAAAAGGCCAAGCCTTCCACCCATGCCCAGTATATAGGTGTGTTAATAATAATAATAGATATTGTGATATACCCAAAGCATCAACTTCCAACATGGAACAATCTTCATCTTCACCTGCAACTAACAACGCTATAAAAGGGCTGAACAAGCGGGTAACATAGCCAAACAATGGTTTGCTAGGAAGGTGTCAAAGGTTAGAGGTTTCATGGCAACAAGGAGAGGGGCTGACAATAAAGATGGGAAGCGCGGCATATAACGATAGCATCGAGACAACTAAGCATGGCAATGGTAGTAAAGGTATCCAAGCGTATGGTCATCTTTCCTGAGATCCCGCAAGGAAGAAGAACGGATCCGTGAAGAAGACGAAGAAGAAGCCTTGAAGATGAACCACGTGAACTCGAACGAATCCTCACGAATGCAACGGAATATGAACTAGCAAGAAGAAGCAAGCAACACGGTAAACACACCACACAAGACATAACAAGATGCTCAACCAAGTATGATGCAAGACAAGTCTATATATGATGCAAAACATGGCAAGGTAGGAAGCACTCAAAAACAACACAAACCAACAAGTTTAAATGAGGCCGGAATCAACACATAACAAATCCGGTAAGTCCTCATATGCATAATTTGAAATTGGTCCAAATCTAAACAAACCTTAAGTTAAAGTTGTTAAACAGCAGTTTAACATGCACCACGATGATCTACATGAAATTCTAGTCAAGTTCCATATAAAGTTTCTTTAATTCGGAGCAACGGCCTAGAAGATATGAGCAAAACAAGACAAGCATGGCAACGGTGCAAGATGCACCCAACATCAAGCAAACTCACTCCAAACATGAAAACAACATGATATTATGATTCTACATTAAAAATCACACAATTTTCATATAGGGCACACTCAAAACGGAGCAACGGATCAACACATACACACGAAACAAGATATAACAACAAGTTGAAGTTAACAGCCACATAGCAACTTTGGAGCAAGATATATATAAGCTACATCACCCAAACATAATAACAAGAAGCATGGATGTGAAGTAGACATGTTACTTAACAAACTTGAACTTAGAACACACTCAAAAGCTTGTTGGAACACATTTAAACAAGCATGGTAAGTTGCAATAAAATTATCCAGACTTAGTCAAAATCTGGGAAGGCAAAACATCATCACGATGCTGCCTTCGGAGGCACATAACAACAAGCATATCAACTCTAATAAGAACATAAAGAGCATGGACATGTAGTAGACATATCATACAGCAAACATCTCCATTGGATCAACTCCATAGGAGGCATGGATCAATAACAACAAGCTTCACCAAATTGATCATGCTGATAAAATCCTGACAGGCATAATTTATAGCAACTTGAGAGCAAGAAATAAATAAGCTACAGCAGGCCATATGAGCAAGTAAGGGCATGAATAGAGAGACAATAACATGGACAACAAGACATGATCATTGGCCAGTCCAAAACAAGCATGGATTTGACTAGAGCATCAATCAAACATAGCATCAGGTTATAACAGATCGCAGACTTAGCAGTTTTTCACTAAGTATAAATCAGCAATAACGACATGGCATGTTTACAAGCTTGTTAAGTCAACACAAGGCATATCAAGGAAAGTTAAATGCACGACAACAAAGACCATAAGATTGTTCTTCTAAAACATCTAGACATGAGGCATGAAGACAAACACATCAATAGCAATGATCAAGTGAAATCAGCATCTCATAACAAGTTTCAGCACTTAACAGCCAAACACACTTTTGCAACAGAGATTAACATGGCAATATGAACTCAAACAAGCATGCTACAACAACCATCATGTAGAGCACTTCACAATGAACATTTTGACATATCATATGCTCCATTTGGATAAACATGCACCAAGTTGTCACATCTCAAACATGGTATCAAAATAACAAGTAACAGCAGTTTATAACAAGTAGCACTCTTGCAAACAGAGATCAGGGCATCAAGATGAACTCAAACAAGCATGGCACAATGGAACAAAGTGTAGAGCATATCACCACGATCATTTTGACATATCATACACTCAATTTGGATAAGCACATAAAAAGATACATCCATGCAAAGTATGCAACAAAAACTACACAGTTTAGGGGCTTAGAAGAAAAATACCTCCGGGGAAATGGACATGTCCGTGCTGGGGTGGACGTGTCCATCGGTGCGGGCATCCGGGCCCACACAGCAGAGGCACATAGAGAGAGAGAGGGGCGGACATGTCCGGGCGCCAGACGGACATGTCCGTCGGCGGCTGCGGCGGCTGTCTTGGCTGACGGAGCTCCGACGAGCCCGAGGCGCCGGCAAGATGGGGGGAGGCCAGATTGGGGCGGCCCGGGGCAGATCCGGCCGTGGCAGGCCCAGATCTGGCCGGAGGACGCGGCCAGCGAGGGATCTCCGCCCGAATCGTGGGCGGCGGCGGGTTCCATGGTGGTCGGCGGTGAACTCCGCGGTGGTGGCGGTGCGGCTCTGCGGGGAAGGAGAGGAAGATGGCGAGGGCAGGCGACGCGGCAGAGGAGCGGATCCGGCAAGGCGCTTGTGGGCAGCGGCTCCAGAGCGGGGACCTGGCCGGCGGGTCGGGCGCGGCTGCGCGAGCGGGAGGAGCGGCTGGCGGCGGACGGGCGGAGGCAGAGCGAGCTAGCGCGGCGAGCGGCTCGGGCCCGCGGAGCCCGGTGCGGCCCGGGGCGGGCCTGCTGCGGGTTGATGGCGGGGAAGGAGCGAGGGAAAGCGCGGGAGGCTGACGAGTGGCCCCAGCGCTGAGGTGGCGGCGGCGCAGGGGCGATTTGGACGGCGCCAAGTGGCGGGGAGGGGTTCGGCCGGCGCGGATTTCGAGGTGGCGGCACCGGATCCGAGGAAGGAGGGCTAGGGGGTAGGGTTTGCCTGATTAGGAAGGGTTTGGGGGTCTATTTATAGTAGGGAAGGCTAGGAAGGGGCTATTGGAGAGCCGTTTTCGGCCGCGCGATCGCGATCCGACGGCGAAGATCATAGGTGGGAGCCAGCTGGGCTTGGTGGGCTGTTTTAGAGCGGAAGTGGGCTGAGAGGAGAGGAGAGAGAGTGGCCCGCGGGGTTTTCGGAGACCGAAAAGTCCGACGTTTTGTCCGGCGACTAGTGCCGCTATAGTTAACGGTTGGGCTATCAAACGGACTCCGAATGCGACGAAACTTGACAGGCGGTCTACCTTTGCTATAATAAGACCACACGCAAAGTTTCAACCCATTTCGAAGAACGTTTTTCGGCCACTCACAAAATAAATATTCGGAGGTGCCGTGGGCACGTGCGAGTGTCTGGCCTCAGAACGGACAACGGAAAAGACGAGGGGGTTCGGCCGGATGCAAGTTTTGAAAACATGCTAATGCAACACACAAGATGACATGGCAAAATGCAACACGCAAGCAGATGACATGGTAACGGCGACGAATAACTGGCTGACACCTGGCGCACCGGTCTCGGGGTGTCACAACACTCCCCTACTAACAAGAGATATTGTCCCTAGATAGTAGGAACGAGACTCAAGAGAAAAGGAAGAACAGAGTTCTTCGAGGACAAAAGAGTGAAACCAAAGAACATTGAGAGGTTGAACAACTGGAAAGAAAGGATACAACGGAGAAGAACGAGATTGAGAAGCTCCGTTACAAAAAGGAACAAGGAACAAACGGGAACCTTGTAAGTTGAAAGGAATGAAACAAGAGTTGACGGAACAAGAATAATCTGAAACCACTCCGGTTAACAGAGATAGAAAAGAAATTCGGACGAAGGAATTTAGGCAGCCCTCCGGCTGAAAGTGAAAGGAATAGCACACCGGTTGAAATGAATGGAATGAAACAAGAACTTGAAAAGATGAAAAGATACTCGACGAGAGCAACAACACAACGCCTCCGGAAGAATTGAATTAATGGAATGAAAAGAACGGATAAGAGGAGAATAACTTTGAGCGCGAATGAATATGAAAGAGCATCCTGAAGAGAAAGGTTTGAATAAAGTTGTTGAGAATATCAACAACAAAAGAAATGAGCTTGTTGTGAACTTATTTAAACATCTCAAGACTTGAGGTGAATTATGCCGCAACGAAAAGATGGATAGCTGAGAATGAAGAAATGCAAAACTCCACTTCAAAAGAATACAGAGAATTAATTGCACTCGAGAGGCGAAATAATAAGAATGCTTGAGCTGCTCTAGAAGAATTTGTTGAACACTTGAAGAATGATTTAAAACATGAGGAACCAGCATGAGGAACTCCAGTAGCGAAAAGGATGACGATTTAGCAATGGCGAATGAAAGGAATAAGATTAAGGCCTTGCGATGATTTAAGACGGGGTCCGATGAGATAGCCGAGAAAATTGTGAACTCCGGAAATGAAAAGATTAAGTCACTTGGAACTAGAATTTATTCATCAAGAATAAACTCTGAAGGACGGAATTGATCAAGTTGATGAAAGGAATAAGTATTGTGTTATGCTTCTCCTCCACCAATTAAATTGGAGAACAATGGATTCACATACAACTTATTCTCGATGAAATGGATTAAAGAGAGGATATATCGTGAATTTGCGAAAATCTTCATGAACACCGGTAGGATTGGAATAAAATGAATAGATTGATTTGATAACATCTGAAAAGAACTCTTGAGCGAACCACCGTAAGAATTGAAATTGCGTGAATACCATAGAATGAATCGCCGGGAAGAATAAGGCACTTGAGGAAATTTAGATGTAAGAGGACGAAGAGATCGCGAACTGATTAAAGAATACTTGAACGAAGCACCGGACGAATGTGAGACGAACAAAGAGGCATCAATGAAGAATATTTGGAGGACGAAGTTGAAAAATGAGAACGAAGAAATCTTCTGAAATGATGGCCTTTGGAGGAACACAAGGAAAAGAATTCACGAAATACTCCGGACGAATGAAAAGAGGAAAATGTTGAACCACACATGAAAATAATTTGAAGCGATCTTGGAGAAGGCATATGACTGATGGAATCCATACCTATGTCACACTTGAAAGAATTTCGGAACACTCCGGAAAATAAAAAGAGTCAGGTAAGATCCTAGGAAAAGACCTATGGGTTATGAGCCCACCGAAGAGAAAACCACCGTTGAAAGGATCGCAAAGGAGGTGATGCACCGGATTGATTGATAACTCGAATGAGGTGACAACCTCGAATTAATTAGAACACAGATGAATCTCCTGAGGTTTCTTCGGAACTCCGGAATAATTACATGGCGAGAGGTGAACGGGCAAGGGGAAAACATTTGAGCAAAGGAAAAGATAAGATCAACACCGAAAACAAATTGAATTGGAACCATCGGAAAAGAAATAGATGAAGAAGGACGAACGAGAGGAGAATTCACCGGTTGAAATAATTGATGACAGAAAGCAAAGACTTCACACGAGTAGGATGGATACTCGATTAAGGATTCTGGCTCCGAGAATAAAAAGGGTGGGCGGGTGGGAAAAAGAAGGACAACTTCGGAAGGGGAAACAACACCGGTTGAAAATAAATGAGGATCGAACTTGCAAAGAATAAGAGGGTCGAATCCACTTGACGAGAGATGCACCAGATGAAAGAACTGACAATGCAACAAACGAAAACTAACTGCGTGATCCTAAAAAAATTGAAGGGGAAGAGGGGTAATTCAAAACACCTACGTCATGATTCCTCACCAAAGCGACGAAGGGGCTGAGGAGTAAAAAGAAATCCTACTCTCCGATATAGCTAGACTCCGAAAAAGTTTTCTACTAGACTCGACAACGGCCAAGCTACGATCAATCAAGGGGGCTCCTATGGTCGGTCGAAGCTCTGATACCAACTTGTCAGGCCCAAGATGCGATTATATCTCGATCACGTGACACTTACGTGATTGGGGCAAAACCACATTTCGGGCGCTTAGCAAGATGGATATCATTACATCGTACCATTACATACATACATGGGGGATACAACAACACATACAAGTCACATGAATACAACAACATCAATACAAGGCATCCGACTACGGATGCAAACATGAAAAGGACAACGACATCCATCTGCTATCCCAGGCTGCCGACCCGGAACCTAACCCAAGACTGAAGAAGAATAAGAAGAACTCCAACACAAAAGACATCGCTCTCACGTCAAGTCATCGGAAATCTGCACCTGCAACTGTTGTAGTAGTATCTGTGAGCCATGAGGACTCAGCAATCCCATAACCATGGGTAACAAGACTAGCAAAGCTTAATGGGTAGGAAAAGGTAAAGTGGTGAAGGTTGCAGCAGCATCTAAGCATATATGGTGGCTAACTTACGAGTACAAGAATAAGAAGAGCATCTACGCAAACGGTCGCAAACTATTAGTGATCGCTAAAGATCCTGAACTACCTACAAGTCAAACATAACCCCACCGTGTTATCTTCTCAAAGTGAAAAGAGACTGTAACGGTTACCCACACAGTTGTGTGTTTTACTTCGGATCCTCTGTCAAGTTTTTCTACAACCGGACATTAACAAATTCCAGTCTGCCACATAATCGCGGGCACGGCTTTAGAAAGATCATAACCCTGCAGGGGTTTCCCAAGTTAGCCCATCACAAGCTCTCACGATAAGCAGAAGTAATAATAATATTATCACCCCTTATCTTAGGGACAATCCGATCAGGCTCGGAATCCCGGTGCACAAGACATTTCGACAATGGTAAAACAAGTCTAGCAAGACCTCCCGGCGTGCTGACACCCTGATAGTAGCCGCGCGTATCTCGTCTCAGGGCATGACCGGATGGGTGATCCTACATGAGCCAATCCTCGAGGTTCCCCGTGGTGGCCCCGCATAACCCCCGTTTGGGACCAACACCATCAGCACTGGCCCCCCTGCTATGTAGAAATACTCGGGGACGCGACCCCCTATGCAAATTTAATTAATTAATTAAGTTGTAATTATGAGGAAAATTAAAACCAATGTTGGGCCTTGTCGGAGGACTTTTATTCAAAGACGAAGTGTCATGGGGTCCCCATATACCAAACCGTGTAAGGAACGCAAAATCAAGGAACATAACGCCGGTTTATCGGCTCCTAAGGTGGCATGAGTGGAACAAAACACCGAGCAAAAGGCCAAGCCTTCCACCCATGCCCAGTATATAGGTGTGTTAATAATAATAATAGATATTGTGATATACCCAAAGCATCAAGTTCCGACATGGAACAATCTTCATCTTCACCTGCAACTAACAACTTTATAAGAGGGCTGAGCAAGCGGGTAACATAGCCAAACAATGGTTTGCTAGGAAGGTGTCAAAGGTTAGAGGTTTCATGGCAACAAGGAGAGGGGCTGACAATAAAGATGGGAAGCGCGACATATAACGATAGCATCGAGACAACTAAGCATGGTAATGGTAGTAAAGGTATCCAAGGGTATGGTCATCTTGCCTGAGATCCTGGAAGGAAGAAGAACGGGTCCGTGAAGAAGACGAAGAAGAAGCCTTGAAGACGAATCACGTGAAGTCGAACGAATCCTCACGAACGCAACGGAATATGAACTAGCGAGACGAAGCAAGCAACACGGTAAACACACCACACAAGACATGATAAGATGCTCAACCAAGTATGATGCAAGAGAAGTATATATATGATGCAAAACATGGCAAGGTAGGAAGCACTCAAAAACAACACAAACCAACAAGTTTAAATGAGGCTGGAATCAACACATAACAAATCAGGTAAGTCCTCATATGCATAATTTGAAATTAGTCCAGATCTGAACAAACCTTAAGTTAAAGTTGTTAAACAGCAGTTTAACATGCACCATGATGATCTACATGAAATTCTAGTCAAGTTCCATGTAATGTATGTTTAATTCGGAGCTACGGCCTAGAAGATATGAGCAAAACAAGACAAGCATGGCAACGGTGCAAGATGCACCCAAACATCAAGCAAACTCACTCCAAACATGAAAACAACATGATATTATAATTCTACATGAAAAATCACACAAGTTTCATATAGGGCACACTCAAAACGGAGCAACAGATCAACACATACACACGAAACAAGGTATAACAACAAGCTGAAGTTAACAGCCACATAGCAACTTTGGAGCAAGATATATATATAAGCTACAGCACCCAAACATGATAACAAGAAGCATGGATGTGAAGTATACATGTTACTTAACAAGCTTGAACTTCGAACACACTCAAAAGCTTGCTGGAACACATTTAAACAAGCATGGCAAGTTGCAATAAAATTATCCAGACTTAGTCAAAATCTGGGAAGGCAAAACATCATCACGATGCTGCCTTCGGAGGCACAAAACAACAAGCATATCAACTCTAATAAGAACATAAAGAGCATGGACATGTAGTAGACATATCATACAGCAAACAACTCCATTGGAGCATCTCCATAGGAGGCATGGATCAATAACAACAAGCTTCACCAAATTGATCATGCTGATAAAATCCTGTCACACATAATTATAGCAACTTGAGAGAAAGAAATAAATAAGCTACAGCAGGCCATAGGAGCAAGTAAGGGCATGAATGGATGGACAACAAGACATGATCATTGGCCACTCCAAAACAAGCATGGATTTGACTAGAGCATCAAGCAAACATAGCATCAGGTTATAACAGATCCCAGACTTAGCAGTTTTTCACTATGTATAAATCAGCAATAACGACATGGCATGTTTACAAGCTTGTTTAAGTCAACACAAGGCATATCAAGGAAAGTTAAATGCACCACATCAAAGACCATAAGATTGTGCTTCTAAACCATCTAGACATGAGGCATGAAGACAAACACATCAATAGCAATGATCAAGTGAAATCAGCATCTCATAACAAGTTTCAGCACTTAACAGCCAAACGCACTTTTGCAACAGAGATTAACGTGGCAATATGAACTCAAACAAGCATGCTACAACAACCATCATGTAGAGCACTTCACAATGAACATTTTGACATATCATATGCTCCATTTGGATAAACATGCACCAAGTTGTCACATCTCAAACATGGCATCAAAATAACAAGTAACAGCAGTTTATAACAAGTATCACTCTTGCAACAGAGATTAGGGCATCAAGATAAACTCAAACAAGCATGGCACAATGGAACAAAGTGTAGAGCATATCACCACGATCATTTTGACATATCATACACTCAATTTGGATAAGCACATAAAAAGATACAGCCATGCAAAGTATGCAACAAAAACTACACAGTTTAGGGACTTAGAAGAAAAAGACCTCCGGGGAACTGGACATGTCCGTGCTGGGCTGGACGTGTCCGTCAGTGCGGGCATCCGGGCCCACACGGCAGAGGCACAGAGAGAGAGGGCCGGACATGTTCGGGCGCCAGGCGGACATGTCCGTCGGCGGCGGCGGCGGCTGTCCAACCTGACGGAGCTCCGACGAGCCCGAGGCGCCGGCGAGACGGAGGGAGGCCAAATCGGGGCGGCCCGGGGCAGATCCGGCCGTGGCAGGCCCAGATCTGGCCGGAGGATGCGGCCGGCGAGGGATCTCCGGCGGAATCGTGGGTGGCGGCGGCTTCCATGGTGGCCGGCAGTGAACTCCGCGGTGGTGGCGGCGCGGCTCTGCGGGGAAGGAGAGGAAGATGGCGAGGGCAGGCGACGCGGCACAGGAGCGGATCCGGCAAGGCGCTCGTCGGCAGCGGCTCGAGAGCGGGGACCTGGCCGGCGGCTCTGGCGCGGCTGCGCGAGCGGGAGGAGCGGCTGGCGGCGGACGGGCGGAGGCGGAGCGAGCCAGCGCGGGCGAGCGGCTCGGGCCCGCGGAGCCCGGTGCGGCCCGGGGCAGGCCTGCTGTGGGCCAGCGTCGGGGCTGGAGCGACGGAAGGCGCGGGAGGCTGACGAGTGGCCCCCGTGCTGAGGTGGCGGCGGCGCTGGGGCGATTTGGATGGTGCCAAGTGGCGGGGAGGGGTTTGGCCGTCGCGGATTTCGAGGTGGCGGTGCCGGATCCGAGGAAGGAGGGCTAGGGGGTAGGGTTTGCCTGATTAGGAAGGGTTTGGGGGTCTATTTATAGTAGGGAAGGCTAGGAAGGGGCTATTGGAGAGCCGTTTTCGGCCGCGCGATCGCGATCCAACGGCGAAGAACATAGGTGGGAGCCACCTTGGCTTGCTGGGCTGGTTTAGAGTGGAAGTGGGCTGAGAAGAGAGGAGAGAGAGTGGCCCGCAGGGTTTTCGTAGACCGAAAACGTCCGACGTTTTGTCCAGCGACTAGTGCCGCTATAGTTAACGGTTGGGCTATCAAACGGACTCCGAATGAGAAGAAACTTGACAGGCGGTCTACCTATGCTATAATAAGGCCACACACCAAGTTTCAACCCATTTCGAAGAACGTTTTTCGGCCACTCACAAAATAAATATTCGGAGGTGCGGCGGGCACGTGCGAGTGTGTCTGGCCTCAGAACGGACAACGGAAAAGATGAGGGGGTTCGGCCGGATGCAAGTTTTGAAAACATGCTGATGCGACACACAAGATAACATGGCAAAATGCAACACGCAAGCAGATGACATGGCAACGGCGACGAATAACTGGCTGACACCTGGCGCACCGGTCTCGGGGTGTCACACTCTCACTCTACAATAAGTAAACTAGTATGCCATGATGATATGATGATGAAACAGTGCAATGATGCAAAAATATAAATGATATGGCAATGCAAGAAAATAAAAGACAAGAACCCCCAGGGATAATGACAAGGATCAAATGAGGAAGCTTTATTTCCATTATTGGAAAGTGTTACATATGGGGCATTACACGAGGTGGCGTGGGGAAGTGGAGACGCCGACGTCCTGTCAATTGCCTCACGACAATCAAGGTCGCAGGCTTTTGGGGCCCGCGGCGCTCTGCACTTGACCCTTGGCTTCACCGTGATGCCAAGTCTCAGCATGCCTTGGGCCCGGGGGCTACTGTCGGTGTTCTGGGAATGGGGGTACCCAGACTTGCCTACCTGCGGCCCAGAGCATGGCTCATCCAACGGCCTGGTACGACCCATCTTCATGAGCAAACCACTCAAGACCCTCGCGAGGAACCAAGCCTCACGAGGCGGACGACGCAAGACCTCCTGAGGAGCGGAGATATCAAGTCAAGGGACACCTCGCGAGGTTCGTGTGACGTGAGCCGTGACGACCAAGGCCAGGTGGGTGCCAGCGGGCGCAGGAAGCTAGTTTCCTCTTTGGTGCTAAAGGGGCAAGCACATACGAGGTGTCCCGAGGCATCAGGCAAAGGTTTCCATATCGGTGCAACAAGACCAAGACCAGTGGGACGACTGGGCGAAGGTCACCACGGAGCCCACGATGACGTCACCACCAGAGCCTTTGGCAGGCGAATACCACCTTTTGTCAGGATAGCTTGTACTAGCTGCCCCCCTTTAAACTCGGCCATTATTGGATCACTTCCCGCTCAATATTTGGGAAGAGGACCAAGGCCACAATAAATAGGACCTAGCCACCATCATATGGGGCATTACATCTTGAGCTGACCCAAACTTAAATGGGGGATCATTCAGACCACCCTTACACCCACCAGCTCACCGAGCCCAAGAACACCTCTCCTCGGGAGGTTGTTCTTCCCGTGTACTTGTTCATCCTCAGCCTACAAGGCAATCCACCACAACACAATGGAGTAGGGTATTACACCACAACGGTGGCCCGAACCAGTATAAATCCTCGTGTCTCTTGTTCTTCGGGTTCGACGAGCTAGACCTAGGAATCGGTGCGAGAGCGTGCTAGAGTAGAAAGGAGAGATCTTCATCCGCACCTAAGTGTTCGAACCTCAAGGGTTTGACGGAACCCATGATCCGACAAACACTAATCTTGAAGGTAGTGGGAGCGTGCGATGGTGATCACATCAAGCTTGGAAACACTTCCAACACAAATCGTCACCTTGCCCTTAGTTAGTCTCCATCTATGCCCCTACTTTTGTTTTGAGTTACCAATATTAGCAACTGAACCAGTATCTCATACCCAGGTGCTACTAGGAGTACTAGTAATGTACACATCAATAACACGTATATCAAATATACTATTGTTGAAGTTGCCAGGCTTCTTATCTACCAAGTATTTGGGGTAGTTCTGCTACCAGTGACCGTCCCCCTTACAAAGGAAGCACTTAGTCTTGGGTTTGGGTTCAACCTTGGGTTTCGTCACTGGAGCTGCAACTGGCTTCCCATTCATGAAGTTTCCCTTCTTGCCCTTGCCCTTCTTGAAACCACTTGTTATGCGGAGCATCCCTCAAGCATCCCCATGGACATGCCACTTGGACCAATAACAAGAGCTCGTGCAAGGGCTATCGAAGATAAGGTGAACTAGCTCCTCTCCAAAGTATCATTTTCATCACATGAGACATGGTTACTACCTAAGAAGGAAAACTCTGTGCATGATCAGGTACTTGGATGAATACCACGATGGAGCCACCTTCATTGGACAAGGTTGCGAAGTCAGCAAGTTCATCGACCAAGGGAGGAAGCTCCTTCAAGAGCTACAGCCAACGGACATCCGGCCGAGAGCAGATGTCCGAGGCCTGAAGAATTCCCACTACCCGCAAAGTCTAGACCAGATCGAGCTGCAGGCTCCGAACGACTGACCCACACCACATGTCCAACGCACCCCCAGGCTCCAGACGACTGCCCCCACCGGACGGCCGACAACTAGACGACCGGCCATCTCCGGATGGCCGTAATCCCATGACAGAACTAATTAGCGGAAATCCAAGGACATCTGGACATCCGGTTCCTCACGAGCCACCGGACGTTTTGTGCCCAATGGATGTCCGCTACCTGTGCGCGTCGTTTACTTCAGGGCCGAGGCCCATGTACCCGTTATACTCTTCCACCTACCTATTTTAGGGTTAGCATTATGATAGCTCATCTAAACCTAGAGCATTGCTCATCCTTAGTGGTTCATCTCCTCGAGAGACCGCGGCCTCCACGGAGAAGATCCACACGGATTCAAAACCTCCTCACGGAGAAGACATCAAGACCTCCTCACGGAGAATACTATCGCTCCTTGTATCGTCCTTAGTTGACATTGATCGTGTATCACTCTTTGTGTTTCCGGATCTAGCATATGTGTCACCTAAACTTGTTGATTTGAGTGTTCTCTTCTTATTTCTCTCATGTTATCCCTCGTGTTCTTCGTGTTCTTCCTCGGTGTCCCTCCTTTTCGTCAAAGATCGGCCTCCTATCGGGTTGTCCCCACATTATATGGTATTATGAGCCTAGGTTGATCATGAATTTCGAGCCCCTACCCGTGTTTTCTAGCCTTGTTATGTTGATTTTGTCCCAATTTCGAAAATTCCCTACAAAAAATAGCCCCAATTTTTTTTCTGTGGTTTGTTGATTTGATGAAGTTTTGCTGGATTCGATCCATGGATTTGCTTTGACATGAGTGGATCTAGATTTTTCCCATCTTTCATCCATTTTCCCCAACAAATTTGGCCGATTTTGACCAATTTGGCCATCTTTCCCACGAACCCTAGCAGTTTTCACCGAGCCCGAAATCGTCCAGGCACCGGTCATCCGCCAGCCTACCAGACGTCTGGCGATGGGATGACCGGCAACCCACAGGACGTCCGGTAAACCCCGACGATACTAAACTCCCTCTGTTCTCACCCCACCTTTCCACAAATGCTTATCCATTTCCATTTCCACATATACCCTACCAATACCACCATTGCTTAACCGCCATCAATACGATCTTACCTCTTTTATCCTGGATCATTTGAGTTGTGGTTTACCCGTTTCCTTGTGTGTTTCGGCTATCTTGGAACGGGACGACATCGACAACACCTTATATACTCAACCATGCTTTTGCATTGATAACCTCTCATCGACCATTTTGCGTAGCTTTCCCTTCAAGACTAGCCATTCGAGTAATGCAGGGCAACGACACCTGTGCACATTAGAGATCATTGAGCCACAACATATCATAATAGAAGTCATAGTGGTATCTTATCATAATCTCTAGTGTCAAAAGGTTGCCATAGCATATACACAATTGCTATCTTGGTTCGAAAAGCATCACATAAGTACCCTAGCAAAAGAGCTCAAAAACAAAGAGCCAATCAACCTTGTAAGCAAAAGAAAAAGACAAGCAAAGAGCTTTTAAGCAAGAACCATAGCATCGCATTCAAACATATCATATCATATGGTAACATACTCGGTCATCTTGGATCATCGCATCGAAACAACAAACATATAGCATACTTGGGATTGAGGTCCTTGAATTTGTGCCTAGTAGGTCGTGCACAATTCTCGTATCCGCCTACAGTGCAATTGTGCTAGCGTCTCTCCAGTGTTGTGCAACAAGAGCATTTAACGCTCACCCTTGGTTTGCACGACCCCATTTATCTATTTGCACGTGTGTTTTCGTGTACCTTTATAGCTATTGGTCTTCTTGTTGTTTTGGCAATTTGCGAATCATTTTCAATATCATTGAGTCTTATTAACGATAGCATACTTTTGTCCACCATCCTAACCAAGCTCCACCCAAAGCTTTATTTGTGTAGGTGTGAGAAATTGACAAGATACGGTACTAATTGTGCTATTTCCAGATTATACTATTGAGTGATCATTGATCCATCTTCAACTTCGGTCAAGGTACATTTGGTATAGTTCTTCCTTTCTCCAACTCACACATTCTTGTTTCCAATGACGGATAGGCCAAGTACATCTATGAACCCGCTCTTTGACGATCCTCAAGAGTCGAACAACTACGTCACCAAACTACATTTATTCGGTGTCCAACGAGCTCTACATCAAGAGAATGATGCTATGCAATAGCGCATTGAGCAAGTTGCCGCCGACGCATGACAATCCGAAGCTCGCACACAAGATCAATTCGATATCATCAACACCAACATGTCAACTCAATTCGATGAGCTACGGACATTGATAGTCAACCGACGCTCTACATATTCGTCCTCTCAAAGACGGAGCCGCTCAAGTCATCATACCGGCTACACTTTCGGCTCAAGCACACCTCCATCAAACACTCTTCGTCAAGCCGCGCGTCAAGATCGACATGACAACCAAAACCCACTTCATGACAAGTTTTCATGAAAGCTATTTGAAGAGCAAGAAAGTCGACATTGTCAAAATTAAGCTTCTCTTGAGCAAGCACAAGAACGGAAACGACTACGCCAACAACAAGAAGAGCGAGCGTGTCAACAACAACAAGAGCGAGCGCGTCAACACCAAGAAGAGCAAGATATCGAGGCTCAACGTCAAGTTCAACAATGCTGAGAAGCTCAAGATCTTGAGGCACAACGTTCCCTCCGTGACTCACATCGCAATGTTGCAACTCGCAATCGACACATTCATCAAGAAGATGAAGCACTTCGAGATGAGATGCAAGAGAGGCGTTACCAAGCACGAATGCAACAGGAAGTTCCTCCTCAAGCGCGACAAGAGCAACAAGATCAACAAGAACCACAAGCTCGGCAAGAACCAAATGACCATGAGCTTTGCCCACGCCAAGAGCAACATGTGATTGACAATCTTCCAAATCAAGAAGCCCCTCAAAATAGGAAAGCAAACAATGAAGAGCATCGCTATGGCAAGCTCAAGTTCACCATGACAAAGTTCTCCGGAAGCATTTATCCCGAAGACAACCTCTCACCGGCAGTGAAAGTTGACAAGATCTTTCGCCTCCACAACTTTGATGAAGAAAAGAAGACCGCAATGGCATCCCTTGAGTTCCAAGAATATGTTCTCATTTGTTGGTAGAAAGTCATCGAGAGAAGAGAAGCAAAAGGAGAACCACCTATCACTACATGGAGTCAAATGAAGGAAGTCATGAAAGCACGTTTCGTGCCAACACACTACAACCGTGACTTGTTCAAAAAGTTGCAAGTCCTCAAGCAAGGAACCAAGTTCGTTGAAGAGTACTACAAGGAAATGGAGATTGCCATGATAAGATCCAACATCACGGAAGATGAAGAGCAAACTATGGCGAGATTCTTGAATGGACTCAACTATCCTATCAAGAAGATTGTAGACTTCCAAGCATTCACGAATCTCCTAGAGCTAGTACACTAAGCAACCAAAGCGGAGCGACAAGTTCAAGAAGACTACAAGTACTCCAAGTTCACCTCCAAGAACTATGGCTCCTAGGACCAAGTTTCAACGACTTCGGCACCTACTACCTTACCAAACCATCTACAAGCTTAGGTGACAAGTCAAGCTACAAGAATTTGACTACATCAAGTCGTCCCCCTTCTTCGAACAACTTCAAAGCCAAGAGCTTCATCATCTACAACGCCAACCGAGGACACCTCCAAGATGAGTTCCATCAAGTGTTTCAAATGCCAAGGACGAGGCCACAAGTCATTTGAGAGAAAGACCGTTCGCACCATGATCATCATTGACGACGAATCATATGAATCAATGAGCGAGGATGAGATGGAAGCTCTTCAACACATAGCTATGCATCGCCAAGTGAATGAAGATGAAGAGTATCAAGTGTTTTGCGACAATGATTTGAGTCATAATCTCGTTGTCTCCAAGGTCTTGACACTTCAACATCATCAAGATGAAGATCAAGGATGTCACATCTTCCACACCAAGGCCGGCATCAATGGACGTTCCGTCAAGGTTATCATCGATGGAGGAAGTTGTCATAACTTAGAAAGTGAAGAGCTTTGCGACAAGCTACAATTGGTCAAAATGAAGCACCCTCATCCCTACAAGGTTCAATGGCTCAGCGACATCAGAACTATTCGAGTCGAGCACACCATACAAGTATCCTTCAAGATAGGCGCCTACGAGGACACACTTGAGTGTGATGTGGACCCTATGTCCGTGTGCCACCTTCTTCTTGGACGACCATGGCAATACGATCGCGGAGTCACCCACAACGGACGGACCAACCATTATAGCTTCAAGATGAAGGGCAAAGAGTTCATGCTACGGCCAATGTCACCAAGTCAAGTAGCCACCAACCAACCATCATGGAGAGAATGGTGAGAGAGTGAACCAAAAAAAGGAGAGTGAGAGCCACAAGCCAAATTCCAGCGCCTCCACGATGAGCGACAAGAAAAAACTAGTGCTATTTGCCACCAAAAGTGAGTTGAGAGAAGTGTGTGAGAACCCATCGAGCATCTTTCACCTTGTGCTTCAATGCAAAGGGGAAGCAAAACCTACTAACACTTCACCACCTCTACCTTTAGTGTTGTCTCAGTTGTTGCAGGAATTCTGGGACGTCTTTCCCGATGAGCTACCACTGGGTCTACCACCACTTCGCGACATCGAACACCGCATCGACCTCATACCCAAAGCACCACTTCCGAACAAGGCTCCTTACCACGTCGACCTCGAGGAAACCAAGGAGATACAACACCAAGTACAACAACTCATCGACAAAGGTCATATACATGAAAGCTTAAACCCTTGTGCCGTTCCAGTTATTCTCGTGCCTAAGAAAGATGGAAGTTTTTGGATGTGCTCCGATTGTTGTCCGACAAATGCTATCACCGTTAGGTACCATCACCCTATTCCATGCTTAGACCACATACTTGATGAATTATGTGGTGCTACCATATTTTCAAAAATCGATCTTAAAAGCGGCTATTACCAAATCGCATTCAAGAGGGTGATGAGTGGAAAACAGCTTTCAAAACCAACTTTGTGCTATATGAGTGGTTGGTCCTGCCGATGGGCTTATCGGAAGCGCCCGGCTCATTCATGCGTCTCATGCATTTCGTTCTCCAACCTTATATAGGCGTCTTTGTAGTGGTTTACTTTGATGGCATTCTTATCTTTAGCAAGTCGCTTGAGGATCACATCACACACATCCGTATGGTTTTGCAAACCCTTCGGAAAGAACGCCTCTAGGCTAACATGGATAAATGCACTTTTGGCATTGATAAGGTTGTTTTCCTAGGATTTGTCGTTTCTTCAAAAGGTGTTCATGTTGATGAAACTAAAATTGAAGCAATTAAGACTTGGCCCCAACCAACGAATCTCCAACAAGTGCATAGCTTTCTTGGTTTATCCGGTTTCTATCGACGCTTTTTGAAGGACTTTAGCACACTTGCCATGCCTCTACAGGCCCTGAGCAAGAAGAACGCACCCTTTGTTTACGGTCCTACGCAAGACACCGCGTTTCATGAGCTTAAAACTTTGCTTACTAACGCCCCTCTACTTGCCTTACCAAACTTTGACAAACCTTTCGAGGTCCATTGTGATTCTAGTGATACCAACATAGGAGGCGTGTTAATGCAAGAAAAGCGCCCAATTGCGTATTTTAGCGAAAAACTTTCTGGAGCACAACTTAACTACCCCATCTATGATAAAGAGATCTATGCCTTGGTGAGAGTTTTGCGTGTTTGGGAACACTATCTCTGACCTCATGAATTCATTCTTCACACGGAGCATGAGACGCTCAAGTCTCTCAAGGGTCAAACTTAGTTGAACAAGCGTCATGCTAAGTGGAGTGAGTTCATACAGTATTTTCCTTATGTCATTAAATACATCAAAGGCAAAGAGAATGTTGTGGCAGATGCACTTTCCCACAAATGCATGCTTGTTACCCAAGTTGAGTTGAATGTTATTGGCTTGGAGCACATAAAAGACTTGTATGAGCATGATCCTTTCTTTGCAAATCCTTATGCCAAATGTGTGACACACACTTCTTGGGAATGATATTATATCAATGATGGATATCTTATGAGAGCTAACAAACTTTGCATTCCCGAGTCGTCTCTTCGTTTGCTCCTTTTGCAGGAATCTCATGTAGGAGGACTTATGGGACATTTCGGATGTGACAAGACATTCGCAACGCTCTCCAAGAATTAATTTTGGCCGAAGATTTTCTGTGAAGTCTCACGCTTCACCAACCGGTGCTCTACATGCCGCAAAGCTAAGTCCAAAGCTCAATCCCATGGTCTTTACATGCCACTTCCTCTTCCATACCAACCTTGGGAGGACATTAGCATGGACTTTGTGCTTGGGTTGCCTAGAACTCAAAATGGAAAGGATTCCGTGTTTGTTGTTGTGGATAGATTTTCCAAAATGGCTCATTTCATTCCTTGCAACAAGATAGACGATGCTTCACATGTTGCGAATCTCTTTTGTAGGGAAATCTTGTGCCTACATGGAGTGCCCAAGACGATCGTCTCGGATCACGACGTCAAGTTCCTAAGATACTTTTGGAAGACTCTATGTGCAAAACTCGGCATCAAGCTGCTTTTCTCAATGGCATACCATCCGCAAACGGACGACCAAATGGAGGTGACGAACCAGACGCTATTGACGCTTCTTCGTGTATTGATCAAGAAGAACATCAAGGAATGGGAGCAATGCTTGCCCATCACCGAGTACGCATACAACCGCGCAAGACACTCGACAACCGGCAAGCCCCCCTTTGAGGTCGTCTACGGCTTCAACCCTTTGTCCCCTTTGGACATTCTTCCTATACCTCTATAAGAGCGCACCAACATGGATGCAAGTGCACGAGCAAGTTATCTAAAGAAGATGCACGAAGATGCAACAATGGTGTTCCAACCGGTAGATCTTGTATGGCTTCATCTTCGCAAGGACCGCTTCCCCAATGAGCGCAAGTCCAAACTCCTACCTCGAGCCGACGGACCCTTCAAGGTGCTAGCACGCTACAACAACAACGCTTACAAGATCGACATCCTATATGACAAGTACAATGTGAGGGATACCTTCAACGTCAACGATCTCTCTCCATTCCATGGTGTTGAAGATTTTGATCCGAGTTCAGATCTCTCCCAAGGGGGGGGGAGATGATGTCGAGCATCCCTCAAGCATCCCCATGGACATGCCACTCAGACCAATAACAAGAGCTCGTGCAAGGGCTATCAAAGATAAGGTGAACTCGCTCCTCTCCAAAGTATCATTTTCACCACATGAGACATGGTTACTACCTAAGACAGAAACTCTGTGCATGATCAGGTACTTGAATGAAGACCACGGTGCTGCCACCTCCGTCGGACAAGGTGGCGAAGTCAGCAAGTTCATCAACCAAGGGAAGAAGCTGCTTGAAGAGCTACAACCAGCGGACGTCCGACGCCCGAAGAGTTCCCTTTGCCCGCAAAGTCCAGACCACATCTATCAATCACTATCTTATCTGGACGACCGACCCACATTGGATGTCCGACGCACCCCCAGGCTCTGGACGACTGCCCTCCACCGGATGGCCGACGTCCAGACGACCGACCATCTCTGGACGCTTGTAATCCCACGACAGAACTAAGAAGCAGAAATCCGAGGACTTCCAGACGTCTGATTCCTCACGAGCCACCGGACATCCGCTACCTGTGCGTGCTGTTTACTTCAGGGCCCAGGCCCATGTACCCCTTCGTCCCCTTAGACTATATATACTCTTCCACCTACCTCTTTTTAGGGTTAGCATTGTGATAGCTCATCTAAACCTAGAGCATTGCTCATCCTTAGTGGTTCATCTCCTCGAGAGACCGCGGCCTCCACGGAGAAGATCCACACGGATACAAGACCTCCTTACTAAGAAGACATCAAGACCTCCTCACAGAGAAGACTATCACTACTTGAATCGTCCTTTGTTGATCGTGGATCATGTATCACTCTTTGTGTTTCCGAACCTATCATATGTGTGACCTAAACTTGTCGATTTTGGTGTTCTCTTCTTGTTTCTCTCATGTTATCCCTCGTGTTCTTCGTGTTCTTCCTCGGGATCCCTCCTGTTCGTCAAATATCGGCCTCCTATCGTGTTGTCCCCGCATCAACTGGACTTGTTTAACCATCAACACTTGATGCTCCTTCTTGATTTCTTCCTTCGCGGCCTACTGCGAACAACTCTGGGATCATCTCCGCCCCTTTTAGTTTATAGTTCATCACGAAGTTCTAGCAACTTGGTGATATATGCTAGGGAACTCTATCAGTCACTATCTTATCTAGAAGATTAACTCCCACTAGATTCAAGTGACTGTAGCACCCAGACATTTTGAGCACTTGCTCACTGGCTAAGCTATTCTCCTCCATCTTGTAGGTTTAGTACTTATAAGAGGTCTCATACCCCTCGATCCGAGCAATTTTCAAAAAAATAAACATCAACTCCTGGAACATCTCATAAGATCCATGACGTTCAAAACGCCTTTGAAGTCCAAATTCTAAGCCGTAAAGCATGGCGCACTAAGCTATCAAGTAGTCAGCAGAACGTGTCTGCAAGATGTTCCTAACATCCACAGATGATGCTAGAGAGGTTGGCACACCGAGCGGTCCATCAAGGACATAAGCCTTCTGTGCAGAAGTGAGGACAATCCTCATATTACGGACCTAGTCCGCATAATTTCTTACAATATCTTTCTACTTAGTATTTCTCTAGGAATGTATTAAAACAGGGAGCTGCAACTCAAGCTTTTGATCTACAACATAATTTTCAAAGATTTCTTAGACTATTGTTCATGATAATGAGTTCAATTAATCATATTACCTAAGAACTCCCACTCAAATCGACATCCCTCCGGTCGTCCGAGTGTAACATGATCCAAATTCAGCAACCCAAGTCCAATCATCACGTGAGATGAGGTGGTTTCAATGGTGAACATCTCCATGTTGATCATATCTACTATATGACTCATGCTCAACCTTGCGGTCTCTTGTGTTCCGGGGCCATGTCTGTACATGCTAGGCTCGTCAAGTTTAACCCAAGTGTTACGCATGTGCAAAACTGGCTTGCACCTGTTGTATGTGAACGTAGAGTCTATCACACCCGATCATCACATGGTGCTTCAAAACGACGAACTTTCGCAATGGTGCACACTTGGGGAGAACACAATTTTATCTTGAAATTGTAGTGAGGGATCACCATATAATGCTACCACCGTCCTAAGAAAAATAACATGCATAAAAGTATTAACATCACATGCAAATCATAAGTGACATGATATGGCCATCAACTTGTTCTTTTGATCTCTATCTCCGAAGCACCGGCATGATCTCCATCATCACTGGCATAACACCATGATCTCCATCATTGTGTTGCCATTGAGGTTGTCACGCCAACCATGCTTCTACTACTATTGCTACCGCTTAGCGATAAAGTAAAGCATTACATAGCGCTTAACGATTGACACACAAGACATAAAATGATTTTAAAACAACCCTATGGCTCCCGCCGGTTGCCATATGCATCGACATGCAAGTCGATATAAACTATTACAAACATGATCATCTCATACATCAAATTTATCTCATCATGTCTTTGGCTATATCATATCACGACATACCCTACAAAAACAAGTTAGACGTCCTCTAATTGTAGTTGCATGTTTTACGTGGCTGCTATGGGTATCTAGCAAGAACGATTCTTACCTACGCAAAGCCACAACGGTCGCCAACTTTGACAACAATGTATGTAATATGCTGCTTTCTTCCCCATATTTACACTGGTGGCGAACTTTGATGCCCAGTAGTTGTAATATGTGTAATAGCCGTAATAGCCTAGCGTATGTTGCTTGCTTATTTGTTTATTTGTTTGCTTGTAGTCAGTGCAGTTCTTTTTCCGTGGTTTGCTAGTGCCCACAATAATCTATTATTTAAAACTAGGGCACAATAACCATGGGCAACATGCCGACCGTTGTCACCATGGCCTTCTACGGGCCGTAGAATCAATGGGCCTTCTACATGCCGTATGATTGATTGGCCAAACAACAGACCGCATTATGGGTCGTAAACGGGCTAGAGTGGTAGCCATCCGTTCATGGGCCGACCATAATGGGCCTTTAAGAGGCCGACGAGTATAACTGGCTTAATTCCATCGACAGGCATAACGGGTCGTTAATGGACCGTTTTTTATGACGCTATGAAAATGACCCAATGGGTCAACTGGCCACAAACGGTCTGCCTTTAACCATGGGCTGAATTTGACCCACAAGCAGAAAAGGCCAGTAATGGACCGTAAGCTACCGAATGCTGCAAATCATCCCAATAATAAATGGGCCCTTAAAAGGCCGAAAGATAACACGGGCTGGGAACGGCCCAATGGAGTAATGGGTCGTTAATGGGTATGAAGCGACATATTGTTCATTATGGGCCTGTTTCACTATGGGCCATTAATGGGCCGAGAGTTACAAATGGCCTCATATGGGCTAAAAGACGTCATGGGCCGTACATGGGCCGGAAGTTACAACGCACTAGAATCGTATTGGACAGCCTAGATGAAGCTAGTGGACCAAATTAGGAAAGGCCATAATGGGCCGTGAGTTATCGGTCCTGAATGGTCTATATGCGAGCATGCCGTTAGCAGACTTTCAATGGGCCGGCCCGTTATCCTTTGACCAAGTCAAATTGGCCGGCCTTTTGACCCGAATGGGCCTCTGTTGGGCCGTACCACATGTTGACGTATCATTGGCGCCTCCTACCCATTGGTTGGTGGACATCTGTCCGCACGTGGAGCTGACACGTGGTTCGTTCGGCCAATGAGAATTTTACACGTGGAAAATCCCCATTGGTCCTCGCTGTTAACGGGTTATCGGATCCAAAACCGGACCCGATAGGCTTAACGGCATGTCGTTACGGTGGATGCCACGTGTCGGTTACCCTTGACGAAAGCACTTCCATGATGCGCTATTTATCATCATGGAAGTGAACACTTCCGTGATGATAATTTTGGTATTGTCATGGAACACTTCTATGACATCACATGTATGACTATCTTGATTCTATCATAAAATCGTCATGGATGTACATGCATGACAGAAAATGTGACCTACTGTGACCAACTCGTATTATCACGGATGTGTTTTTTCGTAAGTGCTTACCTACCACAGGATCCCCCTTGATTTATTGAACCGTTGTCGTTGTCGAGTCTAGAAAAAAAGTATTTTAAGTCATAGATATATATCAGAGAGTATGAATTAGTTTTACTCCTTATCCCCTTCGTCGCTCTGGTGAGGAATCATGATGTATGTGTTTTGATGCTACTACTCTTCTTACTCAATTTTCGAAGGATCACGCGGGTATTGTTGGGATCGTTGCGATACCAATATGAAGGGTATTCTGTTCTTGGTGTCTCCTGACATTTTGGGGTTGTGGTAGTGTCCCAGGGAGTTGAGTTGCAAGGTTTTCTTGTAACATGTATTATCTTTTAAGTTCCGGGATACCAGAGGACGTCGACATCGAAACACTGCTATACTTTTCATGGTGGCAAATAGTGTCATGACTTATCCCCTGTACTGGAGGAGATATCACAGATGATCTTCCATGACTAGTATCGTTGTGTTTTTCGAAGGTCTGGGGTACACGAGTTTCTGAGGGTTTTCTTGGTTACGTATTGACGCATGTGATACATTTGGAGCGTAGAATCATGCTAGGAGTTGTGTTATTATTTTCCTCCTTGTATCCGTTGGGCTAGATTGCATAACCAGGCGAAAGTTCCTAGGTGGGAATTCAAGTAGTTACCCAGGAAATCTTTCCGACAAATCCATGATATGAGGTTGGGGTTCGACGTCTGTTGTCTGCCTATTGATGGTCGGTTTTACAGTGGTCTCATTGTGTCTTAAAGAGCAATGTGTAGCTTTTCTATGGCTCTGGGACACTTCATATGTCATGTACACTCCCTTGTATATGATGGTGTTGTACGATCGAGCCTGTGTGAGCTCCACCATGAAAACTTCGGACGAAATCTCTATCATATGTTTTTTTGGCTTATTCTGCAATCCTAATACTTTGTTTTGTTTTGAGTTGTGGTATTCGAGTTACTTCGATGTCAAGTCTTGATCCATACCTTTTGTAAATGGTGTTCTCATGTTTCTAGGCAGTGCTAATCCTTCTTGATCATCGAGATTTTCATGTTAATTATTTTCCAATCGGTGCACTTCTCTTCAAGTTATTCCATATGAGCGCCATTGAGAAGTGCTACTTGTGATCCGCGTTAGTACATTCCCCGAAGAGGAGGGGATGATGCAAGATAGCGGCAGTAAGTATTTAACTCAGTTATGAAACCAAGGTTATCAATCCAGTAGGAGAACCAAGCAAAACTATGTAGATAACACCTGCACACAAACAAAAAATCCTCACAAACCAACGCGTAGAGGGGTTCTCAGTCCCTCCAAGGTAATATAATACGATAAATAAATAGATTGGTAGATGCAAATAAAATAAAAGTAAATAAAACACAAAAAAATATTTTTAGGTTTTTGGAAAAACCGATCTGAAGATATTGTTAGGGAACGTAGCATGGCAAACAAAAAAATTCCTACATTCACCAAGATCCAGTCTAGGAGATGACCATCTACGAGAGGAGGGATTGGATCTACATACCCTTGTAGATCGTTAAGCGGAAGCGTTAAGAGATGCGGTTGATGTAGTCAAACGTCTTCACGATTCAATCACGATCCGTCCCGCGAACTCTGATCTAGCGCCGAACGGACGACACCTCCGCGTTCAACACACGTACGGCTTGATGACACCTTCACCTCCTCGATCTAGCAAGCGATGGTGAAGTAGTATCTCGAGTCCTCTTGCAGAACGACGGCGTGGTGGCGGTGGTGGTGGAGAAATCTCAGCAGGGCGTCACCAAGCCAAGCGAAGAAGAAGGAGGACTAGGAGAGAGAGGAAGGGAAGCACCCTGGCGTAGATCTATATCTAAAAGGTGTGGCTGCCCTCTCTCTACCTCTCTCTATATAGGGGGAAGCGGGAGAGGGGGCACCCCTAGAGGATACCATCTAGGGCCGGAGGCCACTAGAGGGAAACCCCAGATGGGATTTCCCCCTTAGGAGACTTGGCCGCCAAGCCAAAGGGGTGGGAACCCTAGGGTGGCACCCCCATATCCTCTAAAACGTTGGAAGGGGTGAGGGGGGGGGGACAATCCCTTAGTGGGCTGGTTTGCCCCGTCCCCTTGGCCCATGAGCCCCCCAAAACTTGCCAGGGCCCCCTGAATCACCTTTCGGTCATGCTGATCATCAACCACTACACACAGAAAAATTCCAGACTCTAATACCCTTCGTCCAAAATATCTATATTCACCTCCAGACTATTCTGGAGTTCCTCATCACGTCCGGGTTCTCATTGAAGACTTGGAACTACCTTCGGTAACCACTATACACTACTAGGAAAAGGCCTACTAATGGCGCGCCTATTTTGGCCATTAATGGCGCATTAGTGGTGCGCCATTAGTGCCACGCCATTAGTATATTTTACTAATGGCGCACCTGTATACTAATGGCGCACCTCAGATGCGCCATTAGTATATACCACGGTGCGCCATTAGTATGCCTCCCAAGGGCCATATATACCCAGGTGCTTTGGCATACTAATGGCGCACAACTGCCAGATGCGCCATTAGTAACTTTGGCATACTAATGGCACACTGTTTAATGATGCGCCATTAGTATCCTTTGGCATACTAATGGCGCACTGTGATGTGATGCGCCATTAGTAAAAATATTAGGTTATTTATTTATTTTTTAATTTTCTGTTTTTTGCACAGGTTACAAAATGTATTATTGGACAGAATATAGACAGCACACATCAACAACAGATTCATCGAATACAATAGAAGATTAGTCTCTGAATACAATTCATCATATTAGTCTCTGAATACAATTCATCATATTAGTCTCCGAATTGAAAAGACCGAACAAAGATAGAACATTATATTACAAGTCTCGAGACCGCGAGTAGCGAGTTTGTCTTCACATTACAAGTCGATATCGATCATCTAAACTACCATCACATAGAAGAGAGCTGCGGTCATCACGATGAGCATCATCACGATGAAACTCGTCTTCATCCGGTTCCTCCAACGCTCCCTCCCCTCTCCCGCTAGATAGCGGGCGTATCTAGATTCCGCCTCGGCCCTAGTGGTGTACCCTTTGTAACTGTTACCGCTGAATCAGTGAACCTGTCTCCGACACTCCTCCCAGTCGTCGTAGACTCCGGGAACCTTACCCTTGAACACGACATACGACGGCATTGCTATGCACTAGCCTAATGAAACGTTAGTACCAATTCACAGACAATACATAAGCAATATATAAGTATGCAACAGAACGATCAGAAGAGAAAAGCAAGACATTAATAGCATCGATTACATCTAAGTTGAACGACTGTCGAAACCAAAGAGACATACTACAAGTTCATTAAAGTTTAATTACAACATGAGCCAATCGATGTTTTAGATCTAGATACATCATCACTACTTTCGACTCGACTCAAGGGACCGGAGTGTGGATGAAGCCGCCGTCTATCGTGGGAGTCATGAAATCGCGGGTGTTGTCAGCTTGCATTTGTAGCATTATGTCGATGTCACTGTTGGACGGTTGATTTCTGAGGTAGAACTGCCCCGAGGTACGAAGGACATCTTGATGGATGATTTCCATAAACTCCGACTGGATGCGAAAGAATTCTTGTCTGATGTTCGCGTCCTGGATTGCCGACACGCTTGCGGCCCAATCTTTGAGTTTACTCGGTAGCAGAAGTTGATGATGGTCCCGTACGATCGCCCGCATGTGATGGATGGCGTAGTAGGCACCCTTCTGACCGCCAGGCGGCTGCTTGATGCAACAGAACGTCGTATTGTGGGAGAACACGTGCTTGCCGGTCTTACGAATAGGCCTGGTGAAGGTGCCTCCAGATTTGGCGTAGCCGGGGAGAACATCATCAAGAACCTTCTTGACATTTGTGTAGTCTACGTTCGACTGACGGTCCGGGTCGAAATACGTGGCCATGGAATATTTGGGGCTTAGGAGGATGAGCGTGCAATGTGTGTCACTGCAGAAAACACAGAATGTTAAAAGAAAAACGATCGAAATCTAAGAATTCATATGTTACGGGGCGGTTGAGGGGAGGACTTCCTCGGGAAAGTAAGGCACGAGGAAGTTATCCTTATCTCGGTTTGCCAGAATGACGCCTTCGAGGTAAGAACTCGCGACTTGCCGGTCCCCAGCGCTGCCCATGATCTTGGCACGCATGTAGAAGGGGTCGACTATCACGATGTCCGGGGTCTTGTCGCGAATGATCCACATCTCCATACTCAGCGAAAATAGCCGAACGAAGGTGTAGTGCAGCAGATGAAGGTTCAACATAGCGTAGATGTCATCAAACCGCAGGACGATCGTACCCCCGATGGAGTTATCCACAAAGCCCTTGCCCTCTGGCACCTTGGCCGCGAAAACCGGGTATGCCACATCCTTCTCTCTGAGACGCCGCTTCTCCAAAGAAAGAACACTGTCATGCAGACTCCGCATAGCACCGGTTGCAGCATCGAGCATATTTCTCGGTAGCATCGGCCTACCCGCCACATGCACCCTCCTCATTACATCCTCAGGTGAAGGTGGCCCGTCCTAAGCACGGATCGTACTCGGTGCCGGCTGGCTCGCACCCTTGTTAGTCTTTCTTTTGCGTGCCTTCTTCTGGGACCGAGTTCTGCTCACAGACCGCCTTCTTGAGTGTGTTGGGGCTGATAATATTTTGCAGCTCGCCTGAGGCTCGGTGAAGTCGGCAGCTGGAGGCGTCTCCTGAGAATTGAACGGCAGACGACGCCTGTTGCAACTTGGTTTCTCCGCGGTACCAGCTAGATCGCGCACGTCTTTTGTAGGGTTGGGTTCTTGAGAAGGAGGCCCTATGAAGTCGCCGCCGTACCCATGATCGGCAAAGTACTGATCGACATTGGCAAATGTATCGTTGTCGTCGTCGTTCTGATCCTGTGCCATATGCATGTTTGGATCCAGTGGCATAGGGATGTCCGGCATCTTTGCGGCGGTCTTGCCATGGGGCCGACTTGGCGCCGGCACGACTGGCGGTGTTGTCTTTGGGGTGGTGTCAACCGCCCCCAAACGAATCTGGCTCTTCAGCCAAAGCAGGGGCCACCTCAGGCAGGCGCTAAGGGTCATCACGTCATCATCGTCGGCCCCAACGGGTCGAATCGGAGGTAACAACTCGTCGTAGCCTGGCAGCACCCGAACCAGTTGCACCCTAAACAAGTTGGGTGGCATCTGGGTACCGTGGAACACGGGGTTACCCGGTTGAACGATTTTGCCCTTGGCGACATCGACCAACTCGTTGTTCACGAAGTGCAGGAGACTGCACGGAACGCCGGCGGCGCCCTGTGAAAACATGTAGGGCGTCAGGGATGCCCAGTCAAAGGCAAGGAGATGAAGTCCTCGGCCGAGAGAGGCTAAATTAGTTACCATGATGATGGCGTCGAGCTCGGCTAATGTCGAGGCACCGCCAACGGCGGGCGTGCAGTTGACGGAGGGGCCGCTTCCTGCAGAGGTGCCGGCCGGCGTACACACGGGTGCATTAAGCTCCCATGTTGGCGTCGGAGACACCAATGCCGCCTCCGTCGGAGACACCAATGGCCCCGCCATCGCGTTCTGTGAGTTGCTGGCCGTGAAGCTAGGAATCGGGGGCGGCCCCTGTTGGCAACCCGCAATCCACGCGTGCAACCCCTCGATCAAGGTAGGCACAATGGCGGTGATCGTCGCTCCGAGTTGTTGTTGCACTTGCTCTTGGACAATCTCCGGAATCCGCGCCACCTATGACTTGAGTTCTTGAACCTCGCGCGCCTGGCTTTCCGAGCTGGTCTTTTTCTCCTTTCCCCCACCAGCGTTATAGTATGACGACCATTTTGTCGACAAGCCTTTGCCGGCCACACGACCAGCTGACGTCGGCTTACCGAGCTTATCCTTTTTCTTCATTACATTCAACGCCCTATTTAGAGTGGTGTCCCAAGGGTTGCTTTTAGTCGACCCCGCGCTACTGCTTTCAGTCGCCTGCGGAAGGAATGTGAACCATTTAGAAATTTGGCTTCATTAATTAGAATGCAACCATATGGAGCTAATTACGCGGGGGTGTATTCCTTACCAGAACAAGCTCAAGCGCCCTGGTCTTCGGATCCGTGGTAAGATCCTTTGTTTTCGGGTCCTTCTTGTACCGGGCCCTGACAAAGTTCCTGGTCTGGTTGTCACCGTATTTATCGAAGAGGGGCGGTAGGCCTTGCTCTGCACGGTCCGCCTCCTCCTTGTCCCATATAGGCTCCGCCACTCTATAACCGCCGGGACCGAGTGTGTGTTCCCCTAAGTTCAGCTCCCACATTTCTTTCCCCCACTGACTTGATTCGGAGGTTGCGGTGCTCGAGCACTTGATCTTGAAGTCGTTTTAGTCATCTTCGGTGATCGAAGGATTTTTCTCCTTGATCTTCTCATTACTCTCACCTTTCTCGATCATTCTCTTCACCGTGCTTTTCCAAGTAGACAGGGCCGTGCTCATCCTCGTGAGGGCGGTATTGTTCACTTTATTCCCTTTGAGGCTTGTGTTTTCAAATTCAGCGGGGAACTTGTATCGTTCGTGCAGCTTCGTGAAGAGGAGGTTGCGCAAATTCCCTCGGTCAGGATGCCTCAGGTTCTCGGTGTTGATTGAGACGGTGCTCCGGAGAATGCACCCGAGCTGAAGCAAGTACCCCTTGACTATTCGTTCGGGCGCCGTTGGATTCCCGTCGGAGTCCACTTCAGTAAATTCCTCCTTGACGGTGCGGAGCACGGTCGGGCGCCGGTCCTTCCGTTACCTCTTCGGTTGGCTTCCATCTATGCGTGCGCCGCCATCATCAGTGGTGGCATCCTCGGCGGCACCATCAGTGGTGGCATCCTCGGCGGCACCATCAGTGGTGGCATCCTCGGCGGCACCATCAGTGGGGTCATCCTCGGCGGTACCATCAGTGGTCTCAGGATCGGTGGGGAAGGCGGCGTCCTCATACAAGTGAGGTTGTTCCTCCATCTCCTGGGACAGCTCCCAGAATGCCTTGCCGCCCGAACCCCCGGCCTCATCGTTGTTCTCCATGTTTCTCTCTAAATAGGAAAAAAGTTTGGTCAAAAAGTTGGTTATTGTCAAGGAACAAGATCATGGTCTCATCATTTAGGGTTTGTCGACACCGAGGCATCCTAAAAGCTAAGCTTTTATTATTGAGGGTTTTTCAACGCCGAGGCACCCTAAAAGCCTAAGCTTTCATCATTTCGGTTTTTATCGACACCGAGGCACCCTAAAAGCCAAGGTTTTATAAATTATGGTTTGTCGACACCGAGGCATCCTAAAAGCTAAGCTGGGAAGGAGAATTCTAAGTTGGGCCTAATCACTTGGCTCTATTGCCGCCTATGGTTTAATGCAGCTAGAATAAAGGGGCACTTGATCCTACTTAATTAACTACTAAGATACCCCGACCCATGCATTAGTCACAAGTACCCCATATGTCCTATTTTTAGCAAAGTCATGCTAAAATTCAAGGAAAATTTCAGCATGACCTTTGCTGAAAATAGGACATATGGAGTACCCGAATTTGCCGGAACGGAAGTTAATCGACATTCCAGCAAACTCAAGGGCCTCTCGGGTGGACAAGGCAAAATCATTATCCCAGGTGGACAAGGCAATGTGCTACTTGCTTAAATCTCAGTCCAATGCTATTTACAAGACAAACAACAGGTGGCAAAGCCCAGTGTTAAAAAAAGGGCCTCCATCACAACATGGAAAATACATTGGCATGTGAAGAGGTGAAACAATATATGCATCTCCAAGGAGTATCATTCAACATTTTGGACAAACCACTACAAGCAATACTGGATCAGATACAAGAAGAATGTGAGAAAATGCAGACAAATACTAACAGATTGAGGTGTTTAACTTGTGGTGCTCTCTGTGCTATTAACATTTCAAGTCAAAACCTTTTATGGTTAGTAAGTGTTTCTTGAGCATATGTATGTAGTAAGTGTTTCTGCTCTCAGTGTTTCAGAACACATATTTTAGCTAGCTAGTACCAGTGCTATTTCCCAGCAGTTAATTAGCTTTTGCTTTTTCTTTTCAGTGCCAAATTCTAGCTAGTACCAGCAAATTAACATCTAGCAGCAATCATTTTCAAATATATATACATTGGACATTTTTATATTAACCTAAGGAAAAATGAATAGTTAGGTTATTTACCCATTGTTAATAATAGCACATATATAAGAGAAACAACTTGAAGACTTTATAAGGTCGATTTGTTAGAAACATTTTGCTTCTGAATCTGAGGTACAACAAAACTTGCATTAGGGCTTCAGTTTTTGAAAAAGAAGGCATTCAGTCTGATGCTTTGTTCTACACTTTGATGCAAATTAGTATATAGAAGAAGCTATTTACTAGCAGTACCATATATAAAAGACATTCAGTCTGATGCTATTTACTAGCAGTACTAGCAGTTTTTTTCTTCTTCATTAACTGTATTGGCCATCAGACTGTATTGGCCATATATAAAAGACATTCAGTCTGATGCTATTTACTAGCAGTACTAGCAGTTTTTTTTCTTCTTCATTAACTGTACTAGCAGTTTTTTTCTTCTTCATTAACTGTATTAGCTATTTACTAGCAGTACTAGCACTTGGATCATATGCTAATGCTACATTGATACATCATCATGCTGGGTAATATTAAATAAACATTGGCCATACCAGAATTTCAGTAACTACGACCTGTAAAAAGACCTAATGACAAATCCAGTCAAATTAAGCCCATAGGAAGAGTTGATTAATTCAGTAAGCTAGTATCACCACTTATTCTAATAAGTGGCACATGAAGTAAAATTCACTCACTATTGCTCGGACGCACACTAGTATCATGCGTTCATTATGTAGAGCTCCAGCATACATGTGTACATTCTGCAAATCGGGGGGTATGTTACTGCATGTACCTTTTCTGTCGAGGGCGCTCCACTGGGGACTCCACAGCCACAGGCGGGATAGGAGACGGGGTTTGGATCGTAGTGCTTGTTTTGATTGGTGGAACCACTGTGGCGGTCGGCCGTGATGCAATGGCGCTGTCCTACCGGCGGATGCTGAGCGGACTGTAGGAGGCGGCTCTACAATGTTCCGATCTAACTAATGAAAACATGAGGATATCAAATTCGCAGAAGGCCACAGAGCAAGCAAATTGAGCAGATCAGAGACACAAATTCAAAAATCGTGATCACTAATCAGTCTGCCGAACACTCCCGATGAAAAGGGACTAGAAATACGCATGGCATTAGACAATGGGAACTATCTTCATTCGCAAATTCAACTAATGACGCATGCTCTGACACCGATTTGACCACGATTTGACCAGCCATGACTAAATTCGCCCATAGCTCGAGCTCAAAACAGCCGAATCTGAAGCAGGGACGCGGCCTCGAGCGGGGCCAGCGGGAGATCCGGGGGAGTAGAATTACCGCAGGGGAGGGAGATCTCGCGGTGCGGCCGAGCAGGGAGACGCCGTTGCTGCCATGGCCGGCGCGGGCGCCGCTACCGTAGGGGGCGCAGGGGCGGCGGCGTCGGGGGCGCAGGGGCAGCGGCATCGGGGGCGCGGTGGCGCGGGGGCGTGGGGGCGGCGGCGTCGGGGGCGCGGGGGAAGCGGCGTCGGGGGCGCGGTGGTGCGGGGGCGCGGGGGCGGCGGCGTCAGGGCAGCGGCGTCGGGAGAGGAGAGGGGAAGGGGATCGAGGGCGAGGGCGAGGGAGAGAGAGGGAATAGGTGGAGTGGGCCGGGGAAGAAATATGGATGGGGGCACAATACTAATGGCGCACCTCCCCCTGGTGCGCCATAAGTACATCCATACTAATGGCGCACCTCCCCTGGTGCGCCATTAGTATTTTTTTTATTTTTGTTCGAGCCAATAGGTTATCTTCCACCAAACCTCATCCACATCAAATCCCCTCTACTAGCTCGATTGGTCAGCACCCAGTTCTCACACCAGGAGGTCCTGGGTTCGATTCCCAGGCTCCACAATTTTTGTTTTTTGCATTTAAAATGTTGTTTGATACTTATTTGTGTTTAAATATGTTCAAACTTGTTTAAATCATAACAGTAATATTTTTTATAAAACAATAATATTTTTTTAAAAAATATCATCAAATTTGCTATTTGAATATATTTATGAATATGAAAAATATCATCAAATTTATTATTTGAAAATATCATGAGTTCATGGGTCGGCGGCGGCGGCCAGTGAGCGGGGGAGGGTGCGGGGGGTCGGCGGCGGCCTATGGAGCGGGGGGTGCTCGGCGGTGAGGGGGACCGGATCTGGCGAGGTGGGATAGCGATCGAGATGGAGGGGGATCGAGATCGAGTGTCGATGAAATTTAAAAATATTCATGATAGTTCAAAAAGTGCCCATGAAATACAATCTTCTTGCCCTTGTTTTTCGCAAATGGAGTTCTTCTGTGGAACGGACGTCCTTTAGGTAGCGTGGTCCTGCTTCTTCTTGTGGTGTATGCTGCTACTTCATCATCGTCGTCATGTTCGATCCTCGGGTCACCGTACTTGTCGAAGTCTTGCTCATTGGCTACTCCATCCATTCCGATGATCTTCCTTTTGCCTCTCCTCACGACAACACGACTGGGCTTTGACGGGTCGGTAATGAAGAAGCATTTGTCAAATTGGGAAGCCAGTACCCATGGCTCATTTTTCGCGGTGACGTTTGCGCCCGCGGTCTTGGATTTGGCTTCGGGTATAACCACGGTGGTGAAATACCGGTCTTCTTTTAGGACGCTCTTGGCCCATCTGACACGGAACATCAGGACCTTCTCTCCAGCGTAGCTCAGCTCCCAGATCTCGTCGATCCTTCCATAGTATCTGTCCTTGTCATTACCGGTGTAGGATTCCATTGTTACCCCGGAGTTCTGATAACCATCGCTCTTCATTTCCTTGGCCTCGGTGTAGAATGTGTAGCCGTTGATATCGTACGCCTCATAGGTCATCAGGTTGTGCTCGGCGCCCTGTGACAAGGCGAATATGAGTTTTTCTTCTGCGGAAGAATCCTCATGTAAAGGGTACGACATAAGCTTCTGCTTGAACCAACGCGTGAAACATGAGTTGTGCTCTTTGATTATATCTCCGTCCGTCCTCTGTTGGCCTCGGTCATTGTACGTCTTCTCAATAAAGGTTTTGTGCTCTACCACCCAAGGATCGACCATGTCTATGTGTTGTAGCGCGACTAGGTTTGCTCTTTCAAAGTCGGCGAGTTGACCCTCGAAGTCGACATGCATTTCGCGGCGACCCTCACGGTGACCCCATCCAGCGAGCTTGCCGAGGTGCCTGTTGACGAGCAGACCAACAGGGTTCTCGATGCCTAGATAATTCGTGCAGTAGGAGATGCACTCTTCGGTCAGAAAGCCCATGGCTATGCTTCCCTTTGGACGTGACATGTTGCGAACGTATCCTTTGATGACACCATTCATCCTTTCGAACGGCATCATGCTGTGCAGGAACGTCAGCCCGAGTTGGATGATATCGTCCACGATATGGACCAGCAGATGCACCATAACGTCGAAGAATGCGGGCGGGAAGTACATCTCAAGCTCGCATAGTATCACCACGATCTCTTCCTGTAGCCTTCTGAGTTGCCTCACGCCAACCGACTTCCGAGAGATGACGTCGAAAAAGTTGCATAGGCCAAATAGGGTTTCACGGACGTGCGCGTCCATGATCCCACGGATTGCAACTAGAAGTATCTGCATCATCAGCACGTGACAGTCGTGAGACTTCATCCCGCTGAACTTCAGCTTCGCTGGGTCTAGGTATCTGCTTATCTTCCCCGCGTAACCGTAAGGAAGGTTTACTCCTACGAGGTAGGTGAAAAACTGCTCGATCTCCTCCTGACTTAGAGTGAAGCACGCGGGAGGATAGTCATTTCCGGTCTTCTTGGCCTTTTTGCCTTTGCGACGACTTTCCGTGTCCTGCTTCGCCTCATCATCATCATATATAGCGTGAAGCTCCTGCCTACTGCCCATTGATTTCAAGTCTGCCCTTGCTTTCGGCCCATCTTTGGTCCTCTCTGGCATGTTGAGCAGGGTACCAAGCAGACTCTCGCACACGTTCATCGTGATATGCATTACATCAAGGCTGTGAGGCACACGGTGGATCTTCCAGTACGACAAGTCCCAGAAAACAGACCTCGTTTTTCATACCTTCAGCAGCGGCTCTGGCGCCTTTTGCTTCTTTCCTGGCTCTGGCGCCTTTTGCTTCTTTCCCGACAGTGGGCAATCTTTCCAATTTTTTAACAGATTGTCTATTTCCTCGCCGCTCCTCGTACGCGGGCGTCCTCGGGATTCGGTTTCACCATCGAATAGATCCTTGCGTTTTCTCCACAGGTCATCGTCGCGAAGCCACCTTCGATGTCCCATGAACACGGTTTTCGAAGACCCAGGATCTCTATCTAGTTGGCGATACATTGTGTCATCCATGCACCTGACGCATCCAGAAAATCCGTGGACCACCTGCCCCGCGACATATCCGTAACCGAGATAGTCGTGCACCGTCGTGAGCAGCGCGGCTCTCATAGGGAAATATTCTTTCTCTGCGGCATCCCACATATTGGCTGGCGTTTTCCACAGCGTGTCAAGCTCCTCTTTCAGCAGCCCCAGATACAGATTGATGTCGTTCCCTGGTTGTTTCGGTCCTTCAATTAGCATACTCATGTGAATGTACTTCCTCTTCATGCACAACCAGGGGGGAAGGTTGTACATCCACACAAACACAGGCCAGGTGCTATGTGTGCTTCTCTGGCTGCCAAACGAATTGACTCCATCGGTGCTCGTGCCCAGCACGATGTTCCTTGGATAGTTCCCAAATTATAGGTCTTCGAAGTTCAACGCTTGCTACTAGCTCGCATCCTTAGGGTGTCTCAGCATCTTGTCTTTTTATCTATCTCCGGATCATTTGCGTCATCTTCTCGCTTCTTCTCCTCCCTATCCGCGTGCCAACGCAAGAGCTTTGCTACCGTAGGGTCCGCCAAATACCGCTGCAGACGAGGAGTGATCGGAAAGTACCACACCACTTTTCAACGAGCTTTCTTCCTCTTCTTGTATCGAGTGACACAAATGGTAGACTACGCGTGCTCGTCCCGATAAATGATGCAATTGTTCATGCACACATGGTATTTCACGTGCGGTAAATCGAGAGGACACACGATTTTCTTCGCCTCCTCGAAACTGGTCGGGCACTTGTTCCCCTTGGGAAGATGTTCGTGCCAGAATGACATGTTCTCGTTGAAGCATGCGTCAGTCATTTTGTGTTTTACCTTCATCTCTAGAGCCATGAGCGTTACTTTCAGGCGGGTATCCTCGGGCCTGCATCCTTCATACAATGGAGTAACCGCGTCTAACTCAAGTTGATCCATCTTGGCTTTCTCTCGGGTGGCAGCTCTTGCGTTATCCGTCTGCTTGAGAAGCAGCTCTTGAATATGAGGGTCCTGCACCCAGCCCACCGATGGTCCAGCGTCGTCTGCTCCGCCGGCATCATCATCTTCATGATCATGCCCGTCCTGTGCTCCGGCATCTTCCTCATCATCATGTCCTGCATCTTCTACATGATGACTGTGTACAACATCACCGTCGTGATCATCTCCAGGGGATTCTTCGTCTTCTCGCCCGCCCGAGCCGCGGTGGTTGTCTTGCTGCCCTTCCTCATTTCTTGCCCGGCTCCCATGGACGACTTCGTAGTAATCTTCATCACCTTGCCACCGATAGCCATCCATGAAACCACGCAAGAGCAGGTGGTCCCGCACCTGCCCGGAATCCGGGTCCGCAATAAGGCTCTTCAGCTTGCATCTTCGACACGGACATCTTATCTCCGTCTCGTTCTTTTGAAGCATCTCGGCCTTCGCGGAGCTCAAAAACCTATTCACGATGCCTTCCGTCATCATGCGGACCATGGTCACCTACGGGGTAGAGCAAAATGATATTTTAGAATTGGCATGACTTTCCCTAAAAATAGTACCAAAAAGAATGCTTAATGCCAAAATTCTCGCCGAAACGGGAATGAATCAACATTCCGGGAAAATATTGGCAACTATCGCATTTCAAATACCGGTGCACCTCCAAACACAAACACATATGCAACACCGCAAACATATGCAACACCACGAACATACATAGATCTAGCTAGGCCATAAAAAGTGCATGTGCACATTGTTGTAGGGAGAACAACATAAATATAGCTTCCCCCTTACTTACCTATCAAAAGAAGGTAATTTAACCACTTAATTTGAATGAATCTATGGTGGAAATGAGGTGAAAAAGAGGAGGCGCCCGAGACAAGGAGGAGGTGGAGAGAATGAAGTGGGGAGAAAGTGAGTGTGGGTAGGAGTGGTTGTCCAAAATATCTTGTTGGTGCCCACTTACTAATGGCGCACCAACTCAAAATGCGCCATTAGTAATCCAGGTTACTAATGGCGCACCTTCTGGTGGTGCGCCATTAGTTGTTTTGCAAAAAATAATAAAAAAAACATACTAATGGCGCACTGTTCCACAGTGCGCCATTACTAGTTTAAACTAGTAATGGCGCACTGTGGAACAGTGCGCCATTAGTATTTTTGCAAAAAAAAGAATAAAAAATATAATATAAAACAAAAGTAGTGGCGCACTTTCCGACAGGTGCTCCATTACTAGTTACAACTAGTAATGGCGCACTGTGTCTGGATGCGCCATTAGTATGTTTGGAAAGGGAAAAAAAATGATACTAATGGCGCACCCTGGGCCAGGCGCGCTATTAGTAGTTTCAACTCTAATGGCGTACCAGAAGATGGTGCGCCATTAGTATATAATAATGGCGCACCGCTTGTCTGGTGCGCCATTAGTGTCAATCCCATCTATAGCCCTTTTTCTAGTAGTGATAATGACTCAACTATACTTATATCGTCACCAAACGTTAATTATGTAGACCCTAATGGTTCGAGAACTATGTAGACATGACCGAGACACCTCTATGGTCAATAACCAATAGCGGGGCCTGGATGCCCATATTGGTTCCCACATATTCTATGAAGATCTTGTCGGTTAAACCTCGATGTCAAGGATTCAGTCAATCTTGTACGTAGTTCCCTTAATCTATCGGTATGTTACTTGCCCGAGATTCGATTGTCGGTATCTCCATACCTAGTTCAATATCGTTACCGGCAAGTCTCTTTACTCGTTCTGTAATACAAGATGGCTAAATCATTAGTCACATTGCTTGCAATCTTATTGTCATGATGTATTACCGAGTGGGCCCTGAGATACCTCTCCATCATATGGAGTGACAAATCCCAGTCTTGATCCATGCCAACTCAATAAACACCCTCGGAGATACCCGTAGAGCACCTTTATAGTCACCGAGTTTCATTGCAACATTTGGTACACACATGGTATTCCTCCGGTGTCAGTGAGTTGCATGATCTCATGGCCATAGGAACATATATACTTTGACATGACAAAGACGATAGCAATAAACATGATATGATCATATGCTACGGTTATAGTTTGGGTCCCGTCCATCACATCATTCTCCTAATGATGTGACCTTGTTATCAAATGACAACTCATGTCAATGGCTAGGAAACCATACCATCTTTTATCAGTGAGCTAGTCCGGTAGAGGCTGACTAGGGACATCTTGTTGTCTATGTATCCACACATGTATTTTAGTTTCTGATCAATACAATTCTAGCATGGATAATAAACGATTATAGTGAACAAGGAAATATGGTAATAACCATTTTATTATTACCTCTAGGGTATATTTCCAACAATCTCCCACTTGCACTAGAGTCAATAATCTAGTTCACATCGCCATGTGATTAACACTCATGGTTCACATCGCCATGTGACTAACAACCAAAGAGCTTACTAGAGTCAATAATCTAGTTTACATCACCATGTGATTAGCACTCAATGAGTTTTGGGGTTTGATCATGTTATGCTTGGGAGAAACGTTTTAGTCAACGGGTCTCCAACATTCAGATCCGTATGTACTTTGCAAATCTCTATGTCATATTGTAGATGCTACTACCATGCTCCACTTGGAGCTATTCCTAATGGTTGCTCCACTATACATATCCGGTCTGCTACTCAGAGTCATCCAGATAGGTGTTAAAGCTTGCATCGACGTAACCCTTTACGTTGAACTCTTTATCACCTCCATAACCGAGAAACATTTCCTAATTCCTCAAAGGACAATTTTGACCACTTTCCAGTGATCCACTCCTGGGTCACTTTTGTACCCTCTTGCCAGACATGTGGGAAGGCACACGGTAGGTGCGGTACACAACATGACATACTTTATAGAGCCTATGGCTATGGCATAGGGGATGACCTTCGTCCCTTCTCTTCTTCTGCGGTGGTCGACCTTTGAGTCTCACTCAACTTCACACCTTACCACTGAGGCAAGAACTCCTTCTTTGACTGATCATTTTGAACTACTTCAAAATCATGTCAAGGTATGTACTTTGTGAAAGTCTTATCAGGCGTCTTAATGTATTTATACAGATTTCGATGACCAGTATGTAAGCAGTTTTACCAAGGTCTTCCTTTAAAAAACTCCTTTCAAACAACCCTTTATGATTTCCAGAAATTCTATATCATTTACGATCAACAATATGTCATCCACATATAATTACTAGAAATGTTGTAGTGCTTCCAATCACTTTCTTGTAATTACAAGTTTCTTGCAAACTTTGTATAAACCCACGATATTTGATTACCTCATCATAGCGTATATTCCAACTTCGAGATGCTTGCTCCATTCCATAGAAGGATCGCTGGAGCTTGCATACCTTATAGCATCCTTAGGATTGACAAAATCTTCCGGTTGTATCACATATAACCTTTCCTCATGGAAACCATTAAGGAAACTCTGTTTGGACATCCATCTGGCAGATTTCATAATCGAAAAAAGCAGCAACTGCTAACATATTTTGATGGATTCAAGCATCGATACGGGTGAGACTGTCTCATCGTAGCCAAGTCTTTGAACTTGTGAAAACCCCTTTGCCACAAGTCGAGCTTTATAGACGGTGACATTACCGTCCGCATCATGTTCTTCTTGAAGATCCATTTATTTTGAATGGCCTTTCACCCTTTAGTTAATACTTCCAAAGTCGATACTTTGTATTCATACATGGATCCCATCTCATATTTCATGGCCTCTAACCATTTATTGGAATCCGGGCCCACCATTGCTTCTCCATACCTCGCAGGTTCATCGTTGTCCAACAACATGACCTCCAAGACAGGGTTTCGTACCAATCAGGAGTAGTACATATCCTTGTGGACCTACGAGGTTTGATAGTAAGTTGATCCGAAACTTCATGATCACTATCATCAGCTTCCTCTTCAATTGTCGTAGTTGCCACAGAAACATCTTTTTGTGATGTGCTACTCTCTGGTTGAAGTAAATGTTCAACAACCTCATCAAGTTCTATTATCCTCCCACTCAATTTTTTCATGAGAAACTCTTTCTCGAGAAAGGACCCGTTCTTAGTGACAAACACTTTGCCCTCGGATCTGAGATAGAAGGTATACCCAACCATCTCCTTTGGGTATCCTATGAAGATGCATTTGTCCGCTTTGGGTCCGATCTATTTGGACTGAAGCCTTTTGACATAAGCATGCAGCCCCAAACCTTAAGAAACGATAGCTTAGGTGTCTTGCCAAACCATAGTTCATACGGTGTCATTTCTATGGACTTAGATGGTGCCCTATTTAAAGTGAATGCAGTTGTCTCTAATGCATAACCCTAAAATGATAGTGGCAGATCGGCAAGAGACATCATAGAACACACCATATCTAATAAGGTACGATTACGACATTCAGACACACCATTACGCTGTGAAACAATTCCACATTTTCTTAAGTGATTGCCAAAATAAAAACTCACCTATTCTCCCCCTCGATCGAATCGTAGGAATTTAATCTTATTGTTACGATGATTCTCAACTTCACTCTGACATTGCTTGAACTTTTCAAACATGTAAGACTTATGCTTCATTAAGTAAATATACCCATATCTACTCAAATCATCGGTGAAGGTGAGGAAATAATGATATCTATCGCATGTGTCAATGCTCGTTGGACTGCACACATCAGTATGTATGATTTCAAACAAGTCACTTTCCCGTTCCATTGTTCTAGCAAACGGGGGTTTATTCATTTTTCCCATGAGGCATGGTTCGCATGTGTCAAGTGATTCAAAATCAAGTGACACAAAAAATCCATCAACTTGGAGTTTCTTCATGCGCTTTACACCAACATGACCTAAGTGGCAGTGCCACGAGAAAGTGTTACTATCACCATAAACTCTACATCTTTTGGCATCAATATTATGAACGTCTATATCACTACGATCGAGATACAATAAACCATTCACATTGGGTGCATGACCATAGAAGGTATTATTCATGTAAACAGAATAACCATTATTCTATGACTTAAATGAATAACCGTATTGCAATAAACACAATCTAATCATGTTCATGCCTCAACAGAGACACCAGATAACATTTATGTAGGTTCAACACTAATCTTGAAGGTAGAGGGAGCGTGTGATGGTGATCACATCATCCTTGGAAACACATCCAACACACATCGTCACCTTGCCCTCAGCTAGTATCCATTTGTGCCGCAAATTTTGTTTCGAGTTACCAATATTAGCAATTGAACCGGTATCTCATACCTAGGTGCTACTAGGAGTACTAGTAAGGTACACATCAATAACACGTACATCAAAAATACTTCTGTTGAAGTCGCCAGCCTTCTTATCTACCAAGTATTTGGGGTAGTTCCACTACCAGTGACCGTCCCCCATATAATAGAAGCACTTAGTCTCGGTTTGGGTTCAACCTTGGGTTTCGTCATTGGAGCGGCAACTGCCTTGCCATTCATTAAGTTTCCCTTCTTGCCCTTGCCCTTCTTGAAACAACTGGTCTTGTTTAACCATCAACACTTGATACTCCTTCTTGATTTCTACCTTCACGGCCTACCGCGAACAACTCTGGGATAATATCCATCCCTTTCAGGTTATAGTTCATCATGAAGTTCTAGCAACTTGGTGATAGAGGCTGGAGAACTCCGTCAATCACTATCTTATCAGGAAGATTAAGTCCCACTTGATTCAAGCGATTGTAGCACCCAGACATTCTGAGCACTTGCTCACTGGCTGAGCTATTCTCCTCCATCTTGTAGGTGTAGAACTTATCAGAGGTCTCATACCCCTCGATCCGGGCATTTTTCACAAAAATAAACTACATCTCCTGGAACATCTCATCTGATCCATGACGTTCAAAACGCTTTTGCAGTCCCGGTTCTAAGCCGTAAAGCATGGCGCACTAAACTATCAAGTAGTCATGAGAACGCGTCTGCCAGATGTTCCCAACATCCACAGACGATGCTGGAGCGGTTGGCACACCGAGCGATCCATCAAGGACATAAGCCTTCTGTGCAACAGTGAGGACAATCCTTCGATTATGGACCTAGTCCGCATAATTACTTACAATATCTTTCAACTTAGTCTTTCTCTAGGAACGTATTAAAACAGGGAGCTGTAACTCGAGCTTTTGATCTACAACGTAATTTGCAAAGATTGCTTAGACTATTGTTCATGATAATGAGTTCAATTAATCATATTACCTAAGAACTCCCACTCGAATCGACATCCCTCCGGTTGTCTGAGTGTAACATGATCCAAATTCACCAACCCAAGTCCGATTATCACGTGAGATGAGGTGGTTTCAATGGTGAACATCTCCATGTTGGTCATATCTACTATATGACTCATGCTCGACCTTTCGGTCTCTTGTGTTCCGCGGCCAAGTCTATACATGCTAGTCTCATCAAGTTTAACACAAGTGTTCCGCATGTGCAAAACTGGCTTGCACCCGTTGTATGTGAACGTAGAGTCTATCACACCCAATCATCACGTGGTGCTTCGAAACGACGAACTTTCGCAATGGTGCACACTTGGGGAGAACACAATTTTATCTTGAAATATTAGTGAGGGATCACCTTATAATGCTACCCTCGTCCTAAGCAAAATAAGATGCATAAAAGGATTAACATCACGTGCAAATCATAAGTGACATGATATGGCCATCAACTTGTGCTTTTGTTCTCTATCTCCGAAGCACCGACATGATCTCCATCATCACCGACATGACACTATGATCTCCATCATTGTGCTGCCATTGAGGTTGTCACACCAGCCATGCTTCTACTACTCTCTCTACCGCTTAGCGATAAAGTAAAGCATTACATAGCGCTTAATGATTGACACACGGGTCATACAATAATTTAAAGACAACCCTATGGCTCCTATCGGTTGCCGTATGCATCGACATGCAAGTCGATATAAACTATTGCAAACATGATCATCTCATACATCAAATTTATCTCATCATGTCTTTGTCTATAATATATCACGACATACCCTGCAAAAACAAGTTAGACGTCTTCTAATTGTTGTTGCATGTTTTACGTGGATGGTATGATATCTAGCAAGAACAATTCTAACCTACGCAAAGCCACAACGGTGATATGCCAATTTCTGTTCAACCTTCTACAATGACCGCCTTTGTCGAATCCGATTCAACTAAGGTGGGAGAGACACACACCCGCCAGCCATCTTTATGCAACAAGTTGCATGTATGTCGATGGAACCGGTCGCATGTATATGAACATGTAAAGTTGGTCCGAGCTGCTTCATCCCACAATACCGCTGAATCAAAATAAGACTAGGGAAGGAAGCAATCTGAATATCAACGCCCACAAACTCCTTTGTCTTCTACTCATGATGTCATCTACACATACACCTAGCTCATGATGCCACTGTTGGGGAACGTTGCATGGGAAAGAAAAAAATTCTTACGGTCACTAAGATCCAATCTAGGATATGACCATCTACGAGAGGAGATATTGGGTCTACATACCCTTGTAGATTGCTAAGTGGAAGCGTTAAGAAACACGGTTGATGTAGTCAAATGTCTTCACGATCCAATCATGATTTGTCTCGCGAACTACGTTCTAGCGCCGAAAGGATGACACCTCCGCGTTCAACACACGTACGACTTGATGACGCCTTCACCTCCTTGATCCAGCGAGCAATGGTGAAGTAGTAGCTCGAGTCCTCCGGCAGCACGACGGCGTGGTGGCGGTGGTGGCAGAGAAATCTCAGCAGGGCTCCGCCAAGCCAAGCGTAGAAGAATGAGGACTAGGACAGAGAGGAAGGGCAACACCATGGCGTAGATCTATATCTAAAAGGTGTGGATGCTCTCTATCTACCTCTCTATATATAGGGGGAAGGGGGAGAGGGGGCGCCACTAGAGGATCCCATCTAGGGCCAGAGGCCACTAGAGGGAAACTCTAGATGGGTTTTCCCCCTTAGGAGAGTTGGCCCCCAAACCAAAGGAGTGGGAACCATAGGGTGGCGCCCCCACCTCCTCTGGAAATGTGGGAAGGGGTGAGGGGGGGTGCACAACCCCTTAGTTGGCTGGTTTGCCCCCTCCCCTTGGCCCATGAGCCCCCCAACACTTGTCGGGGCCCCCCAAAACACCTTTCTGTCATGCTAGCCATCAACCGGTACCCCCAGAACAATTTCGGACTCCAATACCCTTCATCAATATATAGATATTCACCTACGGACCATTCCGGAGTTCCTCAACACATCCAGAATATCATCTGGGACTCCGAACAACCTTCGGTAACCACCATAATGAGTCAACTATACTTATATCATCACCAAACATTAAGTGTGTAGACCCTACGGGTTCGAGAACTATGCAGACATGACCGAGACACCTCTACGGTCAATACCCAATAACGGGACCTAGATGCCCATATTGGTTTCCGCATATTCTACAAAGATCTTATCGGTAGAACCTCGATGTCAAGGATCCAGTCAATCCCGTATGTAGTTCCCTTTGTCTATCAGTATGTTACTTGCCCGAGATTCGATCGCCGGTATCTCCATACCTAGCTCAATCTCGTTACTGGCAAGTCTATTTACTCATTCCATAATACAAGATCCCATGGCTAACTCATTAGTCACATTGCTTGCAAGCTTATTGTCATGATGTATTATCGAGTGGGCCCTGAGATACCTCTCCGTCATACGGAGTGACAAATCCTAGTCTTGATCCAAGCCAACTCAACAAACACCCTCGGAGATACCTGTAGAGCACCTTTATAGTCACCCGATTACGTTGCGACGTTTGGTACACACAAGGTATTCCTCCGGTGTCAGTGAGTTTGATGATGTCATGGTCATAGGAACATTTATACTTTGACATGCCAAAACAATAGCAATAAACTTGATATGATCATATGCTACGTTTATAGTTTGGGTCTCGTCCATCACATCATTCTCCTAATGATGTGACCTCGTTATCAAATGACAACTAATGTCAATGGCTAGGAAACCATAACCATCTTTGATCAACGAGCTAGTCCAGCAGAGGCCGACTAGGGACATCTTGTTATCTATGTATCCACACATGTATTTGAGTTTCCGATCAATACAACTCTAGCATGGATAATAAGTGATTATCATGAACAAGGAAAAATGATAATAACCAATTTATTATTGCCTCTAGGGCATATTTCCAGCATATATATGATAAGAAATAGACCGAGGGGACGTAGATTTCACTAGTGGCTTCTCTCAAGAAAATACCATACGGTGCGTAAACGAATTACTGTTGGGCAATTGATAGAAAAGCAAATAATTATGAAGATATCCAAGATAGTGATCATGTATATATGCATCACGTCCACGATTAGTAGACCGACTCCTGCCTGCATCAACTACTATTACTCCACACATAGACGGCTATCCATCATGCATCTAGTGTATTATATATGTTCATGGAGAAATAGAGTATTGCTTTAAGAACGATGACATGATGTAGACAAGATCTATTCATGTAGGAACATACCCCATCGTTTTATCCTTAATAGCAACGATACATGCGTGTCACATCTCCTTCTGTGACTGAGATTGAGCACCACAAGATTGAACCCATTACAAAGCACCTCTTCCCATTGCAAGATATATCATTGAAGTTGGCCAAATAAAACCGAAATATCGAAGAAGAAATATGAGGCTATAATAATCATGTATGGATATGAATAGATCGGATCATAAACTCACAATTCATCGGATCCCAACAAACACACCGCAAAAAGAATTACAACGAATAGATATCCAAAGAGAACATTGTATTAAAGATCAAAAACAGGGAAGAAGCCATCTAGCTACTAACTGTGGACCCGTAGGTCTATGGTAAACTACTCACGCATCATCGGAGGAGCACCAATGTGGATGATGAACCTCTTCGTGACTGTGTTAACCTCTGGCGGAATGCTGAAAAAGGGCTCTAGATTGGATCTCATGGTTCTAGAACTTGCGGCGGCTGAAACAATTTTTCGTCGACTCCCCTAGGGTTTCTGGAATATTTCGGTATTTATAGAGCTAGAAGTCAGTGAAGGGGAATCCCGTGGGCTCCACAAGGTATCAGGGCACGCTTGGGCCTCCTGGCACGCCCTTGTGTCTTGTGGGCCCCACGAGTCCCCTCTGGTGCACCTCCTGGGGTCCCTGGGTCTCTTCTGGGCAGGAAAAATTCTCCAAAAAGTTTTGTTGCATTTGGACTCTATTTGGTATTGATATTCTGCAAAGTAAAAAACAACAACTGACATTGGGCACTATGTCAATGGTTAGTCCCAAAAAATGACATAAAGTTGCTAGAAAATGATTGTAAAACATCCAAGATTAATAATATAGGAGCATGGAACAATTAAAAATTATAGATATGTTGGAGACGTATCACCATCCCCAAGCTTAATTCATGCTCGTCCTCGAGTAGGTAAATGACAAAAAAGAATATTTTATGTGGCAGGTTGTGCAACATGTTAATCGTATTCTTTTCTTTGTAGCATGGACATATATGGCCATTTAGATTATTCAAAACAATACTCTATAGTTTGACATGAAGACTTTAATACTCAAGCATATCAACAAGCAGCCATGTCTTTCAAAATATCAATAGTAAAGAAAGCTATCCTTAGCCCATTATGCTCAATCATTGATCCATTCATGAAACACATCCAAATATTAGCTACATCCAATGCTGAAGTGTGATAATAGTGTTCCATAGTTCGTGCTTTGCAGATGGAGACTCAATAAAGATAAAAAAAGTCATAAAAGTAAATAGATAGGCCCTTCACAGAGGGAAGCAGAGATTTGTAGAGGTGCCAAAGCTCAAACCTTAAATTCAGAGATAGAATTATTTTGGGTGGTATGCTTCTCCTGTGAACGAAAACGACTAAGAGTTCCCAATATCTTCCATGCTAGATAAATAATAGGTGGTTCCCAAACATAAAATAAAGTTCACTTCCATTCCACCATTCTTTCACAATCCATGGCTAGCCGTATCCACGGGTGCCTTCCATACCAACACATACCAAAGGAATTCCTTATAGTATTTTTTTACATTTCGGGACTGGGCATCCCTATTACCACCACAGTCTTGTGCAATGACAAGTGAATAAACACTCATCTTGAGAATAACATACATAGCATGGAAAATATCGGCCACCTCTTGGCGCTTCAAGAGCGGTACGAGAAAACAAAGGAGAAGTTTATTTTGAAATTTAGAGTTCGCACATACAAATTTACTTAGGATGGCTTGGAAATACCACATAAAGGTAGGTATGGTGGACTCATTTGGCACAACTTGGGTTTTGGATTTGGGTGCACAAGCAATATTCCCACTTAGTACGAGTGAAGGATAGCAAATAGATTGAGAAACGACCAACCAAGGAATGAAAACCATCATAAAAGAACATTAAGAATAACGAACACCAAATAATGCAACACAAGTAGGATGTAACTTCATTGCATAACTATTTACTTAACGTGCTTGCATAGAGAATCACAAACCTTAACACCGATGTTCTTACTAAAACATAATTACTCATCAACATAACAAACATATCACTATTTTCATATCACAAAACTATTGAAGTGAATTAAGTTTTATGTCCAATGATCTTCATGAAAGTTTTCATTATACTCCTCCTGAATATCTATCACTTTGGGACCAAATTCTTTCAAAGGAAATTTCCATTGCTAGTAACAAGCTCTCTAACAAATTTTAGTGAAGTGCGAGAGCACATATTTCTTCAAAATTTCACTCCTAAAATAATATAAGTGAAGCATGAGATAATTTCTTCAAAATTTCTACTAAATCTCAAAATAATCTAAGTGAAGCATGAGAGCATATTTCTTCAAAATAACAGCATCACCGTGCTCAAAAAGATATAAGTGAAGAAATACAGCAATTCCATGCTAAAAAAATTAAGTGAATCATAGAGAGCAATTATAACAAATCATAGCATAATTATCTGTCGGGGGATGACCCCCGGGTAGGCCCAAGACGACAAACGACGCTTCAAAAACATCGGGGCCAGCGTCGCCCCCCCAATCCGGCTCTCGCTTGGCCGGCTCGCTCAACCCGACCAAGTCCCACGATCCGGCCAAACTCTCCAATCCGGCTGGCTCCCATGACCCGGCCCCAACGGCCCGCTCAAGGGATCCGGACCCAACGCGCCAAGACTTCCCCACCAAGCTAGCCCATCTCGTGGCGTGTTCCCCAATCCGGCCACGGGTCAGCTCCCGTCCCATCACAGCCGTACGATGGGATGAGGCACCACCTACGGATGACCGAGGAAACAATACCCCGCCCTTGCCCCTGGTCAGCCGAGGCGTGGCAACAGTGCAATCATCACCACCCATGACGCCGGCAGACGGTGATATGACGGAACGCCACTGTACCCGACTCAACCCGGCCACTCCCTGACGGTCGACAAGACGGCACACAGTGCCCCCGTACCCGGCGGGCCCTGCACCCGGAGAACCCGGTGAGCCCTGTACCCGGCGGGTCCCAGTGCCGGCTTCCCAGACGATGACAACCCGGCCCCACGGCCTTGTAACATTACCATTGTGTCCCTGAGGGTTGGCCTATAAAACACCCTAGGAGCCCTCATTCATACAGTCATGCGCACTAGAGAGAACAGGATAGACACACAACTCAAGGAGAAGCATCCTGAGCCCTGGTCTATCTTCCTCCTTCCTCCGTACAACTCAAGGACCGCCTCCGTATTGATAAACATCAACCAACTCAGCAAGATTAGGGGTGTTATCTCTCCGGAGAGCCCCGAACCTGGGTATGTCCTGCATCCCGCGCTCGCTCATGCCAACCTCGCCTCTGAAGCCCACAAGTGCCCTCGGGCATCCTCCTATCTTTAGCCATTCCTGGGCATATGCCGTGCGCCCAGCACGATAGTTGGTGCCCACCGTGGGGCGTACTATGCTACCACAGCTGTCGCAGAACCGCGATCTGGGCGGGACCATCTTCATCATCACCGCGACGTCGTCGTCGTATCTCCTGCAGCGCTCATGGGCTCGACATGAACACGCCTCCGGGGCGACCGCACGCGATGGCGCGTCCCCGTCGCCGGCCTCGCCACTTTCACCGTCATCAGCGACACGATGTCGTCATCATCTTTACGGCCGCGCTCGGGGGCTATCCATCAACACACCCCTGAGGCGGCCGCGCAGGACCACGCATCCTCGTCAGCAGCCTCGGCTCCATCGGCCTCGCTCTCTTCTCCGCAGACATTCTGCATCGTGCGCTTCACCAACTCCAAGCGAGCATCCGCAGCCTCGCAACCTGCTGTCCAAGCGACTGCATGTTAGGATCTCATCAACTACTCCATGGAATTCGAATACAAGCTCTCAATGTCGCTTCAGGATGGGGAAAAGCAAGAGGAGGGGAAGAACACGCTGTCCTCCAGGCCAGCCGACCGGTTACCTCTTTCCTACCCTAACCAGAGAGACAGAGGAGTACTTAAGGAGTTACAAGGCCCAAGGCCCATTCCTGGCCTGCAAGCCGAGCTGGTAGTCGAGGCTTGCGAGTGGGCCGTCCACTTGAACCATCTTTGTCTTGACGCGTTGCTTGCTCGTTGTCGCTGACAATCCCCCCTTGTTGAGATGCGGCTTGTCCCCAAGCCGGCGCTCGAGGAAACAACTGCTTGAGAGCCTCTGAATCTTCCCAGGTGGCTAACTCCACTGTGCTATCAGACCACTGGATCAGGACTTGCAAAATCTTCTTAGCACCTCTGGTCACCACTCGGCGCTGGAGAATGCGCTCAGGTATCTGCATGTTGTCAGCAGGCGATGGGAGGGTTGGCAATACCTGATGCTCTGGTTTGAGAACTTTGCGAAGCAGAGACACGTGAAAGACAGGATGGACTTTGCACGACGCCGGCATATCTAGTTTATAGGCCACTTCTCCAATGCGTTCCACAATTGTGTATGGCCCGAAGAACTTGTAGGCTAGTTTGTGATTGGCACGAGGAGCAACCGAAGCTTGAATGTATGGCTGCAACTTCAAGAACACCGAATCACCCACTGCAAACTCCCGTTCTGTACGATGTTTGTCCGCCTGCACTTTCATACGCTGTTGAGCTCTCAATAGTTGCTGTTTAACTGTACTGAAAACAACCTGCCTTTGCTCAAGCCACTGAGATACGTCGTCAGAAGCAACAGTGCAATCCGGACCAATGCCAAAATGCCTAGGCAGATGCCCATATATGATCTCAAACGGAGTCTTGTTAGTTGATGAATGCCAATTAGTGTTGTACCAGTATTCACATAAGGAAAGCCATTTGGCCCACTTAGTAGGGTGTGTGCTGACAAAACAGCACAAATAACATTCTACCTGTTGATTCACTCGCTCGGTCTGTCCATCAGTTTGGGGGTGTCTGGCTGAGCTCATGCGCAATTGGGTCCCTTGAGAATGGACGAATAACTCCTTCCAGAATGTACTAGTGAATATGCGATCACGATCAGAGACAATGGAGAGAGGCATGCCATGTAACTTGTACACTGTATCTAGGAATGCTTCTGCAACAGTCACAGCAGTAAAAGGGTGCTGGAGAGGAATGAAATGTCCATACTTTGAAAACTTGTCAATCACCACCAGTATGCAATTGTACCTGCCAGACACCAGAAGTCCTTCTATGAAGTCCATTGTAACCATTTCCCATGGTAGATTTGGTACTGGTAACGGTTGGAGCAAGCCTGGGTATGGTATCCGTTCTGGTTTGGCCTGCTGACAGACCAAGCAGTGTTGCAAAGTAACTTTGACAAAAGATTTCATTGCAGACCAGCGAAAAAGTTGTCTGACTCTCCTGTAGGTTACCGGGAAACCAGAGTGCCCTCCTAGAGGAGTATCATGAAAGGCCAAAACAAGCTTTGTCTGAAGTTGTTTGTCAGCCCCCACCCATATGCAATTATCGGTGCACAGCAATCCATTCTTGACAGAAAATTTATCATCGGAAGAAGGCACAGTGGCCAACTTCTGTAATTTCTGCTGACAAAAGACATCATGTTCATAGCTTGCTAGGATTTCAGATAACCAGAGTGGTTGCAAGGAAGAAATCGTGTGCAGCTCAGCCGCAGAGTGAGGCCGACGCGAAAGCGAGTCAGCTGCATTGTTGTCAACACCTTTCTTATAGATGATCTTATACTGTAGTCCCATAAGCTTGGTCAAGGCCTTTTGCTACCATGGTGTATGCAAGCGCTGATCTGCCAAGCTTGTTAGACTCTTGTGGTCTGTTTGAATAACAAACTCACTCAGCTGTAGATATTGACGCCAGTGCTCAACAGCTAGCAATATTGCCAAATATTCCTTCTCGTAGACAGACAGGCCACGATTTCTGGGACCAAGTGCTTTGCTTACATACGCAATAGGGTGACCTTCTTGAGTGAGAACTGCACCAATCCCCACATCACACGCGTCCGTCTCAATGACAAATGTTTTGTTGAAGTTTGGGAGGGCCAAGACTGGAGCAGACACGAGGGCTTGTTTTAGTGCTTGCAACGCTTGCTCCTCAGTTTCAGACCAACGGAAAATAACTCCCTTCTTTAGCAATGCAGTTAAGGAACGGCAAATGACGCCATAGTTGCGAATGAACTTGCGGTAGTAGCCAGCGAGTCCCAAGAACCCACGTACTTCCTTCACATTGGATGGGGTGGGCCACGACTCAATTGAAGAGATTTTGCTGGGGTCAGTGGACACGCCAGCCTCGCTGATGATGTGACCAAGATATCCAACCTGACGCTGTGCAAAGGCACATTTCGACAGCTTCACCTTCCATTGATGTTCAGACAAAAGGGACAACACTTGCTGCACATGTCGCAGGTGATCCTCGAATGTGATACTGAAAATAAGGATATCGTCGAAGAAAACGAGGACATACTTTCTATTTCCAGGTTTTAGTGTAGCATTCATTGCAAACTGAAAAGTGTTGGGTCCTCCCGTGAGTCCACATGACAAAACAGTGAACTCATAGTGCCCCAAATGTGTTTGAAACGCTGTTTTGTACTCTTCGCCGGGAGCCAGACGAATTTGATGATAACCTGAGCGCAAATCTAACTTGGTGAACCAACTAGCACCCGAGAGCTCATCCAAAAGTTCATCGATCACGGGTATTGGAAACTTCCCTTTTTGTGTCATAGCATTCAAATGCCTATAGTCAATCACGGGGCGCCAGGTATCATCTTTCTTTTTGACCATAAGCAACGGTGATGAAAACGGGCTGTTGCTTGGCTGAATAATTCCACTGTCCAACATCTCTTGTATTTGTTTTTCCAATTCAGTTTTGAGGGCTAGAGCCATTCTGTAAGGTCGAAGAGAAACAGGAACAGCCCCAGGTATTAATGGAATCTTGTGGTCATACGGGCGCCGAGGGGGCAGTCCTTTTGGAGCTTCAAATACATGCTGAAATTCGTTCAAAATTTTCTGAATCTCATTTGGAATTGGTGTGTCTGTGGTTGACAAAAGTGAACATACTTCGACCAAGGCAAATTCAGAAACAACTGCTGCTGCTCCCAGGATGGTAATGCTAACATTGTTATGTTGGAAGGACATCCAATGATTCTCCCAGTCAATCAGCATTGGGCTATGGGAAGAGAGCCAATCCAGACCAATAATACCATCATAGCTGCCCAATGGAAAGAACTTGAAATCAGAATTAAACCTATGTCCAGAACAGTACCAGGTGCAATTCAGAAGTTGACTAGAACATGTCACTCTGTCTCCGTTGGCAATTCTGACAGATACTGGTAGCATAGGCACTGCTCCTTGCAACTCTGATTGTAGAGAGCTGTGGAGGAACGAATGGGTGCTCCCTGAGTCCACCAGGAAAGTGTAGTTGTGGCCTTGCAGCTGAATTTTTAGTTGCATTGTTCTAACAGATTTCTCAGATTTACTGCCCATAGCTGCCGCAGAGATAGAAATCATGTTTACTGAAGCACTTGGATCAATGTTGTCAGATTCAGACATGTCTGTGTTTTGCAAGAACTCAACCATTTCCTGCACGACGTGCAATTGTACCTCTTGCTTGCACAAGTGATCCTTGCCCCATCGTTCACCGCAGATGAAACAGAGGCCCTTCGCTTTGCGAAATGCTCGCAGGGCTCCCCATTTATCTTCAGAAGCGGAACGTCTATAACTGTCAGCGATTTTCTTGTCTTCAGATGCTCTTGGACCGGAAGCAGACACTGAAGCTTTGCTAGGAGGTGGAGGGAGGGGAAGTGCTGTTGCTCGGCGAGTTGTTTGGTTGCTGACAGTGGGGAACGAACTGCTCGCACCCAATTCTTCATGTAGCAGCGCCAACTGATATGCTGTGTCCAAGTCCGTTAGCTGCTGGATGCCCACTGCCACTCTGACTGCTGGCTTGAGTCCTTCCATAAAACGTGTGACATAATGCACAGTGTTAGGAGAAGTTTCATATGCAGCTAATTGATCAAAGAGTTCTGAGAAACGTTCCACATATTCTTCCACAGAGCCAGTTTGCTGAATACTGAAGAATTGCCGCAGAATTGACTGATGTAAATTACGGCCAAATCTGGATTGCAACATACGGCAGAATTCATCCCATGTTACATTGGGCACTCGGCGATGAACTGATTCCAACCATCTAGCTGCAGTGCCCTCAAACAAGGCTGTAGCGAGAGAAATCCACTACCTCGCCGGTGTGTTCCAGAATTTGAAGTAATCCTCGCTGCGTGTCTGCCAGAGCTTGGGATTGGATCCATCGAAACGAGGAAGCTCGATACGAGGACCAAACCCATAGACATCAGAAGTGGTGGGTCGAAAATTTTCGATCGAATTGAACGGTATTCTCTGCAGAGTCTGGTCGAGCTGCATACCTCTTACTGGGGGTGGAACATAGCGTTGCCCCTGTCCCCGATTTTCAGCGTCGGCGTGGCGCTCTTCGGAGCCATTAGAACTGCTGCTCGGTCCTCGCGGTGATGTGGCCGGCGCGCCTCGGTGGGGTTCCAACGGCGGTGGAGCGGAGCGGTCAAGCCCTTGCCGTAGTTCGTCGATGTCAACGCCGATCGACACCTTGACTTCTTCGATGCGACCTGAGAGGAGGTCGAGCTTGGCGTCGAGCCGCGCGATCGCTTGCGTTGTGGAGTCGACGCGGTCGCGGTCGGCTCGGTCGAAATCGGCTCGAAGCAGATCGTAGATGGCCTTCGTCTCCAGCGGGATCTTGTCCATGGCGGCGGCGCGCAGCTTGTCGGCGAAACGGGTGTGGCGATTGTGGACCGGCACAGCCGCCAGATCGAAGGGCTCTGATGCCAGATTGTTAGGATCTCATCAACTACTCCATGGAATTCGAATACAAGCTCTCAATGTTGCTTCAGGATGGGGAAAAGCAAGAGGAGGGGAAGAACACGCTGTCCTCCAGGCCAGCCGACCGGTTACCTCTTTCCTACCCTAACCAGAGAGACAGAGGAGTACTTAAGGAGTTACAAGGCCCAAGGCCCATTCCTGGCCTGCAAGCCGAGCTGGTAGTCGAGGCTTGCGAGTGGGCCGTCCACTTGAACCATCTTTGTCTTGACGCGTTGCTTGCTCGTTGTCGCTGACACTGCAGCGCTGCTCCGCCTCGCCATCGGGCTCACGGGATGCCCTTCCTCGCAGTCTCAGGCTCATCGGCGCAGGTTCCACTCTTATCATTGCCCATATAATAGTCGAACAATAGTCAGATACACTGACCGTACACTACACACTCGCTCTGCTCCGCTGCACCTCCGTCCTGCTGCGACCACACTTTACCGTAGCTGTGCCGTGGCGCCCCTCGTGCCTGCGCACGCCTGCGCGCCGGACGCTCCTCCATGACGAGCTCTCTGCTTCCCGATGGCATGCACACCGCCTCGCTGGCCATACCGTCCTGTGCATTAGCCAAATTATCCCTATACTAACCAAAGCTAGCAAGCATGCACACGGCCTAGCAGCTCGATCGATTCTTCAGCCGGCTGGTACTATGCGCGTATTGTCTCGGTCGTATGCATGTGCGCCCGTGCCTGCGGTACATCGCCCCCGCGTCTCCGCGGCCGGCACGCGCCTCCGTCCCACGCCGGCGTCCCGCGACCCGCTCGCCGGCTTGGCGGCCACTGGCTCACGCGTGCATCCCGGCCACTCCTGCGTGCCGACCTCGTCCGACCGCATGCCGGTTGACCGGGTCGCCGCCTTGCGCGCCGGGTTCCACACCCCGGCTGTCTCTGCCTCGTCCTCGGCTCTAGCAACACAGCGCCGGGTCTGGCCCCATCAGCCGGCCGGCTTCCACGCGTCCCGGCCAGCTTTTGTGCCCCTGGTCCGGGCTCCCGCTCGCGTGCCCCGGCAGGCCAGCTTCCGCCCGCGCCGCCCCGCCACTCGTGTGATGGCCTGGCTTATTAGGAATGATAGACTACTCATATCAATAAGGAATTCCTTCTTTTCCGGGAGCTCATTCGGATAGAACTCCAAACTTAAGCGTGCTTAGCTTGGAGTAGTTTCAGGATGGGTGACCGACCCGGAAGTTGCTCCCGGGTGCGCACGAGTGAGGACAAAGTGCGCAGAAAAGACTAGTATTGATATGTGAGGCCAGTCTAGATCCTGTCAGGAGTAACGACCACCGGCGGGTGTGTCCGGGGCGTTACAAGTTGGTATTCAGAGCCTTCTCCGACCTAGGAGCCCCCACTGATTGATCGAATCGTTGACGGTCGAGTCTAGGCACACACTGAAAATATTTTGAGTCCTATATATTATATCGGAGAGTAGGATTTCTTTGCTTCTCATCCCCTTTCTCTCTGGTGAAGACTCCTGACGTCTACTCTTGTCTCTTCTATCTTCAAAAATTGCACCAAATTTTTTTTAGGAATCTCGCGAGTATTCTGGGATTGTTTCGATGCTCTTGTGACGAGAATATTGTTCTCGATGCCTCCTGACATTAGGGGTTGTGGCAGTGTCCCGGGGAGTTGAGCTTCGGGTATTGTCGTCACAAGCATATCACGGCAGTACTAAATACTTAAGATGACCGACATCGAAAATCTCTCCTATACGGTCAGTGGCAAGATAACCCCGACATCACCCAGTACTGGGGAGGTAGTTCGGGAGTATTGCCATAGCTTGTTATAGTGGATGCTTTTCGAAGGTCCGAGGTAGACAGTTTCCGAGAAAGACTGGTTATGTGTTGAAGGATGGATACACCTGGATGTAGGTTTAGAGTTGATTGCGCGGTGCTTCCCGTGTATCCCCAACACCTGATTGCATAACTGGAATCTTTCGGAAATTCATAGGTGGGTTTATCCAGTAGATCGTAGGCATTCTTTCAACGAATGCAGGTTAGTGAGTTCGGGGTTCTACATTGAGTGAAGTGGTATTATGACCGATGTTCCGATCAGGAGTTGCATCTTAAAGGGTCCTTGGCTATGCTGATCCGGGGATTGCAAAACCTTTTCGTAACGCGTTCATATGCTTTCAGCACAAAGATGTTAGAACGAAGCTCCTACCTTGTGTTTGTTCCCGTTTGTACCTTGTTGTTTTTTTCCTTATTTTACCTTTTGTCCCCTATGTGGCTTCTCGTGAAGATTGATGTTATCATTTAACTGAGAATTTCATTCGTTCCTCTTGTTCGAATGATTTCATTTGTTCCTATTGTTCGAATGATTATTGTGAAGACTTGTTGCAATTCATTCCGTTGATTCAGCTTATACCTTCTGTCAATCAATTGCTGATTCGGGGTCATCTCTTTCAGGATGGTTCCGAAAAGGGTTCCCAAAGCTAACCCAGAGGGTGAAGAGGTTCCAGATCGTCCTCCTTCCCCTCCTCCTCCGTCTGAGGCTTGGAGAGCGATTATGCAGACTACAACTCAGAACACCCAGATGTTGATGCAGATGATGCAGCAGATGCAAGCTAATCAAGCTAATCAGGGTGTTCCAGGGAATCAAGGCAACTTCTTCAACCAGCAGCACCATGCTACTCTCAACCAGTTCTTGGCCAATAATCCAAAAGCTTGCAGTTACTGTGTCGACCCTCTTGATGCTGAAGATTGGTTAACCGACATAAAGAAGCATTTTGAGTGCAGTAACGTAAGAGAAGAGGATTATGTGAAGTTTGCAGCCTTCCAACTAAAAGACCAAGTAGCTGACTGGTGGCAGCAGTACAAAGACTCCAGGCCAGGTCAAGTGATCTCTTGGGAGAATTTCTGCAAGGACTTTCGCTCTCACCACATTCCTACAAGTGTCATCGAGGGTATGCGTGAGCAATTCCGCAACCTGAAGCAGAGCTCTATGACAGTCTATCAGTATAATGTCAAGTTCCAAAACCTCGCCCGCTATGCTAAGCAAGACATTCCTGACGCCAAGAGCAAAATCTACCAGTTCCGTGGAGGCCTGAAAGACGAACTTCAACTTGCTCTCACCTTGTTCGAGCCCGATGAATTCGACAAATTCTATAACATGGCTTTGAAACAAGAGGCAGCTCAGCTAAAGATGGAGGCTTCTAAAAAGAGAATTCGAGATGCCGTTCACTCTTCCTCATCGTCTCAGTTGGCTGCGAAGCAACAGAAATTTTGGCTTCCTCCTCCTCCAGTGATTCGAGCTCCTTACAACAATTCCAACAACCCCAACAACTCCAACAGCAACAAGAACTCAGGTGGACGTGGTTTCTCCCACCCACCCAACCCGAGCAACCAATCGAGGAAGCAGTTTCAGTCTCAAGGCTCCAAGTCAAGTGGTTCTCATTTCCGTCCTCTCTCAGAAGTGGTGTGCAACAAGTGTGGCCAGAAGGGTCACTATGCCAACAGATGTCCGAACCCAAAGCGTCTTCCACCTCCTCCACCTGTGAGTTCAGCTATTGTCAGGCATGATCCAAAGGCAGCAAGGGTCAATCTGATGAGTGCAGCGCAAGCGGAGAATTCTTCTGATGTCATTTTGGGTAACCTTCCAGTTAACTATTTTCCTGCTAAAGTGTTATTTGATTCGGGTGCTTCATGCTCTTTCATGTCTCAACCATTTGCATCCAAGCACAATATTGTCACTTCAAATTTGCCTCAGAGGTTGCAAGTTATTTCTCCGGGGAGACATATGAATTCTGGTGTCTATGCTCCGGATGTTTCTATTCGCATGGGTGATTGTCGATTTCTGGCTAAACCGGTGATTCTCGGCAATTCTGACATTGACCTCATCCTCGGAATAGATTGGCTTTCTTAGCATGATGCTCACATTGATTGTGCTCAGAAGGAAGTCAAAATGACTCATCCTGATGAAGATGTGATTATCTTTGCCTCCAGGGATAACACTATCAGGCTTTTCTCTCTCAAAGATAAGGGCGAAATTAATGCCATATCTCAAATTCCGGTGGTGAACGAATATCAAGACGTCTTTCCTGAAGAACTTCCAGGCATGCCTCCACACCGTCAGGTGGAATTCGTAATTGAACTCGAGCTGGGTACTGAGCCAGCATGCCGGCGTCCGTACAAGCTCTCTCCAGATGAATTGAAGGAATTGAAGAGGCAGCTTGAAAAACAGGAGAGTATGGGTCTCATCAGGCCTAGTACGTCTCCTTGGGGCTGTGGTGTCTTATTTGTCAAGAAGAAAGATGGCACGGAGCGTCTCTGTGTTGATTACCGGCCATTGAACAAGAAGATAATAAAGAACAAGTATCCGCTCCCCAACATCAACAAACTCTTCGAGCAGCTCAAGGGAGCTAAAGTGTTCTCTAATCTTGACCTCCGAATGGGCTATCATCAAATTCGCATTCGCGAGAAGGACATTCCCAAGACAGCCTTCAGAACGAGCTTCGGTTCATACGAGTATACTGTCATGTCCTTTGGTCTCGCCAATGCTCCTCCTACCTTCTCGAGGATGATGCACTACATCTTCAACCCCTATACTGGCGAGTTTTTGCTTGTGTATTTGGATGATATTCTGGTGTTTTCCAAGAATGAAGAAGATCACGAAAAGCACTTACGTCTGGTTCTTGATCGACTCCGAGAGCATAAGTTCGATGCCAAGTTCTCCAAGTGCGAATTTTGGCTCGATAAGGTTTTGTACCTGGGCCACATTATCTCAGCTGACGGTATTGCGGTTAATCCCGAGAAAGTTGAAGCAATTGTCAACTGGGAAGCTCCTCAAAACGTCAAGCAACTCTGTAGTTTTCTGGGTCTTGCCAACTATTGCAGAAGGTTTGTTGAGAACTTCTCCAAGATTGCCAAGCCTCTTTCCAACTTGCTTCAGAAGAATGTCAAATACTTTTGGTCTCCAGATTGTGAAGTGGCATTCAAAACTCTCAAAGAAAAGGTCGTCTCTGCTCCAGTTCTTACTCCTCCAGATGAGTCCAAGCCCTATGAAGTATTCTGTGATGCTTCTCTTCAAGGTCTTGGTGGTGTGCTTATGCAAGATAAGAGAATTGTGGCTTACACTTCTCGTCAGCTCAAGCCAAGTGAGAAGAACTATCCCATACATGATCTCGAGCTAGCAGCTGTGGTACATGCTTTGATTACGTGGAGACATCTGTTGTTGGGCAGAAAAGTCGACATCTTCACTGATCACAAGAGCTTGAAGTACATCTTCACACAGCCGCATCTGAACCTCCGCCAGACTCGTTGGTTTGAAATGATCCAAGAGTACAATCCCAGCATTGAATACACTCCTGGCAAGGCGAATGTGATTGCAGATGCTTTGAGCAGAAAGGCATATTGCAACAGCCTTCTTATCAAGCCGTTTCAGCCTGAGCTTTGTGAAGCATTCAGGAAACCCAACCTCCAAGTTGTTCCGCAGGGTTTTCTTGCAAATCTTCAAATTGCTCCTACCTTGGAAGATCAGGTCCGTGAGGCCCAACTCAGGGATACCATGGTGAAGAAGGTGAAACATGGTATTGCAAAGGGCACTCCAAAATACAAGTGCTTTCGTGTTGATGAGAGAGATACCTTGTTCTTCGAGGACAGACTCGTTGTTCCCAAAGGTGATCTCAGGAAGCTCATAATGGAAGAAGCACATGATTCTCTCCTTTCCATTCATCCTGGCAGTTCCAAGATGTACCAAGATCTCAAGCAGTCTTACTGGTGGACACGCATGAAAAGGGAAATTGCCCAATTCGTGAATGAATGTGATGTTTGCAGAAGAGTGAAAGCAGAACATCAACGTCCAGCCGGTCTTCTCCAACCTCTTCCTATTCCCGAGTGGAAGTTTGACCACATTGAAATGGACTTCGTCACTGGCTTTCCTAAATCCAAGAGAGGGAATGATTCTATCTTCGTGGTGATTGACAAGCTTACCAAAGTCGCTCACTTCCTGCCAGTCAAAGAATCCATCAATGCAGCTCAATTGGCAGAGTTGTACACTTCCAGAATTGTGTCCTTACATGGCATTCCTCAAGTTATCTCCTCAGACCGTGGAAGTTTGTTCACTTCAAGGTTCTGGGACTCCTTTCAGTCCGCCATGGGCACTAAGATCAGGTTCAGCACTGCTTTTCACCCTCAGACTAGTGGTCAAGTCGAGCAAGTGAATCAGATTCTAGAAGACATGCTCAGAGCCTGTGTCATATCCTTTGGCATGAAATGGGAAGACTGCCTTCCATTTGCCGAGTTCTCTTACAACAACAGCTTTCAAGCAAGTGCAGGCAAAGCTCCGTTTGAAATCCTCTATGGCAGAAAGTGCCGTACCCCTCTCAACTGGTCTGAAACAGGCGAACGTCAACTTCTTGGCAATGACTTGATCTCAGAAGCCGAACAAATGTGCAAAGTCATACGTGAGAATCTCAAGGCCGCTCAGTCGCGTCAAAAGAGTTACTATGACGGCAAGCATCGTGATTTGGTTTTCAACATTGGTGATCATGTCTATCTCCGTGTTTCTCCGATGAAAGGCACCCAAAGAGTCGGTATCAAAGGAAAGCTTGCTCCTAGATACGTCGGGCCTTTCAAGATTCTTGGCAAAAGAGGCGACCTAGCCTATCAACTTGAGCTCCCTCCCAACTTCGCCAATGTTCATGATGTGTTCCATGTGTCTCAACTCCGCAAATGCTTCAAGGCACCTGAGCGCATGATTCCGTTTGAAGAGATTGATCTTCAACAAGACTTGTCCTACCGAGAGCATCCCGTTGCTATTCTCGAAGAAACCGAGCGCAAAACCCGCAACAAGTCCATCATATTCTTGAAAGTCAAGTGGTCACACCATACCGACCGAGAAGCTACGTGGGAACGAGAAGATCATCTTCGTTCCGAGTACCCTTCCTTTTTGCAGTCCTAGATCTCGGGACGAGATCTTTTTGTAGTAGAGGAGAGTTTGTAATGCCCCGGATGTAATACTTTCCCTTTTGGGCATATAATATATCTCCGGCTTCATCTATTCCATTTCGGGTTCTTTGTCTTTCGGGTTTTCGTCGTTTTGTTGTGTGTGTGTGTGTGGCATTCATTCATATCATGTAGAAATGTGCATCACATTGCATTTGTGTTGTCGGTTGCATCCGGTTCCACGCGTTCCTTCCCGTTGTCCGTTTCGCGTTCCGGAGCTCCCTCACGTGTCCGTGGCGTCCCGTAGGCCTACTTTGGTGTTTGGCCGTGTAACGTTACCGGTGTGGCGCGAGACTTGTCGTGTGTTGTTGTTTTGGTGTGTGTAACCCGTCTGTCAATTCTCGTCGCGTTTGGAGTCCGTCTGCTATCCCAACAGTTATTCGTGTGGGTCCAAAGTGCCTCCACTTTGTGGCCTAAAACATCCCCTCCAACAGCCCACTAACCTCCCCTAGGCCCATCCTAACTCCCCTCGCGATCGGATCCGTCGGATCGCGATCGGAGGGCTCTAAATTCCCCCAGATCCCTCAAACCCTAGCACCTACCCTATTTATAGACCCCCTATGTCCATTTTGGGCATCCCTAACCTCTAGCTCCTTGCCCCCCTCATTTTTCGGATCTGTTCAGATCGCAGCCGCCACTTGGCTCTCTCCTCGTTCGCGCCGCCGTATTCCTTCGAAGGAGCCGTCGAAGCCGCCGATCTGGATCGATCCTCGATCGCCTGGGTCAACGCTTCGCTCCGCTGGGCTCCCGCAACGCCACCGCCCTAGACCACTTCGCCGCGGCCCATCCCGGCCTCCCTCCCCTAGCCAGCGACCAGGCCGGCCTCGCCTCTCTCTCCATCGCGCCAGGTGGCCCGTCTGCCGACGCCAGCCGCAAGGGGCCAGCGGCCCGTCCTTCCTCCGTCGGGTGGACCACATCGCCTTGGGCCTCCCCCGAGCCGCAGGCTGCTCCTCTCCGCGCGGGGCGCCTTCCCCCCTGCAGCGGCCACCCGCCTTCGCCTCGGGCCCGGTCAGCCGCCAGATCAGACCGCCCCAGCCAGGCCTCGCCAGCTGGGCCCAGCCGCCGCGTCCGCCGAGCGGGCCGCCACTCCAGCCAGGCCTGGCTCCTTCCTTCGCAGGCCAGGTGGGCCAGAGCCGCCGAACCGGGCCGTCTTCAGATCCGCCAGATCCACCGCCGCGGGCCCGTGGCCCGTTTTTTCCCACCCGATCTGAGGTTGCTCCTAAACCACTAAGTCCCAGATCTGTTGTTGTCTGATGCACTTTTAGATCTGCGATAACTTTGTGTGTGTAGCTCCGATTTGAGTGAATGAGGTGTCCAGACGTTCGTGGAGTTTAGCACTACGTTTCATTCCATTGTGCCATGCATGTTAGAGATCATCTAGATGCTTATTTTTCTGTTGCAAGAGTGCATCCCGATATAAACTACTGTTATGTGATGTTTTTATGCCATCTTTGCTATGTGATATCTTTTAGCTCGTTTGTCCAAATGATGCAAATGACATGTCCACGTGTTCGTCTTGCCATGCTCTACATGTTGTTTGTGTTAGGTTGCATGATAGATTTATTCTTTCCATGTATATCCTCGTTGCAAAGTGCCATGTGGCTGTGATGTTCTTTCACTTGTTATGAAATGCCATCTTGTTGAGCTCATTGCTATCGTTGTGTTGATCTCCATGATGCATGCTTGTATGTTTCGGAATCACCATCATGTGTACTTTGATGTGGTGCTTACCACTTGCCATGTTTAGTTTCGAGGTGACTTAAACTTGCTCTTTTAGATGCCATGTTGAAACTGCTGTTCTAACACTTAGTGGATTTTCACTAAGTCTGAAATCTGTAACGTTCCGATGCCATGTTTGCTTGCCGCTCTAGGACAAACCATGATAGTTTTGGGGTAGATCTTGATTGTTCCTTGTAGTATATATTGTTGGCTTTCCTTTCATGTTCTCACATGCTTATTTAAGTGGCTGTAGCATGTTTAACTTTTGCTCCAAAGTTTCAATAAAATCTGCTGTCAGAATTTTATTGACAGGTTCAATATGTCCAAGCTTATTGCTATTGATCCGTGGCTCCTTTGGGGGTGCACCTTTGGACTTAGTCGCTGTAGTATATGTCTAGTTTATGTTCATGCTCTTTGCCATGGTGTTTGAGTGCTGTAGCTTAATTATTTTTGTGCTCCGAAGTTGCTATGTTGCTGTAATTTTCAGCTTTCGCCTATTTCTTGTTTCGGGCATAACTTTTAGCCCGTAGCTCCGATTTCAGCGAGTCTTATATGAAACTTGATTGATTTTCCGTGTAGATTCATAATCTCCTATTGTTTTCATGTTTTGAGGTGATTTGCTTGAGTGCTATTTTCCGTGCTCCGTGTGCTCTCTTAGTGCATCCATCATGCATACATCATTTTTTTGAGTGCGCATTGCATGTTGTTGATTCTTGCCTTGTGTGATTGTTTTGTTTAGAGCCGGAAGCTGAGACCGAGTACAAGTACGAGCACGAGGTTACCAACGAGGTTGAGCAGGAGGACCCTTCTTACGATCCGAACGACTACACTTCAGGCAAGATGACCGAACCCCGATAACATCACTATCTTTGCCTATTGCTAGTAGTCTCGATCTATAGTTTTGCCCATTGTTCAAAAAATTGGCCGAGTAGACGATTAATCGGCCGATTAATCGCTGCTCGGCCATCCACCTTGTAAATTACATGTACTCGCCAGTGTTACTCGGCCTGGGGATTAATCGGCCGATTAATCGTCTGACAACCGATTAATCTGCTGCAGACCGATTAATCGCTGGACTCCCAGGGGGCATACTGTAAAAATAAAATATCACCCCCCCTCATCTTTCCTCAATCCTCACCCGTACGTGGTGTTATGTTTGGCAGACCAGAGAAGTCCACCCCGCGGCGCCGCCTGCGCTACCCACCTAGCACCGCCGCCCCCCCCCCCACCGGCGGCCAAC
>LR738710.1:296895928-296971848 GCA_902687465.1 Secale cereale
CGCCCCCCTCCTCACCCATGGCTCGCCTCTTACCGTGGCCTCCACCCGCCATTACCCCGCCGCCGGCCAACAGCGGCCCTTCCTCTCCCGCCCCTCCTTGCTGCTTCCCCCTCCTCCCGCATCTACCCCGTCTCCCATCCTCACCCGTGGCTGCGGCAAGCAAGTAGGTGGCCGTCCTCCTCCGGCCTACCCTTGTTGCCTCCTTACACCATCGATCTGGGCAGCAACAAGCAGGTGGCCTTGCTATTTAGTATTTACCTATGACCTTGGATCAAAATAATCGAAAGCATAAAAGTTGTTCGCCTGGCTGGTACAAATAATTTTCATGTTCTCTTCATATTGGGTACTTTTTCATATGAGGCCATTTAAATTTCATTTTTGCGTGGCGAAAATCTGGTCTCAACACCGGGATTCCGAGATTTATAAAAAAATTGACCGATTAATGCTCGACCGATTAATTCCGATTAATTGGCCAATTCACAATTAATCCCTACTCCCTAACTGACCGAGCAGTTACCAATTACCGATTTCCTGAACATTGGTTTTGCCTCGATGCCCATGTCTTTCTTGTCAGCCTCCTACTTGTAACCATCACCATGTTTAACCACCCTACCTATGCAAACCGTTGCTTGGCTAAGTACGCTTCGCTCAGCCCTTCTTATAGCATTGCTAGTTGCAGGTGAAGATCGAAGATGCTTGCTTCATGATGAAGTTTGTTGGGTTATATCACACTATATAAATGCTTAAAAATGAATTCATCTATATATTGGCAAGGGTGGAAGGCTAAGCCTTTTGCTTGGTGATTTGTTCCACTCATGCCGTTAGGAACCATATAAACCGGTGTTATGTTCCTTGATTATGCGTTCCTAACACGGTTGGGGTGTATGGGACCCCCTCGATAAACCGCTAAGTGCTAAGTCTTTTCCAGCAAGTCCCAACATTGGTACTATTTGCCTAATAACAAATTAAACTTGCATAGGGAGTAATTAACCCTCTTTCTTAATTCTACAACCCCGGGCCAGTGCTCCACATGAGTGTTGGTCCGAAACGGGGAGCCTGCGGGGCTGCCTTGGGGCAACCCGAGGTATCTGGCATACACCCGTAGCCTCGCCCATCCAGTCGCGTCCTGAGACTTAGATACGCGCGGCTACTATCAGGGTGTCGACACGCCAGGAGGATTTGCTGGATTAGCCTTACCTTAGATCGGAGTATCTTGAGCACGGGATTCCGAGAATACTCGGGTCTTCCCACTTTGGAGTTGCGACTCCGCGGATCGTGGGCTTGTAATGGGTCAAGTTGGAACACCCCTGCAGGGTTATGAACTTTCGAAAGCCGTGCCCGCGGTTATGTGGCAGATGGGAGCTTGTTAATATCCGGTTGTAGATAACTTGACACAATGTTTCAATACACTACCAACGTGTGTACCGTGACTGTCAATTTCCGAATAGGGATTCGGGAGTTGAACATGGTGGGTTTATGTTTGTTGAGCTTTAGCTAGGATCACTTCGTGATCATCTCTCGACCGAGGCTTTCTCTTCTCGCGCTCTCTCACGTAAGCTAGTGCTAGTTGCTGTTGCAGTCACTTATTCTTTTCTTCAGCCTTATCCTCTCCCAAGGCTTAAATAGTCTTGTTACCCGGGAACGGGATTGCTGAGTCCTCTGTGGCTCACAGTTACTTCACCACACCATATGCAGGTCCAGTTGTGAACTATCCAGGTGATGGCACCGAGCTTGACTGGGAGTACGACGAGGAGCGTAGTCGGTACTATGTTCGTTATCCTGATGATCAGTAGTGGAGACTTCTACTAGGATTCGATCCGACCTGTGGATTTTAAATTATGTTTGGTATCTTATCATTTGGATTTTACCCTTAGAGGGTTGTGATGGTTTATTGTATGATGTTTGAGACATGTATTGTATTTGTGTGACGTGGCGAGTGTAAGCCAACTATTTTATGTTTTCCATCCCCATCTTTTACATGAGTTGCGCAAAGATACCAGACTTGCGATCACTCCAGCATGGGGTTAAGTCTCTAAGTCGTGCCTCGACACGTAGGAGATTTAGCTCCATCCTGGACATTACAACTCGGCCCTGTCTCCCCCGGTTGGCTCCGCCCTTGCACCCGTCCTCGCGTGCCTCCGTGTACGACCATGACTGCGTGCTGGCTCCGCCCTCCCTGCGCGCCCGCCGGCTCCGCTTCGGCCGACTCCGCTTCGGCTGACTCCGTCACCGCTCCGCAACCCAGCGCGCTGTACGCCCGTGCCGACAGCAACCTGCGCCCGCACCCTCCTCCGAGCCGGCCGCGCCTTGCTCGGCCTCGACCCGGAGCCTTGCGGCTTCCGGCTCCCCCGCCATCTACACTCCCGGTCCGCGCCGCCTCTGGGTCGCCACCCCGAGCCTGACAGTGTCCGACCTCGCGCCCATCTGACCCAGCTGGCTGCGCTGGTCGGCCTCGTGTCGCGTCGCCCGCTCCTCCCCTCCACCCGCACCAGCCTCGGGCCGGCTCCGAGTCGCCGTCCGTCCGCCCGGCCGGCTTCAGCCCCGCCTTTTGACGGGTCGCGCCGAACTGATGCCGCCTCCCGCATGTCGTCTCCGCACCGGGCCTCCCAAGCCGCCTGCTCGCCAACTCCCGGCTGGCCTCCACGCGACGCCAGCTCCGCGCACTCGGCCGCTGCTGTGGTCGGCTCTCGCTCGCCCCGCGCCGGCTCCGCGCCTCCTCGTGCCTGCGCCGTCTCCTCCGCCCGCAACCCGGCCTGCTGGCTTCGCCTGCACAGGCTTCCCCGCAACCCGGCCTATCAGCCCCGCCGGCAACCGGTCCAGCCTTGCCGCCGGCCGCCTCCGCGCGTGTCCGAGCCGGTTTCCGCTGCTTGCCAGTTGTTGCCGGCTGAGAAAAGAGAAAGCAAGAAAAAAGAGATGTCGGCTTAAAGAGAAAAGTTACTGCCGTCTGAAAAGGAAAAGAAAAAAAATGAGTGATGGCCATCTTTGATCGCCTGTGTCACCGCCCGCCGACGCCTGGCCGGTCGGGTCTGACCGGCTGGGGCACCCCTCGAGCCACCCGGAGGTTACACCAAGTGAGGGGGACAGGCCGGCTGTCAGCGACAACCTCTGCTCGGGGACCACCTCCGCCTTCATTACAGTTATACTACTGTTCGCCCCAGCGCCGGCTAGTCTCGGCCCGGAGGATGTCCGCTCGGCCCTATACATTCGTTCCCGCAGACGGCTTACTAGCGCATACGGTACCGAAGGTCCACTCTCAGCCACAGACCGCAGCGCGCTTGTCCGGCAAGCGAGAGCAAAAGCTGGAGGTCACACCACGCGAAAAACATCTGGGAGAAGACGGCTTGGGCAACCCGGCCATTTCCTTTATGACTATCTACTCGGTCGAATCTGCTCCTGTAGTCCAAGTACTGTACGCTCCACTCCGTGGCCACTCTTCGTAACAGCTACAGACTGGCTCCGGACCGTCTAGCTAACAAGAGGCGAAGCCAAAGAGAAGAGGAGACATGAAAAAGGCTGAAGGCGACTCGGACGAAACCGAGTCGGCAACCTCTGCATAAAACTTACAATGCTAAAAGCAAACATTTGATATATCTGCGCGGATTAACCTTGTATTTTGCACGATCACCTATGTGGGGAACTCCCTCCACGCCCGGAGGCTACACGCCGGCTGCAGCACGCAGCCAGTTGCCGTCATGAACAACAGTAAAGACCCTCCGCCCAACTTTTCCAAGTTGCACAGATGCTCGGAGGCTACACCGAGTGGCTGCGCTCACACGCCCCCACTCAGTCGGCGGACCCCGCGTCCGCGTCTGGCAGGGCTCCGCGCCCTCTAGCCGGCGGACTCTGTATCAGCGCCCGGCGCCCTCGACATCACTGTCGGCTTCATCATCAACAGCAAGACCATCCGCTCAACTTTTCCAAGTTGCACAGAGGCTCGGAGGCTACACCAAGTGGGTGCGCTCGCGCGCCCCCACTCGAAACACGCCGCGCCTGTTGCACGCCCACCGCCGGCTGCAACCGGCATCTTCGACGCCATCTATTACATCAACGCATGCTAGAAAACCCTTCGTGTAACTTTTCCAAGTTGCCCGGAGGCTCGACGGCTACCGTGGGGGGATGACCCCTGGGTAGGCCCAAGACGGAAAATGACGCTTCAAAAACTTTGCGGCCAGCATCGCCCCCCAATCCGGCTCTCGCATGGCCGAGTCGCTCAACCCGGCCAAACTCTCCAATCCGACCGGCTCCCACGACCCGGCACCAACGACCCTCTCAAGGGATCCGGACCTAGCGCGTCAAGACTTCCACAACAAGCTAGCCCATCCCGTGGTGTGTTCCCCAATCCGGCCACGGGTCAGCTCCCGTCCCATCCTAGCCGTACGATGGGACATACACCTTCTACCAATGACCGAGGCAACAGTACCCGAGCCGTAGAAACAGTGCAATAATCACCACCCATGACGGCGGCAGACGGTGACATGATGGAACACCACTGTACCCGACTCAACCCGGCCACTCCCTGGCGGTCGACAAGACGGCACACAGTGCCCCCGTACCCGGCAGGCCCAGCAGCCGGAGAACCCGACGGGTCCCAATGCCGGCTTCCCGGACGATGACAACTCGGCCCCACGACCTTGTAACATTACCATCGTATCCCTGGGGGGTTGGCCTATAAAACCCCCCAGGAACCCTCATGAATATGGGCATGCGCACTAGAGAGAACAGGATAGACACACGTCTCAAGGAGAAGCAGCCTGAGCCCTGGCCTGTCTTCCTCCTTCCTCCATATAGCTCAAGGAGCGACTCTTTACTCATAAACATCAATCACACTCGCCAGGATTAGGGGTCTTATCTCTCCCGAGAGTCCCGAACCTGGGTATGTCCTGTGTCCCGCACTCGCTCATGCCAACCTCACCTCTGAAGCCCACCAGTGCCCTCGAGCCTCCTCCCATGTTTAGTCATCCCTTGGCATCTGCCGTGCGCCCACCACGACATTATGGCTTCCTCAAATGGGTGCGTCCAACAAGGATGATCGACATACTAAAAAGAAACACAAGCAAAGACACATATAATACAAGACGCTCCAAGCAAAACTTGTGATATGTGACGAATAAACATATAGCTCCAAGTAAAATTACCGATGGTTGTTAGAAAAAAGAGGGGATGCCTTTCGGGGCATCCCCAAGCTTAGTTTCTTGGTACTCTTTGAATATTACCTTGGGGTGCATGCTTCGGCTCTTTTCACTCCTTATTCCTTAATCCATCGTGATCTCACCCAAAACATGAAAACTTCAATCACACAAAACTTAACAAAACATCGTGAGATCCGTTAGTATAATAAAAATCATCTTTACTATAAGTACTGTTGCAAACCCATTCATATTTTTTATTACATTATATCTACTGTATTCTTTCTTTACCATGGTTCATACCCCGCGATACAAACTATATAGATTCTTCAAAGTAAGCACATAATGGAACGAAAATAGAATATGTCAAAAACAGAACAGTATGTAAAGACGTATTTTTTAGTCATACTTCTGTAACGCTGAAAATCCTGAAATACTAGTACAATGCGGCAAACATGTATATCAATTATGTGTAAAAAGTAAAGCGATTATTCACTCTCCAGCATTTGAAAACGATTCTGCTACTGGATGCAAGAATTTATGTTGATGCACCGAATCAAATCAACTCTCACCCAAATCAATCTCAAAGGCTTTGCTTGGCACAAACACCAATTAAAAGACCAAAAACACAATCACTAAAGAAGTAACAATGTTTATTTATTGAAAAACAGAAAAAAGCAAAAAGCAAAAAGATAACTATTGGGTTGGCTCCCAACAAGCGCTATTGTTTTGTGCCGCTAGCTAGGAATAGTGCATAGATCTTACTTTTTACGATCTTTCTTCTCCTTTTTCTTGGATGTGCTGCTATCAAGAGGTTTTTCAAATAAAACAAGTACACATCATCCATAGTTTTTTTTAGCAGTAGTCAAGTGTTCCTCGATATATTTATTTTGATTACCGGCCACGATCCGAGAACAAAGTTGATTAATGTCATTGAAAACTTGTTGGATCATACTCAAAGGAGGAATTTTTTTGAAGATTCTCATCAAAAATGCGATTGTCTCCAAGCAAATGCCATAGCATATAATCACTATTATAAAGGACCTCATCTATGACCTGTTTTCACGATTCATTCCATAAAAATCAAAGATCTCCCTAGCCTCCCGCATGATATGATCGAATTTATTCATGAGGATAAGGTTAGCTATCTTTTTAGCTCTAGGATCCTTTATAATGGGCAACTCATAAAAGAATCTTTGGAAGGTAGGATTAGTGCAAATAAAATTTCTCTCAAGTTCAAAACAAGATAGGAAATAACTTATGCGTAATGAGGGAGTCCTGGATTGAGGGGTTATCGGGTGGCCGGATAACTCTTGGTGGGCTGGACTAGTGGGCCGCAAAGATCATTGTTCAAGATCGTCTCTCGTATCCGGAAAGGACTCCCGAATTCATATAATGGCAGGTTTTAGCCTCAGGTGTAATATTTCCTTCCTCTGCAAGATGGCTATGTACAAACCCTAGGCCCCTCCGGTGCATATATAAACCGGAGGGTTTAGTCCGTAGAGGCTGGAGAATCATAACATCCTCATAAGCTAGACTTTAGGGTTTAGCCATTACGATCTTGAGGTAGATCAACTCTTGTAATCATATTCATCCATATTAATATAGCAGGAAGTAGGGTATTACCTCGACCGAGAGGGCCTGAACCTGGGTAAACATCGTGTCCCCAGCCTCCTATTACCATCGATCCTCAGACGCATAGTTCGGGACCCCCTACCCGAGATCCATCGGTTTTGACACCGACATTGGTGCTTTCATTTAGAGTTCCACAATGTCGTCGACCGAAGCACTGATGGATCGCGTCATCAACCACGACAGCGACACCGAGGGAATTTTCCCTCCCGGACAGCTTTTTTTGTTCGGCGGCTTCATACTTCGTGCCAACACTGAAGGGCACGTCGAGTAGGTTGAGAGCTACGCCCCTGGCCATCAAGTCAGGTTTGGAAGCTTAAACTACATTGCTGATATCTACGGAGACGTGATCTTCAATGGATTCGAGCCCACGGCGACCTCTCCCTGCCGCCACGATGAACACGACCTAACTCTGTCACTAGACAAGGAAATAACACCTATAACAGTTCTGGCCCTAGATCCAGAATAGATCACGTCACCTGAGGACGGGAAGCTCAAACCCGTCGCAGAAGCCGCAGACTCAACGGTGTTGGAGCCGCACACGCACCCTACTTCGAGCGGGATCTATTTTACGGGAACTACAGACTCATCTTCGGCCTTAGGTTCCGAATCATGCGCATCTGCGCCCTTCAAGCTCGATTAGGCATCTATCGCCGAATTCAGTGCCGCAGATATCTTCCGGCACTCACCCTTTGGTGACATGTTAAACTCGTTAAAATCTCTCTCCTTAGCTGGGGACACACATCTGAATTATATCCGGTTCGAACTGCAGGCTGATGATGAATTTTGCTCCCCACCCACCACCCACTTGGTAGCCACGATCAAAGATCTAACCGATCTACTTGACTACGCTTCTGAACACTTCGAAGGGATGGACCTCGAAGCCGAAGTAGATCTAGGCCAAAACCAGCCCGTAACCGGGCGATGGCCAGCTACGTCTTCATACGATGTGTATATGGTGGATACACCTAAGGAGAAGGAGGGCGACGGATAAAATGATCCTGCAAAGGACAAGCCCATCGAAGAACCTCCCAAACGTCCGCGTCCAAAGCGCCGAACTAAATCCCGTGAAGGAAAAGATAGCAACACTATCACTAATGACGGTGATAGTTTGGAACAAGCCAAAGATCCCGCAGACCCAGCGCTAGAGCAGGACGAGCGAGAGGACGGCGAACATAGTCCGAAACCACAGTCCAAGGACAGCGATGCCGAAGACAATAATTATGAACCTGTCTGTGAAGAGGATGTTAGCCTGGGAGACGACGAATACATCATCCCGGAAGAACCCTTGGAACAAAAGCGCTTCCATCGAAGGCTTATTACTACTGCGCGGAGCCTGAAAAAGCAGCAGAGACGGCTTCGAGCCGAACAGGATACGCTCAATGATAGATGGAACGAAGTGCTGGACGCTGAGCAAAAATATGGCAATCGCCAAACCAAAGGCTATCCTAACCGTAAACTGCTACCTCAATTCAACGACGAGGCCGCTGCGCCTATACCGCCGAAGTACAACACCACCGACAAGCCGGACCGACCACCTCGTGGACGGGATAGAGTGGCTAGAAACGGCGTGCACAAGCCCGCACCCCCACCCCATAAAGGAAAGGAGGATGCGGCTCAGGCCCAGAAACACGATCTACATGAGGACCTGAAGAAAAAGGCTAGCAAGACCAGATCCATCTATGGATCTAGGGAGCGTGCTCCCGCACGGGACGACGGCTATCAAGGCAATCACGCCGGTCATATACCAGTTCGGGGTCAATACTGAACATCCCAACAATCGGACATACGCCATGACATACCAAAATACAGGGGCGCCGCGCACCCCATGTGCTTCACCGATGAAGTGCTGGATCTTGATTTTCCAGAAGGGTTTAAACCCGTAAACATCAAGGCGTACGATAGAACAACGGATCCTGCCGTCTGGATAGAGGACTTCATCCTTCACATCCACATGGCTCACGGAGATGATCTCCACACCATTAAATACTTACCCCTCAAGCTGAAAGGACCAGCTCGGCACTGGCTAAATAGCCTCCCTGAGAACTCCATTGAGAGTTGGGAAGAACTTGAGGATGCTTTTCGGGCCAATTTTCAAGGGACCTATGTTGGGCCCCGGATGCTGACGATCTAAGTCACATCATCCAACAACCCGGGGAGTAAGCCCGCCAGCTTTGGAATCAGTTTCTCACTAAGAAGAACCAAATCGTCGACAGTCCAGACGCCGAAGCCTTAGCAGCCTTCAAGCACAGTGTTCGGGACGAATGGCTAGCAAGACACCTCGGACAGGAAAATCCGAGGACAATGGCAGCCCTAACTACAGTCATGACCCGTTTTTGCGCGAACGAGGACAACTGGTTAGCTCGTAGCAGCACCAGCGACCCTGGAACATCTGAAGTCAGGGAAGACAATGGAAAGCCACGGCGTAACAAAAACAAACGTCGTAATAATGCTGGAAGCCCAGATGATACAGCGGTAAACGCCGGATTCAGTGGCTCCAGACCTGTTCAACGAAATAAGCCATTTAAAGGCAACAAAGATGGTCCATCTAGCCTGGACAAGATATTAGATAGGCCCTGCCAGATCCATGGCTCCCCGGAAAAACCTGTAAACCATACTAACCGTAATTGTTGGGTCTTCAAGGAAACCGGCAAGCTCAACACCGCACAAAAGGGAAAGGGACCTCTGAGCGAAGATGAGGATGAACCTAGCCAACCGAACACTAGGGGACAAAAGAAATTTCCACCGGATATGAAAACAGTGAACATGATATATGCCACTCATATCCCAAAGAGGGACCATAAGCGCACACTCCGAGATGCCTACGCCGCCGAGCCTGTTGCCCCCAAATTCAACCGATGGTCAGCCTGTCCGATCACCTTTGATCGCAGGGATCATCCGACTTGTATTCGTCATGGGGGTTCGGCTGCCGTAGTGCTCGATCCAATAATCGATGGATACCATCTCACCCGAGTCTTTATGGACGGCGGCAGCAGTCTCAATCTAATATATCAGGACACTGTCTGCAAGATGGGGATCGACCCGTCAAGAATCAAGCCAAGCAGCATGACCTTTAAAGGAGTGATACCGGGCGTAGAAGCCCGCTGCATGGACTCTTTAACATTGGAGGTCGTATTCAGCTCCCTTGATAACTGTCGAAGCGAACAGCTAATATTCGACATAGCTCCGTTCCGAAGTGGCTATCATGCACTACTCGGAAGAACGGCCTTCGCCCGCTTCAATGCAGTCCCACATTATGCTTATCTAAATCTTAAAATGCCTGGACCACGTGGCGTTATCACGGTCAATGGAAATATGGAGCGCTCTCTCCGTACGGAGGAGGACACTGCGGCCTTAGCAGCCGAAGTCCAAAACGGCCTATTCAAGCCGGACAACCTATCGGTCGGGGACATAGCTAAACGTGTCCGGCATATGCCTCAGTGCGGCCGCTGAGATGAACCTGAGCTAGATTAGCAACTACGACCCCATCGACTGCCCCATAAGGTGATAGCATACGTGCCTCGTGTACATAGTTATGTCCTCAAAATCCCTTCGGCGATGTTGGGGGCACACTGCATACATATAGTACATTGTTTGGCTCGACCCTATTTGGACTCTAAAATTATCTTTCAGGGTTCACTAAACGAACCAATGGTATTCATTGCCACACTGGATCTCTTTTCTTTTCCAAGTTTCTTCTTTTTTCTCTCTTTTATAGATGGCCATCACACTCCCCCCTCCAAGGACACATTACAGAGGAGGAAACGGCGCAGACGTGCAGCAGGGATCCTTGCTAAGGGTTCTTTTTAGATTAACACCCTGTGTAAACTTTTTTTCTCTTTTTGTTTTATACTTTTCTGGCATGTAAAATGTCCAAGAAAGTCATCGGCATTATCTGTAAGCTCACGGCTCACCGTACTATAATTTGATATTAATAGATCAGCTTGGTTCACATTATGTTCGAAGTTTTATTCACTCACCATAAATGTACTCTCCCCACGTTAGATTGCCACATGTGCCTTGTCAACGGGATCTATTACCAGGGGCTGTATTCAGCCCGGTATATGTCGAAAAGCCCGAACACCTATAAGGAGTGTTCGGCATCCTGGATGTTTGCCCTATATGCATCAGTTCCGAATCATGTCTCGGGTCAATAGTTGGGTTGCCCGGCTCCTGTGCTTACCCCTGCGTCCCCGATTGTTCGGCTAGTGTGTAAAGGGAGAACTACTGCGATTGTACTTATGACTCGTTCGGTCATGTACCTTAGTAGAGAAAGCCGAAAACTAACTGTCTTGATAGGCGAAAACCTGGTCTACAATCCCGTGACTTGGTTTTGTACTACGATCGTTAGATACCTGCCCCGTGTTATAGAAAGGGTTGGTTTTTCGCACAGCCGGGTGCAATTGGATACCTTAATTTGGAAATATCATATCCGCACCAGGGGCTAATACCTAGCCCCAATTGTCAAATTCCTATGGCTAAGTGAAAGCAATAACACCGCATAGTCTGATTGTCTGGTTCGCTCCGCATACACCTCCTACACGGGCCAAGACGTTGGATAAAGAGTGTATACGCATATGACCGAACACCCTAATACTATGTACATGGGGGCTGAAGCCGATGACTAGAAACTTTCATATTTATATAATCACCCACAGAAGAGATAAAAGTTGCTCACAGTATAATAGCGCAAAAGTTATATACATCGGTTCATAAGCTTAAGTCTTTACAAACGGATACAATTACTCAAAGATAACACCCTTTGAGCACTGGCCTTCTACAAGGCGGGCGCCTTCTATGACGTCCTCGAAGTATTTCTCCGGTTTGTGGTGCTCCTTGCCTGCGGGCGGGCCAACAGTAACTATATCCAGTGCCTTCATCTTCACTCAGTGCACTTTCACACGAGCGAAGGCCATCCGAGCAACTTCTATGCATGCCGAACACTTCAATATGTCGACCAGCGGACTCGCCTCGACGAGCCGCTTCACCAACTTGAAGTAGCTAGTTGGGAGTGGATCAGCGGGCCATAGCTGGACTATCAAGTCCTTCATGGCCAAACCCGCCATATTGTGCAGCTCGACCAGCTGCTTCATCTGGTCATTGAGGGGTACTGGATATTTTGGTGCATAGAACTGTGACCAAAACAACTTCTCCGTGTCATTCCCCTCCTAGGCTCGGAAATACTGAGCGATGTCAGCACTGCTCCTCGGAAGATCAGCAAACACGCCTGGAGAAGTCCATAACCATGCCAACCGAAGATACTTCTGCCCTCCGAAGATGCTTTATAAGAGAAAGGCCTTACCAGATGCTACATGTGGTGCCTGCTTGATTTTTCACAATCCCTGCGCGACTCGCTTTGCGCATCCTGGGCAGCCTTAACTGCCGAAGCAAGCTCGGATGCTTGTTCCGAAGTCTTCTCTTCCACTGCCTCACATTTGCGAATGGCATCATTGAGCTCAACCTCGACTTCGGACACCCAAGCCTGGTGCTTCTCGCACACGGCCTTTTCGGCCTCTAGTTCGGCAACCGCCTTGTCAACGATCGCCTTGCTCGCTTCGGCCTCCTCCTTGGCCTTCGCGAGCTCGCCCTTGAGGGCCTCGAGCTCAGTTGCGCCAACAGTGTAATACAGAATATCATAAAAGAGTTTATATCCATACTCAATTAACATTATTAGTCTTGACATTTTAATTTTTTAAATCCGCATACCTTGCGTTTCATCTAAACGCTGGTTGACGCAGTCGAGGCCCTCGTTCGCCAACAAGAGCTTCCGATTTAGTTAGGGAACCTCTGCATCTCGTGCAGTTGCCGTAACTAGTGAAGCCTGTTCACATAACAGAAGCATAATAGTTCAGCTCTATAAGCATGCTATATTATGGATACTACGTCCAATTATGTTCAGAATCACACAAAGCATCACGGGCTACTGGCTATATATGTGCATACAAAACAAATACAAGTTCCATAAAGAAGATTACATGGCTTACCTCAAAGCCTGTTAACGGGCTATCAAAGGCTTCATTCAGACCGCCTTTGATGGCTAAATCTTTTTCATCACCGCACCCATCATGGTGCGGTACTCCTCCATGACGGAAGCACTCTGAAGAGCTCCCTCCAGAGGGCCCGGCGCCTTCGGATTGACCCTGGGCGCCGTCGTATCCTCCCTCACCTTGGGGGTCTGGTCTTCGGACCCCTGAGCCGTGCTAGGCTCCGGGTCAGTATTCGGCGGGGCCCCGGATTGTTTACCCCCCCCCCCCCGTCTTCGGTCTCCATGGGAATTGTTTCCCCATGGTAAGCGGCAGCCGAGGTGTTTCCCTCGGTCGCCCGGTCACTTTCCCTTCCCCCATCTCCTTGAGCAGAAGACACCCGCTGGGAGGACACTTAAGTGTCCCTACCGATCACGGGCGATGGAGCTCGGACCAGCGGGTCACTCTCCGTCTCTCCAGGTGAGGGAGTCCTATATTCGGGGGTCCTCAGGCATCCGGGTCATTGAAGCTGGGGCGTAATGATGGGCCACATAAATAAGAAGCGGAAGACTCTCCCTCGTGTTCGGTCAGGACTCTTATGTACGTAGAAAGGCAAGTGTAGAGTCCGGATGTATCAATTACTTCCTCCCCAAGTCACCCTTGTAACCCTAGGTCCCCTCTGGCCTGTATATAAGCCGAGGGGTTTAGTTTGTAGAGGGGATGATCAACATCATAGTATCCTCATAGGCTAGACTTTAGAGTTTAGCCATTACGATCTCGAGGTAGATCAACTCTTGTTTTCATATTCATCCATATTAATATAGAAGGAAGTAGAGTATTACCTCGATCGAGAGGGCCTGAACCTGGGTAAACACCATGTCCCCAGTAGGGATGGCAATGGGGCCCCATACCCGCCAAACCCATGGGGATTTCATCTATTAGGGGGTGGGGATGGGCGAAAAACATCCCCATGGGGATATTTACCAAACTAATTTATTCCCCATAGGGTACAATGGGGATGGGGACGATATCCTATTCCCCAGACCCAATACCCATCGGGGACCCGATTAGTAACTGTGACACTGCGGTCAACCTTAAATATTCACAAGAAACTTGCGAAAACAAAAAAAGCTCCGAAAAAAACATTGTACCTATCTCACGTCCTCATCTCAGCTGCCACCATGACCAAGAAGTTAGTACGACCTAGATATGCATTAGCAGGACAAGGACAACACCATTTATGTATGTTGATTATAGGGTGCATATTATGTATATGAGTATTTGTTTATGGGGATGGGGAACCTAATGGGGCCCCGTTCCCTAGTAGGGCATGGGTATGGGGAAATTTCATCCCCAGTCATGTAAACGGGGATGGGGATGGGATGATAGGGAATAAATGGGGATGGGGATGTTGCAGGTATCCCCATAGGGGATTGTCCCCATTGCCATCCCTAGTCCCCAGCCTCATGTTTCCATCGATCCTCTAAACGCATAGCTTGGGCCCCCCTACTCAAGATCTGTCGGTTTTGACACCGACAATGGTGCTTTCATTGAGAGCTCCACTGTGCGCTCGCGATGAGCGATCGATGGCTCGTCTCATCATCAGTGACGGGATCACCTTCGGAAACAACTTGGCCATCGGCCAGGTTCTCCAGCTCGGCGGATTCACTATATGCGCCCGCATGGACTCGGGGCCAGCTGCACTCCCTGTGGTCATCGAGCACCACCCTTACGTCGACTCCGGCAATTCCGATGACGCAACCTCGGCAGATCTCTCGCCCTTAAACGAGATGTTGGATTGCATCGCCGCCCTGGGGCTTTCATCAGCAGGAGATCAGATCGGACTTAAATCCGGTCATGATGAGATCGATCCCTTCCCGATCACTCGTCTAGTGGCAGTAGTTGAGGACAAAGCCGAAGAGACTTCTCCTCTCGAGATGGATACCATCACAGTTCGGATCTCTGAACCCTTCGAGCCGATCACACCCCTGTCGGGAGGCACCTTATGTTCTTTGAGCTCTGGGAGTGATGCCGGGCCCGTAAGATGATTAGATCCTGTCGGACCCGGATCGTCCCCATTGGAGGTTTTCAAAACCCCGGATACCACTCTGGGTCGGGACCTAAAATTACCAATACCCACCCACCTTGGGAAAAACTCTCCAAGTAAATCCGGATTTATGGACATGAATGATCTCGCGAACATACAATAGCAGGCCAAGGAAACGGTCAACCACTTCTGGGCCATATTCCTGCTTGTTAAAAATAAGATAAGGGACTGTTGCGACGACGAGGCGGTCTCTCTATTTACCGCAATTGCACGGACGAGGGAGTCTTGAACGCTCTCAACCGACATCGTGTTCCGAGTTTCACAGAACTGTCGCAGTTAGTACAAAAGTACTGCGCAATAGAAAACACTTGGAAAGCCCATAATACACCTCTCGAGCAGTCCATACCCAGACAATAAGTTATCAAGGCTAAACGGAATACCCTGTCTGGTAATCCGATAACATGCCTATTGGCAAGAAGAACAAACCTTTCTTAAGGCACAAGTCCGTAATGGACGAACTGCTCGATACACCTTGCCAAATACATGCAGCCCCGAACAATGCCCCAAACCATTGTCTTAGAGCGTGTTGGGTACTCTGGCAGGTAACAAAGAGCGGTGTGGCAATTCTTGCCACCACCGTATCAAGGGAGAAAGACGTTGGTGTCTTCACTGTATTGAAGATGTTCTCCTCAAATAACCGCCGCAAGAGAGCGAATCGCGAACTTGCCGAGGTCTACCAAATTAGCTTTGCAAGCCCATGGAGCGACACGACAATCAGTTTTTCTGCCGAAGATGCACCCCGAGTCCGGCCGATCCGAGCATCAACAACTCTTGTACGAGATATGATAGTGGACGGTTTCCTCCTCACTAAAGTACTTATGGACGGAGGAAGCGGACTGAACCTCATATATGAGGAAACGCTTGCAAAAATGCAGGTCGAAAAATCCCGCATTGAGCAAACTAACACAAACTTTAGAGGAATTATACCAAGCCACGAATCCCGTTGTTCAGGAAGCATTAAGCTCGATGTAGTATTTGGCACATCAGATAACTACATATCGGAGGAACTTCTCTTCCACATTGTTCCCTTTCACAGCAGATACCACACCTTCTAGGATGGGACACTTCCTCACGCTTTCAAGCTATACCCCATTACGGGCACATTAAGCTTAAAATGTCAGGGCCCAATGGTGTGATCACATTAATAAGTGATCTGGATAGAGCACTCCGTGCCGAGAAAAAGTCGGCATCCTTAGCCTTAGAGGCATTATCCGAAGCCCTCGCGACCGAAGAACTAACTACCCTATGATCAAAGGTGGATAAAGACAATGTGATCCTCGCCAAAAGATCGAAGTCTACCTCCTTCAAGCCAACAGATGAAATCATCAATTTCCATGTGCACCCAACGGACTGCAATAAGATAGCATCTATCGAGGCACAACTCCATCCGGCGGTAGACAGTGCGTTGCGCGCCTTCCTTAGGGAAAATTGGGATATATTCGCTTGGCACCCTTCAGATATGCCGGGAATCCCATGCAGGCTGGCCGAACACAGCCTCAATATTATCAAAGGGTTCAAACGAGTCAAGCAGTCACTGCGGCGGTTTTCTGAACCTAAAAGTCAAGCAATGGGAGAAGAGCTAGCCAAGCTATTGGAAGCAGGATTCATCAGAGAAATTAAACACCCGTATTGGCTAGCCAACCTAGTCATGGCACCGAAGAAGGATAAATTATGGCGCCCCTGCCTCAACTTCACATACCTAAATAAGGCATGTCCCAAGGATCCCTTTCCTTTGCCACGCATTAACCAAATTATCGATGCAACGGCTGGACACGACTCATTGTGCTTCCTTGATGCTTACGCTGGATACCATCAGATAAAGATGAAAGAATCCGATCAGGCTGCAACGACATTTATCAGCCCGTACGGTCCGTTTGGTTTCAACACTATGCCCTTTGGACTTAAAAACGCTGGCGCCACATATCAACGCATGATTCAAACATGCTGGAAAAAACAAATTGGCAGAAGATTGGAGGCATATGTCGACGATGTAGTCATGAAGACCAAACACGTCGAGACTCTGGTGGAAGATCTCCGCCTTACGTTTGCCAACCTTCAAGAATATAACATAAGGCTCAATCCGGAAAAATGTGTTTTCGGCGTTCCAGCCGGAAAGTTATGAGGGTTCATCGTATCCCATAGAGGAATCGAAGCTAACCTAGCTAAAAACCGGGCCTTGTCAGAGCTCAAAATACCAACCGACCTCAAGCAAGTGCAAAACCTAGCAGGCTGCGTAGCGGCCTTAAGCCGCTTCATCTCCAGATTAGGAGAAAAATCATTGCCAGTTTATAGATTGCTATGACGCACTGACAATTTTGAATGGACAAATGAGGCCACAGCTGGACTGGAAGAAATAAAAAACTCTACTAGCAAGCAACCCAATCCTAGCTGCCCTTGGTGTTGGTGAACCAATGTTGCTGTATATACCAGCCGCTCACCAGGTAGTGAGTTCCGTGCTCGTCGTCGAACGAGCCGAAGAGGAAAATAAATTCCCCATTCAAAAACCTGTATACTACGTATCCAATGTTCTAACACCATGCAAATCACGGTACCCTCACTATCGGAAAATTGCCTATGCGGTCTTCATGTCATCTCGGAAACTCCGACACAACTTTCAAGAGTGTTCGATCACAGTGGCATTCGAGGTACCACTCAATGATATTATCAACAATAATGACGCCACTGGACGCATAGCCAAATTGGCCATCGAGCTCTTACTGTTCGAAATATCTTATAAGCCACGCCGGACTATAAAATCCCAGGTGTTGGCTGACTTTGTCGCAGAATGGACCGAAGCTGAACTCCCTAAAGAGTCCGACTCATACTCCCACTGAACAATGTACTTCGATGGTTACAAAATGCTAGCCAGATTGGGGGCCGACATAATATTGATATCTCCTACTAGGGATAAAGTCCGGTACGTTTTGCAAATTATGTACACGGACTCGAACAACGTGGCCAAATATGAGGCCCTATTACATGGTCTCCGCCTAGCTGTATCCATTGGCATACAACACCTCGAGGTACGCAGAGACTCAAACCTCGCTATCTCCCAAATTAATGGAGATTTTGATGCGAAGGATTCAGAAATGGCAGCTTATCGCAATGCTATATTGAAAATGTTGGCTCGATTTGAGGTGTTGGAATTCCATCACGTAGCCCGGGATAATATCCAGGCCGCTCACGTACTCGCTCGTATGGGCGCTAAACATGACCCCGTCACATCTAACACATTTGTGAAAGAAGCTGTTTAAGCCATCAGTAACATGAAAGGACACGAGCAGCGATACGAATTCGGATCTGAACACACCCCCGGCCGAACTTAACCAAGACGTCATCGGAGACCCAGACATGGAGATAACTCCTTTGGCTCATGAAATCGTGGCTGTCATAGCCTCCTGGACAGAGCCCTTCCTAGCTTACCTTAAAAGGCAGGATCACCCCGATGACCAAAATGAGGCCCGCCGCATAGTCCGGCGTTCTAAAGCCTGCAAAGTTCACGAAGGTGAACTATATAATAAAAGCGTAACTACTATTCTACAAAGGTGCATCTCCGAAGAGGAGGGATTGCAAATTCTCACTGAAATACACGCTTGAATGGGCGGCCACCATGCCGCAGCCCGGGCGCTCGTAGGCAAAGTTTTTCGAGCTAGATTTTACTGGCCCACTGCCCGAGAAGATGCCTAGACCTTAGTCCAACACTGCGTTGGCTGCCAGCTTTTTGCAAATAACAGTCCCATGCCTCCCACCGCTTTGAGAACAATCCTTATTACTTGGCCTTTTGCGGTCTGGGGCTGGATATGGTCAGACCTCTTAAAGAGGGAAGCCATAAAAAGAAATACTTACTGGTGATGGTTGATAAATTCACTAAATGGATAGAAGCCAAGCCAGTAAAAATAGCTGAGGCAGGGCTTGTGATAGATTTTATATCCGGCGTAGTACACCATTATGGTGTCCCGCATAGTATTATCACAGATAATGGCTCCAACTTCATAGCTAACGAGGTAAAAATTTAGGTATTAAACATGACTATGCTTCTGTATACCATCCTGAAACAGACGGTCAAGTTGAAAGTGCCAATGGTCTGATAATGAGCGACATTAAACCCCGACTAGTGCGCTCCCTACGGGAATATGATAAACACTGGGTCGAAGAGCTTGATTCCGTACTCTAGGGCCTGTGGACCAAACCCAACCGTACGACCAGATATACACCTTTTTTCATGGTGTACGGCACAGGCTGTTCTGCCCTGGGACATTATTCATGACTCCCCTAGAGTGCGCATGTATGAGGAGAGAGAAGCCGAGCTAGATCGGTAGGACGACCTAGATGGACTTGAAGAGGAGCGCGATACAGCGCAAGCCCGTTCCGCATTTTATCAACGACATGCCAGGCGATACCAGAGCAGAGAAGTGCGGGCCAAGACATACAACTTCGACGAACTCGTTTTACGCCTCCTGGAGAAGAAAAATGACAAGCTCAAACCAAAATGGGAGGGCCCCTTCATTATCGACGAAGTACTCACCGGTGGAGCATATCGCCTTCGCAATGCACAGGACAACCGCCTTGAGCCGAACCCGTGGAACGCTGTGAGGCTCCGACGATTTTATGGATAGTTCGGTAGCAATTTTTTCCTCCTTATAAGATAGGTCTTGTCTTTTATCTTTTATTTTTTCCTCCTTTTATTTATTTTTACATTTTTCTCTCATTGGCAAGTATTCGGCTCGCCCGAACTGCCACAGGATAAGTACATCCACTACAAAAAAAAAAGACACATCCGTGACATTTTGGTCCGAACGAAACTTTTTTATGTCATACTTATGACACTTCTATGACAATAATTGTGACAAAACACGGTATCATCATAGATGTGGTGGGGTCCTACTTCTATGACAAAAAGTCATGATAGAAAATGGGCTTTTCGTTCTGGGCGGGCCGGCGACGCAGCTGCATGACATCCTTTGGGCCGTCCATGACGGCAAAACCCATGGTAGAAGCGAGGGTGAGGAAAATATCGGGGTGTTCCCGATTACGGTGGGTGGTCGGGGCCGAGCGATGCACGTTTCTCTCGTACACGCACGCACGTGGGTGCGAGGCGTTGGGATCTAACTGAACCCGAGCGAGGCGTTGGGCTCTATGTCGGGACCCCGATCCTAAGTCACACCGGTCTAGCATGTAACACACCATATCACTTTGGGGCCTCACTCATGGTATCCCCACGCGTGCCACCTTACCTGGCCCGGGACCGTTTGCGCATTTTGGCTCACGTATATGATAGTGTCACTAGCATCCATATGACAGAGAACCCGGGCCGACATGACCAGTTATAAACCAAAAGTGGCACTAAATTACAGAGACAGGCATACGTGACCCAGCAACAAACGTGTCGGTCATCAACGTATGAACCCAAGTCGTAGCAAGCTACAGGGATTTAAAGGAACAACGCGTGACATTTCCCCTAAGGGACAGACACAGGAACGAAGAAGGACACATGCCGGTCAGCCTAAGTGTTCCGGAGCAGTAGCAAGCTACCAAGGCTCAGTGGAGGCACTAGGAGACATTTCCCTGTAAGATAGGCTACCAAGGGTAAACAACTAGGTGTCGGATCCCACACATAGCAAGCATTTCAATAACATACACACAATATGCTCAATATGTGCAAATACAACATGGCATCACAACAAGACTCTAATAAACAAAGTATTTATTCATTAGGCTCCGAGGAGCCAGATATTACAAACATGGGTCTCACGTCCCAACATTCAAAGCATACAATCAACAAGCGGAAGCACAACATGTCTGAGTACAGACAACTACAAATGAAAAAGGCTGAAGAGTCTGACTATCTACAACACTCGTCCAAGAACGTAGCTGAGGTACAAGCTACTTGTCGAAGTCCAAGCGGAACTACTAGTGAGACATCAATCTCATGTGCAAAACATAAATTAAGGAAACATGAGTACAAAGGTACTCAGCAAGACTTACATCAGATCCTATCATACATGCACTTGTATCAAGATGGCAAAGTGGGGTTTAGTTGCAGCAAGGCAGCTTTGACTCAGTGGCTATCCTGTACTACGATTGCTGGTAACTTTGAGGTGGTGCACACGAGTCCATTAAGCACCACACAATACACCACTATGGATTCATCCCCGTCTCCCTACGAGAAGGCCATACATAGCACTCACACTTGTCTTGAGTATTTTAGAGTATCCACTTCAAGTTGTCTATGTACCACGTAAGCATCCAAGAAGTCCATAACCGTGGACCCGGCTATTCGAATAGATCATGTTAACCCTGCAGCGGTGTACTTCTTCACACACACTCTCGCCACTTACCGCCATGTACATCTCGTGTATCTCGGCAACCTTCAAGCGGAAGCCTGGCGAGGGTGTCGGCCACGACCTGGCTAACCACACAAGACTCTAGTCCAGGTTTATCGCCTATTCGGGTTCCATCCGTAAGGAGATCCGGCCGGGGTGTCGCTCACGGCCCCAAATGATGTGCACAGGGTTCCCAAGCCCACCTCGCCGAGTGGATCTACGCTTGGTACACCGTGCCATGGTGCCTAGTCTGTCCCAAGCCCACTAGCCGAGTGCCACTTGGTAGACTACTAACACTACCTACAAACACCAGAAACTAATTGCAACTCCTGGACAGAGACCAAGTTGGTTAATAAGTCGAGAGGGGCACTTAAGCATTCCAATGCGTGGTAGTAGCTGGTCATTGGACAACATACACAGAACTCAGTTCTTAGGGACGGTTCCAGTGAGACAACCCACCATGTACTCCTACATGGCCTCTCACCACTACCTTTACCAAATCATGTTCAAACACTTAACTCTCAGCATCAGAACATATCATTGCACTCCAATTCATTCCCGATGAATCATACCTGACACACTCTAAGCAATAGCAAGCAAGGCATGGTAAGATAACAACATGGCTTCAATCAACTCCTACAGATGCTAGTGGGTTTCAACTATTTACTGTGGAATGACAGGTCATGCAGAGGAATGGGTTCAACTACCGCAGCATAAAGTAGTAGTTGAAGTCGTTGTTGTCCTAATGCAATAACAGGGAGCAGGAGCGAGAGAGGGGTTGTATCGGAATGAACAAGGGGGTTTGCTTGCCTGGTAAAACAACGTGCAGAGCACTGCTCCTCTGACAGCAACTCTAGATCGGTCTCCGGAGCTGGACCTATCGAGAAGAATGGTGCCGACAATCAAACACAAGCATATGCAACATTATGATGCATGAATATGGCATGAAGGTATGATGTTGTTGAGCTAATGCAACTAGCATTTTAATTGGTTGAACTCCATTTGAACCAAGGGTTCAAATGCAACTCTAAAATAAGTATTTTTAAATGCCAATTATGTGTTTTCGTATAAACAGTAGGTTTAACTTCATTTGTCATGCATGAAAATTGTACAGATGGATAGATTGATTTTTTCTGATAATTTTTCATATATAAATTATTTCATTCTGAGCTACGGTTGAATTTCTGTGTTTTTTTGAAGTTTAAACAATTTTCTGGATTTTCCTAAACAAAAACAATTCCAGAAAATGTTTATTGCGTCAGCACTGCGTCATGCTTGCGTCAGCAAGTCAACAGCGCTGGCTCAGGTCAAACCTGACGTGTGGGGTCCACACGTCAGTGGCTCAGCAAACTGGGCAGGGCCCACTAGTCAGTGATTGTAGGACTAACCTAAATAGTTAATTAACACTAACTGGAATAATTAGCCGGGCGGGGCCGCAGGTCATTGAGAGAGAGGGGGAAAGTCAACTAGGCAGTGGGGGTCAAAGCACGACGGTCAGCGGTCAAACCCACCGGCGGCTCGACGCCGGCGTCCACAGACGCGGCGGAGGGGCACGGAATCGCCCTTCCGGCGGTCATTTGGGCAGCGGAGACCACGGGCGAGGAGCTGGAGCTCGTCCGCGTCCATTCCAATAAGCAGCAGCAGCTAGGGCGGCTGGAGCTCGCCGGAAACAAGCTCGCGGCGGCGCCGGAGTTCGGGCCTCGTCGGAATTGGAGCTACAGGGCACGGGGAGGCGAGGGAGAAGGTGCTACGGGCTTCTGGTGAAACGGCGGGTGCGGTTGCATGCTCGGTTTTGAGCTTGCGTGGCTGTGGCCACGGCGGCGGCATCGCCGGCTGCGGTGAGGTCGGGCATCAGTGGGGATAAGACCTAGAGGTCGCAAACGACTAGGGGAGAAGGGGGAAACGATCCGGGAGCTCACCGCGGGTCTGTTGGGGGTTCAGTGGGCTCGGGGAAGCTTCTGCTATGGCGAATCGACATCGGCAATCGTCGGGGCAGAGGATGAAGACGATGGCATTTGCAGCGTTCCAGGGCACCCGGCATTGCGTGACTCGGCGAGGAAGACGAAGGCGATGAGGCAGATCCCAAGCGCACGTCGGGGAAGCGAGAGGGAGGCGGTGGCTACGGTGGTTGCGATCGGCGGCGACGACGGCGCTCGGGACCGAGCGGGAGAGAGAGCAGAGGAGAGGGGAGGGGTCCAGGGAGAGTGCGAGAGGGTCGGGGGGCGCGTGGCTCGTCCAGAAGCCACCAGGCGGCGAGAGGGATGAAGCAAGCAGGCAGGAGGTGGCGCGGCGCGGCGAAGCACGCGTCGGGCACGCGCCCCGGCCTCCTGGCGCGAGGTTGAGGGTGACTGGCGCTGCCAGTCACCTGGGCCGGCTGCTGGGCCAAGCAGTTGGGCCACCAGGGTGGCACAGGTAAGTCCTTCCCTTTTATTTTCTTTTCTATTTTTCTGACATTTGTTTTGATTTAGTTTCTAAATTAAATCAATTATTTTCTTCTAACATTTTTATTTTGCAGGGACCTAGGAATTAATCCAAGCCCCTCAAAATAAAGAATCAGAATTTTGGACATATATAAGATATACAATAAATATATATCCAAGCAAATAACTATTTCATTAATTCCAAATGCCCAAAATAAAAACTTATGATCTCCTAATAATATTGGTTTGATTTTTGTCTCTAACCAATATTTTCAGAGAGCCACATGAACATTTTCCTGGACCTTTTTGGAGCAATTTTTATTTGGGTCATTTTCAAAAAGGGTTTCCGAGGGTTTCACAAGTCCTCAATTCATTTTCATTTGAAATTTAAACATGATGCAAACAACAAGACTAACCTAGTGCATACCAGAACTAGGGTTGTGACAACTCGCCTCCACTCGAAAGAATCTCGTCCCGAGATTCAGGAGTAGGCGGAAAGAAGGTGGGGTACTCCAGTCGGAGACGATCTTCTCGCTCCCAAGTAGCTTCTCTCTCGGAATGATGAGACCACTGAACCTTGAGAAACTTGATGTTATGACGTGGAGTGACACGTTCTGCTTGATCCAGAATGCGAACGGGATACTCTCGATATGTGAGGTTATCTTGGAGATCAAGCGTTTCGTGGTCCACTCTGCGGATGGGATCCGAGAAGCAACGCCTGAGTTGAGAGACGTGGAAGACATCATGAACTCGAGAAAGATGTGGGGGTAGTTCCAATTGGTAGGCAACCTCTCCTCGTTTAGCGAGAATGCGAAAAGGACCAATGTAACGAGGAGCCAACTTGCCCTTGATACTGAAACGATGGGTACCCTTCAAAGGAGTAACCCGAAGATAAGCTTTGTCACCAACCTCATAAGCCCCTTCCTTATGATGACAATCATATTGGCTCTTTTGACGAGACTGGTTTGTTTTCAAATTCTCACGAATCATGCGAACTTGCTCTTCTGCTTCCTGGATCATATCCGGTCCAAAGAATTGTCTTTCACCGGTTTCTGACCAGTTCAAAGGTGTTCGACATCTTCGTCCATAAAGAATCTCAAAAGGAGCTTGCTTGAGACTGGATGGATAGCTATTGTTATAAGCAAACTCGGCGAAAGGAAGACATTTCTCCCAATCCATACCGAATGAGATAACGCAAGCTCTAAGCATGTATTCGAGAATTTGGTTAACCCGTTCCACTTGACCACTTGACTGAGGGTGGAAAGCGGTACTGAAGGAAAGATGGGTGCCCATGGCAGTCTGGAAACTCTCCCAGAAATGAGAAGTGAAAAGACTACCACGGTCTGAATTGATCTCTAGTGGAACACCATGAAGTGACACTATTCGAGAAATATACAAGTCAGCAAGCTGGCTAGCAGTGATACTCTCTCGAACAGGTAGAAATTGAGCCACTTTGGAGAGATGATCAATGACTACGAATATAGCATTATTCCCTCTCTTGGTCCTGGGAAAGCCGGTGATGAAGTCCATACCAACTTTATCCCATTTCCACTCAGGAATAGCTAGAGGCTGAAGGGTGCCAGCAGGTCTTTGATGCTCTGCTTTAACACGACGACAAACGTCACATTTAGGAATGAACTCAGCAATTTCTCTCTTCATCCTAGTCCACCAGAACATCTGGCGTAGGTCCTGATACATCTTAGTACCACCGGGATGAATCGTGAGAGGAGATTCATGAGCCTCTTTAAGGATCAATTGTCGCAGATGTTGATTCTTGGGAACCACCAGGCGATTCTCAAAGAAAACAACACCTCGATCATCCATAGATAAACATCCTCCAACTCCCTTTTTAATGTTTCTCTAGATGCGGATAACACTCCTATCAAACTTCTGGTCAGAAATGATCTGATCCTCAAGGGTAGGTTTCGCCACCAAGGTAGAAAGGAATCCGCGAGGAGCATTGTGAAGGTTAAGCTTACATAATTCCTCATGGAGAAGTGGTTGGCCCTGCTGCAACATGAGATTGTTGCAATAGGACTTTCGACTTAGCGCATCAGCCATGACATTTCCCTTGCCTGGGGTGTAGGTAATTCCTAAGTCGTAATCTGAGATCAACTCCAACCAACGTCTTTGCCTAAGATTCAAATCTGGTTGGGTGAAGATATACTTGAGTGTCACATCCCTAGTTAGCACTTGCATTAGGACTAGCTAGAGTGTGCATCATGTTTACTTATCAAAGAAACTTGAAATGGGAATGACAGAAACTCCAGCACCCCTCTCCTAACAACTAGGGTTTGATAAAATCTTTTCCAATGTACCCAAAATGCCCTTCAAAAATGTTCATCATTTCTGCCTTGGTCTTAAACCTCTGCCAAAAATGGTGCACAATTTTCTAGGACATCTAAGGTCTCTGGATTAAATCATATGGTATTTGTATTTGGGCATTTAAATGCTATAAAATATTTTAAATGCTCAAATAATCATAAACTATAATGTTCTATGATGTTCATAATATATACAGTGTGCATGACAAGTTTTATGAGTTATAAAAATGTTCTGGCATTTTTATTAATTAAACAAAGTTGCAAAAGAAATGAAACAGAAAAGAAATAGGAAAAAAGAAAGAGAGAGAAAGAACTTACCTGAGCCCAGCACTGTTGCAGGCCTGCCTAGCCCACCAGCGCCGCTTCTGTCGTCTTCCTCCTCGCGCCAGAAGGCAGCGCGCGTGGCCACAGCGCGCCTGCACGCGCCCGGCCACCTCCACCCTGCTTGCCTGCCTCCCCGACGGCCTGGACGCCTCCATGCGTCGCCACGCAGCTGCCCCGACCCATCTCTCACTTCCCCTCGTCCTCATCTCCTTCCCCTGGCTCTCTCCCTCTCACCACCGAGCCGCCCATCGCCGCCGCTCGCCGTTGCCGCACCTAGAGCCTCCCCCTCGTCCCGTGACCGTGTCCAGAAGGATCGCCGCGACGCCCTCTTCCTCCTCGCTGAGCCACGGATCGCCGGAAGCCCTGCAACGCCTTCACGCCGTCGTCCCCCTCCTCGGATCGCCAGAGCACCTCGCCGTCGATTAAGAAGCTGCAGAGCATCCCCGACCTCTCCGTCGAGCTCGCTAGCACCGCTGTGAGCCCCTACGCCGAATCCCTCCTTACTCTGCTTCGTTTGGGCCGTGTAGCTGCTACTCCGTTGGCGACGCTCCGGTGACCATTTGGTCACGGACGCATGTCCATCTCGGTCGCCGCAACACGTAGATGAGCTAGGTGCCACGCACGCATCGCCTAGGCCACCGCAGCCGCGTCTCCACACACGCCCGAATGCCGGCCGCCGCTGTCGAGCTCGTTGCCGTCGTCTCCGGCCACCACAGGCCCGGCGGCCACCACCTTTCGACGCGCATCGGCAAGGGCTCTCCAACGCGCCCAATCGCGGCTCGAGCCATGCCCTGTAGACGTTTTCCAAAGCACGCCGCCGTGTTTGGCCTCGCCGGCGTCACTTCGCCGGCGAGTTTGACTCGTTTGACTGGGGGGTTGACCACCCCTGGGTCGCTGACGTGTGGGCCACCCCTCCCCTAATTAGCTAGTTTAATTAAGTAAATGTTAATTAAATTAGTTAGTTAGTTTAGTCACTGACCCGTGGGCCCAGACCCCACTGACAGCTAATTAGTTCCTAGCTTAACACTAATTAACTTTGTTAATTAGCTATGACACTGACATGCCGGGCCCACATGTCATGTTTGACCTGGACCAGCTCCTGTTGACCTGCTGACGCCAGCATGAGGTCATGCTGACGCAGTAAAGAGTTTCTGGAGTTTAATTTAAATCTTAAATGATTTATGAATTTCAGAAAATACCCAAAACTTCTAAAAATCATATAAAATCAACCGTAGCTTAGATGGAAATAATTTATATATGAAAAATGATCAGAAATATCCAATCTTTCCAATGGCACTGGTTTCATGCATGTTTGAGCAAGTTAACCTTGCTGTATACATTAAAACATGATAATGCACTTAATTAAATAATAGTTTGAATTCCAATTTGAATCTTTGATTCAAATAGGCTCAAACCCTTCTGGTCATAGTTGCATTAGCCCAACACACATGCATCTTGCCATGTCATGAGCATGCATCATATTGTTGCATTTGTTTGTTTAATGATTGTATCGCCGGTATTCTCTGTGTTAGGTCCTGCTCCCGAGGATACTGCTGCGTATCCAGTTGAAGAGCAGTACCCGACAACCACTTTGTCAGGCAAGCAATCATTGATCATTCCGATACAAACCCATCTTCTCGCTCCTGCTCTCTTTTACTGCATTAAGGCAACAGCGTGTGAACTGCTACTTGCTGCGGTAGTTGAACCCTATTCCCTTGCATGACCTGTCATTGCCACAGTAAATAGTTGAAACCCACTAGCATGTGTAGGAGTTGATTGAGCCATGTGATGTGTGATCCACCATGCTATTTGCTTATGTTGCCTGCTATGCTTAGAGTTGTGTCTGGTCTGGTTCATCTGGGTGATGGATCAGAGTGAAATGATCATACCGATAAAGAGAAGGAAGTGTGGAATATGCTTGGTAAAGGTATCGATGAAAGGCCATGTAGGAGTATATGGTGGGTAGTTTCATTGGAATCGTCCATAGGACCCGAGATCTGTGTGTGTGATTCAAGTTACAGTTACTACCACACATTGGGCCCTGAAATATGACCCCGCTCGACTTATTGACTGCCATGTTCTCTGTCCAGGAGTTGCACCTAGTTTCTGGTGTTTGTAGTTTACTGGTGGTCGTGCACAGCGCTGACCCTCGGGGTGGGCTGTGATGCGACAGGTACGTGGCATGGTGTACCGGTTGCCCGTTTGGTAACTCGGGAACCCTGTACGCATCGTTTGGGGCCGTGAGCGACACCCCGGCCGGATCTCCCCACGGATGGAACCCAAATAGGCGATAAAGCTGGACGAGAGACTTGAGTGGTTGGTTAGGTCGTGGTCTACACCCACGTCGGCTTTCGCTTGAAATCTGCCGAGCACATGTCGTGTGCAGACGCTAAGTGGTGAAAACATGTCTGAAGAAGTACACCCCTGCAGGGTTATCAATCTATTCGAATAGCCCTTGTTCGCGATACGGACTACTTGGTTACTCTTACAGTTCATAGACAAGTTGATGGATACTACTAAAAGCCTCAAGATAAGTGTGAGTACCGTGCATGGCCCTTCCGTAGGATGACGGAAGAGGATCCTCGGTAGTTTATTGTTGTGGTGAGTAGAGGACTCGTGTTCGGAATAACATCTTGCAATCCGTTGAGAGTTTTAGTATAGGTTAGCCAAGAGTCAAAGCTGGCTTTCTGCTATGAACTCCACTACCCCCTTTGATAATGTTGCATGTATGATAGGTTCTGTGGTAAGACTTGCTGAGTACCTATGTACTCATGTTTGCTTAATAACTGTTGCAGAGGAGAACCCTGACCCTGTTGATGGGTTCTACATAGACGTTGACGTTGACGAGTAGCTTGACACCCAGACGGGGATCTAGAGCTTGTGAAGGGCCTTGTAGATAGTCAGGCTACACCAAGCCTGTTTTATTTTCTAAGTTGTCTGTACTCAGACATGTAGCTTCCGCTTGTGCTTGTATGACTGTATGACTTGAGTGTTGGGTCATGTGACCCCTACCTGTATGAATATGTTATGTATGGCTCTTGGAGCCTCTTAAATAAAGTACTTTGAGTCATAGAGTTCTGTTGTGATGCAATGTTGTATTTTCACATATTGAGCATATTGTGTGTATGATTAAAATGCTTGGTATGTGTGGGATCCGACACCTAGTTGTTTTCCTTTGGTAGCCTATCTTACAGGGAAATGCCTCCTAGTGTTTCCAATGAGCCTTGGTAGCTTGCTACTGCTCGGAACACGTAGGCTGGCCGGCATGTGTCCTTCTTCGTTCCTGTGTCTGTCCCTTAGGGGAAATGTCACGCGTTGTTCCTTTAAGTCCATGTAGCTTGCTACGACTTGGGTTCATACGTTGATGACCGACACGTTCGTTGCTGGGTCATGGATGCCTGTCTCTGTAATCTAGTGCCACTTTTGGTTTATAACTAGCCATGTCGGCCCGGGTTCTCTGTCATATGGATGCTAGCGACACTTTCATATACGTGTACCAAAATGCGCAAACGGTCCCGGGCCAGGTAAGGAGGCACCCATGGGGTACCGTGCATGAGGCCGTAAAGTGATATGACGTGTTACAGCTAGATCGGTGTGACTTAGGATCGGGGTCCTGACAGCTCTGGCATCAGAGTTGGACTGCCTGTAGGTTTCTCAAGCCAAACTGGTCGATGTTGAGTCTAGAAAAATTCTTAGTTATATGTAGGGGAATTGATTGTGGAAGGGAACGTAAGGCTCTTTTTACTCCTTTACCTTATGCCCTTCTGATCTGAGTCAGTCTATTCTTTCTACGGGGATTTAGGACTAGGCCTCTGATCCTTACTAGGTTCACGTGTTACTAATCCGTAGACTCTTAGGATTGTTGGTTTTAAGCCTCAGTTCAGTTTCTATCCTTTTAGTATGATGATTGTTGGACCCGGAACCTTGATATGGAACTGTTGAGTGGTTATGCTATCATTTGTATGATGTCTCAAATCTTTGTTTGAGCATTTACAGTTGTTATGTTGCTCGATTTCTTCCAGAAACACTAATGCCTTTGCATTACCTCGTGTTTCAGATGTCTGGCCGCACCCCTCACCAAGTGGTTCGTCTGACTCGGTGCATTAATGTGCCCGGTCACACGGCCATGCTAGTCCGTGTGCTGACTGAGACCGGATATCGCTGGTATCCTGAGTACACTGTGGAGGAACAGTACCGGGATTTCAATCAGAGTCAGTATTTCTGCACAGTCCGGATATACCCCTCATATCCCGGAGCTAACGACCCCATCCATTGGTCTTATGGACTTGGGGTTACCATCGAGATGGCAGTACAGGATGCCGCCTATTCAATGATGACCATTCTCCGGGCTAGGCATGCCCTGTTGCTGAACACTGAGTTCTGTTACATGCCAGCCTCACTTCCCGGAGAGGAAGGCTATTACACTGGTTTGTATACTGATGCTGCTCATGAAGAGCCACTGCTTCAGCCTACTGTTCAGATGCTGGAGGATAGGGACCGTGAGGTCCGTGCCCTCCGAATGGAGCTGTATAATACTCGAGCCGCCCACTGGACTACTTTGACACGGCTAGCACCTGCTGTGCAAGCCGGATATCTGGACATGCGGGATTTGTACCCCGTGCGGACCCGTCTGCCTGATCGCATGGATTGGCGTGACGTTGGGGGTATTACACCTCCACGTGGGCGTCGGTTACCACCAGCATCGGGACCGAGGCCACATCCATGTCCCTAGGGTCCACAGCCTTCGAGCGCTCGCGAGTTTCAATATCCGTCTATTCCACTTCTAGGCTACGGTGGTAATCTTTACGAAGATTACTACGGGAATGTCTGAGCTAGACCGTGGTAGTAGTAGTATTGTAGTAGTTGTATTTCCACAGTCCTGCGCGTCTTGTGGAATATGACTTAGTGTGTACTGAGTTCCGGAGGTGTAGTTAAATAATGTATAGGAGCTTGGAATGCCTCTGATGGGATGTATCGTCTTTCACCGCAGTTGTACTTTAGCCTTGGCTTGTACTAAACTATGTTTGGTGTGTATGACCACTGGTGTATATATAGCAGTTTCTATATTACCATGTCGTACGGATGAACATCTCTGCATTCCGTGTCATCCATTACATTCTGCACTTCTATGTCAAATTTTTGCCATCCTTGTCTAAACCGTTGTTTTGTTTTCCTAGGATGGTCAACACTCGCAACACTCCTGCTGCTCAGGAACAGGGTGAGGCTAGTGGGGCTAGAGATGGGAATCTGCCCCAGCCACCCTCCTTGGTGGAAGTTATGCTCGAGGCAGAACGGAACAAGAGAGAGACCGACTATCTGCTGGAACACATAGAGCAGAACACTGGGTTCCGTCAGAGGAATGACGTGGTGTCAATCAATGACTTTATCCAGATGTGTCCACCGAAGTTCCATCACTCCACTGAACCTCTGGATGCGGATGAATGGCTACGTAGTATCACCCACAAGCTACACTCTGCCCGTGTGGCCGAAGCTGACAAGGTTACCTACGCCGCCTACCATCTTGAGGGCCCTGCCAGTCTTTGGTGGGAAAACATTGAAGCTATGCGTCCTGCTAGCCAAATCACTACTTGGGTTGAGTTCAGTGAGGCATTCCGTGAACATCACATCCCGGAAGGTCTCATGGATCGCAAGCGGGAGGAATTCTGAAATTTCACCCAGGGCCGGTTAACTGTGGATGGCTATAATCGCGAGTTTGGCAACTTGGCACGCTATGCACCTGAGGAAGTATCTACCGATGCCAAGAAGCAGGCGAGGTTCCGCAAGGGACTCAGCCCAGAACTCCGCCGAGATCTACGTCTGCACGAGTGCACTTCCTTCCAGAAGTTAGTAAACAAGGCTATCAGTGCTGAAACGGGCCAGACCGACTTCGAGGCCACACGCAAGCATGCTCGAGACTTTGGTTCCTCATCCGGCTCTGGCTCTGACAAGCGCCGTGTGTGGGTTCCTAACACTGCTCTGCCACCCAAGTACACACCGAGGCCATCCTATGAGGCGCCTCGCCCAACTCAACAATATGCACCTGCTAAGACCTATGGAGGACCACCTTCCAACTTTGCACCACGCACTAGCACGGTGACATGCTTCAAGTGTGGAGAACTGGGACACTACATGCGTGAGTGTCCTCAGAACCAACCAGGAAAACCCGTTGGCCGTGGTAAGCCAACCGGCAAGGTGAATAATGTCAAGCCAATCCCCACTTCACGTGGTCATGTCAACTATGTCTTTGCTGAGGAAGCTTATGAGGATCCTAACGTCGTCCTTGGTACGCTTCTCGTTAACTGCCATCCGGCATCTGTTCTTTTTGATACTGGAGCATCCCATTCGTTTATATCTGAGAGCTATGCTCGAATGCACAACATGACCTTTTGTGACATGTCTACTTCCATGGTTATTCAAACTCCTGGTTCAAAGTGGCAAACCTCTAGGGTAAGCCATCGAAATCAAATCCTTGTCGATAGACTTGTTTTCCTAGCATCTCTAATCGCTCTCAAGTCCTCGGACATAAACATCATTTTGGGTATGGATTGGATGACAACTCATTACGCCAAGATTGATTGCTATACTAGGACCGTTCAACTTACACACCCATCCGGCAAGATAGTCAATGTCTTGACCCAAATGGCTGAGCGTAAGCTCTACTCTCTTAATGCCAGACCTCTACCAGAACTCAAAGATATCCCGGTAGTCCGTGACTTTCCGGATGTCTTTCCAGAAGAACTGCCAGGAATTCCACCTGACAGAGATGTCGAGTTCGTGATAGATCTTATCCCTGGAACTGTCCCAATCTCTAGGAGACCTTATAAGATGTCACCACTAGAATTAGCTGAGCTTAAGAAACAACTCGATGAGTCCTTGCAGAAAGGTTTCATCCATCCTAGTTCTTCCCCTTGGGCTTGCCCCGTCCTCTTCGTCAAGAAGAAGGATGGAACGGAGCGGATGGTTGTAGATTACCGACCTGTCAATCTGGTCACCATAAAGAACAAGTATCCGCTTCCCAGGATCAACGACCTGTATGATCAGCTCGCTGGATCCTCAGTCTTCTCTAAGATGGATTTGAGGTTGGGTTACCATCAAATCAAAATCAAGAACGGGGACATTCCTAAAACGGCTTTTGTTACTCGTTATGGCCAATATGAGTACACCGTCATGTCCTTCGGATTAACCAATGCCCCAGCCACCTTTTCCTGGCTAATGAATTCTATATTCATGGAGTACTTGGATAAATTCGTCGTGGTATACCTCGATGATATACTCATCTATTCCAAGAACAAGGAAGATCATGCCGAGCATTTAAGGCTAGTATTGACGAAACTTCGAGAGCATCGCCTTTATGCCAAATTCTCTAAATGTGAATTCTGGTTGCCGGAAGTGACCTATCTAGGTCATGTGATTTCTGGCAAGGGTATTGCTGTCAATCCCGAGCGAGTTCAAGCCGTCCTTGATTGGACTCCCCCTGAATCGGTCAAGCAAGTTAGGAGTTTTCTTGGCTTAGCGAGCTATTGCCGACGCTTCGCCGAGAATTTCTCCAAGATCGCTAAACCTCTAACTGAACTCCTCAAGAAAGATAAAAAGTTTGAGTGAACCCCACAGTGCGAGTCCAGTTTTCAGGAACTGAAAAGACGCCTGACATCTGCACCTGTACTGGTACCACCAGACTTTTCCAAGGATTTTATAATCTATTGCGGCGCCTCGCGACAAGGACTAGGTTGCATACTCATGCAAGATCGTCAAGTGATTGCATACGCATCTCGACAGTTGCGTCCACATGAGGATAACTATCCTACTCATGATCTAGAGCTTGCAGTTGTAGTCCATGCACTCAAAACATGGCGACATTACCTCCTTGGTAATCGCTGTGAAATCTTCACTGATCATCAAAGTTTGAAGTACATCTTCACCCAACCGGATCTAAATCTCAGGCAAAGACGTTGGGTCGAGTTACTCACAGATTACGACTTAGGAATCACTTATACCCCTGGAAAGGCCAATGTCATGGCTGATGCGCTAAGTCGTAAGTCTTTTTGTAACAACTTAATGTTACAACAAGGGCAACCACTTCTCCACGAGGAATTTCGTAAGCTTAACCTTCACATTGTTCCTCGAGGATTCCTTTCCACCTTGGTGGCGAAACCTACCCTTATGGATCTAATTATAGCTGCCCAGAAGCGCGATAAAGGTATATCCCGACTCCAAGAGAGCATTGCTAGCGGACTCGCTAAAAGCTTCTCTATGGATGATCGATGTGTTGTTTTCTTTGAGAACCGTGTAGTGGTTCCCAAGAACCACCATCTACGGCAGTTAATCCTTAAGGAGGCTCATGAATCTCCTCTCACAATTCATCCTGGTAGTACCAAAATGTATCAGGACCTACGTCAGAGATTCTGGTGGACTAGGATGAAGAGAGAAATCGCTCAATTCATTGCTAACTGCGACGTTTGTCGTCGAGTTAAAGCAGAGCATCAGCGGCCTGCTGGCACCCTTCAACCTTTAGCTATTCCTGAATGGAAATGGGACAAAGTCGGTATGGACTTCATTACCGGGTTTCCCAGGACCAGGAAAGGGAATAATGCTATCTTCGTCGTTATCGACCGCCTCTCTAAAGTAGCTCATTTCCTGCCTGTTCGAGAGAGTATTACCGCTAGGCAGCTAGCAGACTTGTATGTCTCTCGGATAGTATCACTTCATGGTGTGCCGTTGGAGATTAACTCAGACCGTGGAAGTCTTTTCACTTCACGATTTTGGGAAAGTTTCCAGAATGCTATGGGAACTCATCTCTCCTTCAGTACCGCCTTCCATCCCCAGTCAAGTGGTCAAGTGGAACGAGTCAATCAAATTCTGGAAGACATGCTTCGAGCCTCTGTCATTTCTTTCGGTATGGAATGGGAAAAGTGTCTTCCATTTGCCGAATTCGCTTATAACAATAGTTATCAAGCCAGCTTGGGCAAAGCCCCCTTCGAATTTCTATATGGACGAAGGTGTCGAACACCACTTAACTGGTCAGAAACCGGGGAAAGACAATTCTTTGGCCCGGATATGATCCAGGAAGCAGAAGAGCAAGTTCGCATCGTTCGTGAGAAATTGAAAACAGCCCAGTCTAGCCAGAAGAGCCAATATGATAGTCATCATAAGGCTATGACTTTTGAAGTCAGCGATAAGGCTTACCTTCGGGTTACTCCTCTTAAGGGAACCCATCGTTTCGGTATCAAAGGCAAATTGGCCCCTCGTTACATCGGTCCTTTTCGCATTCTTGCCAAACGAGGAGAAGTTGCCTACCAATTGGAACTACCTCCGCACCTATCGAGAGTTCATGACGTGTTCCACGTTTCTCAACTCACGCGTTGCTTCTCGGATCCTATCCGCGGAGTGGACCACGAAACGCTTGATCTCCAGGACAATCTCACATATCGAGAATACCCCGTTCGTATTCTTGATCAAACTGAGCGCACCACTCGACGCCACAATATCAAGTTTCTCAAGGTTCAATGGTCACATCATTCCGAGAGTGAAGCTACTTGGGAAAGGGAGGATCGTCTTCGACTTGAGTACCCCACCCTCTTTCCGGAGGAACCCGAATCTCGGGACGTGATTCTTTTAAGTGGGGGCGAGTTGTCACATCCCTAGTTAGCACTTGCATTAGGACTAGCTAGAGTGTGCATCATGTTTACTTATCAAAGAAACTTGAAATGGGAATGACAGAAACCCCAGCACCCCTCTCCTAACAACTAGGGTTTGATAAAATCTTTTCCAATGTACCCAAAATGCCCTTAAAAATGTTCATCATTTCTGCCTTGGTCCTAAACCTCTGCCAAAAATGGTGCACAATTTTCTAGGACATCTAAGGTCTCTGGATTAAATCATATGGTATTTGTATTTGGGCATTTAAATGCTATAAAATATTTTAAATGCTCAAATAATCATAAACTATAATGTTCTATGCTGTTCATAATATATACAGTGGGCATGACAAGTTTTATGAGTTATAAAAATGTTCTGGCATTTTTATTAATTAAACAAAGTTGCAAAAGAAATGAAACAGAAAAGAAATAGGAAAAAAGAAAGAGAGAGAAAGAACTTACCTGAGCCCAGCACTGTTGCAGGCCGGCCCACCCCACCAGCGCCGCTTCTGTCGCCTTCCTCCTCGCGCCAGAAGGCAGCGCGCGTGGCCACCGCGCGCCGGCACGCGCCCGGCCACCTCCACCCTGCTTGCCTGCCTCCCCGACGGCCTGGACGCCTACATGCGTCGCCACGCAGCTGCCCCGACCCCTCTCTCACTTCCCCTCGTCCTCATATCCTTCCCCTGGCTCTCTCCCTCTCACCACCGAGCCGACCGTCGCCGCCGCTCGCCGTTGCCGCACCTAGAGCCTCCCCCTCGTCCCGTGACCATGTCCAGAAGGATCGCCGCGACGCCCTCTTCCTCCTCGCTGAGCCACGGATCGCCGGAAGCCCTGCAACACCTTCACGCCGTCGTCCCCCTCCTCGGATCGTCGGAGCACCTCGTCGTCGATTAAGAAGCTGCAGAGCATCCCCGACCTCTCCGTCGAGCTCGCTAGCACCGCTGTGAGCCCCTACGCCAAATCACTCCTTCCTCTGCTTCGTTTGCGCCGTGTAGCTGCTGCTCCGTTGATCACCGAATCCCACCACCGCCGTGCTTGCCGCCGGCGATGCTCCGGTGACCATTTTGTCACGGACGCATGTCCATCTCGCTCGCCGCAGCATGTAGATGAGCTTGGTGCCACGCACGCATCGCCTAGGCCACCGCAGCCGCGTCTCCACACACGCCCGAACGCCGGCCGCCGCTGTCGAGCTCATTGCCGTCGTCTCCGGCCACCACAGGCCCGGCGGCCACCACCTTTCGATGTGCATCGTCAAGGGCTCTCCAACGCGCCCAACCGCGGCTCGAGCCGTGCCCTGTAGACGTTTTCCGAAGCACGCCGCCGTGTTTGGCCTCGCCGGCGTCACTTCGCCGACGAGTTTGACTCGTTTGATCGGGGGGTTGACCACCCCTGGGTCGCTGACGTGTGGGCCACCCCTCCCCTAATTAGCTAGTTTAATTAAGTAAATGTTAATTAAATTAGTTAGTTAGTTTAGTCACTGACCCGTGGGCCCAGACCCCACTGACAGCTAATTAGTTCCTAGCTTAACACTAATTAACTTTGTTAATTAGCTATGACACTGACATGCCGGGCACACATGTCATGTTTGACCTGGACCAGCTCCTGTTGACCTGCTGACGCCAGCATGAGGTCATGCTGACGTAGTAAAGAGTTTCTGGAATTTAATTTAAATCTTAAATGATTTATGAATTTCAGAAAATACCCAAAACTTCTAAAAATCATATAAAATCAACCGTAGCTCAGGTGGAAATAATTTATATATGAAAAATGATCAGAAAAATCCAATCTTTCCAATGGCACTGGTTTCATGCATGTTTGAGCAAGTTAACCTTGCTGTATACATTAAAACATGATAATGCACTTAATTAAATAATAGTTTGAATTCCAATTTGAATCTTTGATTCAAATAGGCTCAAACCCTTCTGGTCATAGTTGCATTAGCCCAACACACATGCATCTTGCCATGTCATGATCATGCATCATATTGTTGCATTTGTTTGTTTAATGATTGTATCGCCGGTATTCTCTGTGTTAGGTCCTGCTCCCGAGGATACTGTTGCGTATCCAGTTGAAGAGCAGTACCCGACAACCACTTTGTCAGGCAAGCAATCATTGATCATTCCGATACAAACCCATCTTCTCGCTCCTGCTCTCTTTTACTGCATTAAGGCAACAGCGTGTGAACTACTACTTGCTGCGGTAGTTGAACCCTATTCCCTTGCATGACCTGTCATTGCCACAGTAAATAGTTGAAACCCACTAGCATGTGTAGGAGTTGATTGAGCCATGTGATGTGTGATCCACCATGCTATTTGCTTATGTTGCCTGCTATGCTTAGAGTTGTGTCTGGTCTGGTTCATCTGGGTGATGGATCAGAGTGAAATGATCATACCGATAAAGAGAAGGAAGTGTGGAATATGCTTGGTAAAGGTATCGATGAAAGGCCATGTAGGAGTACATGGTGGGTAGTTTCATTGGAATCGTCCATAGGACCCGAGATCTGTATGTGTGATTCAAGTTACAGTTACTACCACACATTGGGCCCTGAAATATGACCCCGCTCGACTTATTGACTGCCATGTTCTCTGTCCAGGAGTTGCACCTAGTTTCTGGTGTTTGTAGTTTACTGGTGGTCGTGCACAGCGCTGACCCTCGGGGTGGGCTGTGATGCGACAGGTACGTGGCACGGTGTACCGGTTGCCCGTTTGGTAACTCGGGAACCCTGTACACATCGTTTGGGGCCATGAGCAACACCTTGGCCGGATCTCCCCACGGATGGAACCCAAATAGGCGATAAACCTGGACGAGAGACTTGAGCTGTTGGTTAGGTCGTGGTTTACACCCACGTCGGCTTTCGCTTGAAGTCTGCCGAGCACATGTCGTGTGCAGACGCTAAGTGGTGAAAACATGTGTGAAGAAGTACAGCCCTGCAGGGTTATCAATCTATTCGAATAGCCGTTGTTCGCGGTACGGACTACTTGGTTACTCTTACAGTTCATAGACAAGTTGATGGATACTACTAAAAGCCTCAAGATAAGTGTGAGTACCGTGGATGGCCCTTCCGTAGGATGACGGAAGAGGATCCTCGGTAGTGTATTGTTGTGGTGAGTAGAGGACTCGTGTTCGTAATAACATCTTGCAATCTGTTGAGAGTTGTAGTATAGGTTAGCCAAGAGTCAAAGCTGGCTTTCTGCTATGAACTCCACTACCCCCTTTGATAATGTTGCATGTATGATAGGTTCTGTGGTAAGACTTCCTGAGTACCTATGTACTCATATTTGCTTAATAACTGTTGCAGAGGAGAACCCTGCCCCTGCTGATGGGTTCTACATAGACGTTGACGTCGACGAGTAGCTTGACACCCAGACGGAGATCCGGAGCTTGTGAAGGGCCTTGTAGATAGTCAAGCTACACCAAGCCTGTTTTATTTTCTAAGTTGTCTGTACTCAGACATGTAGCTTCCGCTTGTGCTTGTATGACTGTATGACTTGAGTGTTGGGTCATGTGACCCCTACCTATATGAATATGTTATGTATGGCTCTTGGAGCCTCTTAAATAAAGTACTTTGAGTCATAGAGTTCTGTTGTGATGCAATGTTGTATTTGCACATATTAAGCATATTGTGTGTATGATTGAAATGCTTGGTATGTGTGGGATCCGACACCTAGTTGTTTTCCTTTGGTAGCCTATCTTACAGGGAAATGCCTCCTAGTGTTTCCAATGAGCCTTGGTAGCTTGCTACTGCTCGGAACACGTAGGATGGCCGGCATGTGTCCTTCTTCGTTCCTGTGTCTGTCCCTTAGGGGAAATGTCACGCGTTGTTCCTTTAAGTCCATGTAGCTTGCTACGACTTGGGTTCATACGTTGATGACCGACACGTTCGTTGCTGGGTCATGGATGCATGTCTCTGTAATCTAGTGCCACTTTTGGTTTATAACTACCCATGTCGGCCCAGGTTCTCTGTCATATGGATGCTAGCGACACTGTCATATACGTGTGCCAAAATGCGCAAACGGTCCCGGGCCAGGTAAGGTGGCACCCATGGGGTACCGTGCGTGAGGCCGCAAAGTGATATGACGTGTTACAGCTAGATCGGTGTGACTTAGGATCCGGGTCCTGACATTGAGACTCTGGTGATCGGTGTAGATCTCGCAACGGTTACCTAGGAGGTAATGTCGCCAGGTATTAAGTGCATAGACTACGGCTGCAAGCTCTAGATCATGTGTAGGATAATTCTCCTCATGTGGATGCAACTGTCGAGATGCATAGGCAATCACATGACGATCCTGCATAAGAATGCAACCTAGTCCCTGTCGTGAGGCATCACAGTAGATAACAAAGTCCTTAGTGAAATCCGGTGGCACAAGTATGGGAGCAGAAGTCAGGCGTCTTTTCAGTTCCTGAAAACTATGCTCACACTGTGGGGACCACTCAAACTTTTTATCTTTCTTAATAAGTTCCGTGAGAGGTTTGGCCACTTTAGAGAAGTTCTCAACAAAGCGGCGACAATAACTGGCTAGACCAAGGAAACTCCTAACTTGTTTAACTGTTTCAGGCGGAGTCCAATCAAGAACGGCCAGAACTCTCTCGGGGTTGACAGCAATGCCCTTACCAGAGATTACATGGCCGAGATAGGTCACTTATGGCAACCAAAATTCGCACTTGGAGAACTTGGCATAAAGGCGGTGCTCTCTGAGTTTTTCTAGAACAAGTCTAAGATGTTCGGCATGCTCTTCCTCGTTCTTCGAGTAAATAAGAATATCATCGAGGTAAAACACGACGAACTTATCTAAATACTCCATGAAGATCAAGTTCATCAAGCGGGAGAAAGTGGCTGGAGCATTTGTTAGACCGAAAGACATGACGGTGTACTCGTACTGACCATAACGAGTGACAAAAGCCGTCTTGGGGTTGTCCCCATTTATAATCTTGATTTGATGGTATCCTAACCTCAAATCCATCTTGGAGAAGACTGAGGATCCAGCGAGCTGATCATACAGGTCGTTGATCCTGGGAAGCGGATACTTGTTCTTTACCGTGACCAAATTAACGGGACGATAATCTATGACCATCCGATCCGTACCATCCTTCTTTTTAACGAAGAGAACGGGGCAAGCCCAAGGAGAAGAACTAGGACGGATGAAACTCTTTTGCAAGGACTCATCAAGTTGTTTCTTACGCTCAGCTAGTTCTAAGGGTGCCATTTTGTAGGGTCTCCTAGAGATTGGAGCGGTTCCTAGGATAAGCTCTATAACAAACTCTACATCTTGATCAGGTGGAACACCTGGCAGTTCCTCTGGAAAGACATCCGGAAAGTCACGGACTACCGGAACATCTTCAAGATCTGGAAGAGGGCTGGCATTAAGAGAATAGAGTTGACGCTTTGCAAGTCTAGTGGTGAGAGTGACTATCTTACCAGATGGATGTATAAGCTGAATAGACCTAGTGAAGCAATCAATCTGGGCATGATGAGCTGTCATCCAGTCCATACCCAAGATGATATTAATATCTGAAGACTTGAGGGCTACAAGTGATGCAAGGAACACAAGTCTGTCGACAAGGATTTCATTACCATGGCTTACACTAGAAGTTTGCCATTTGGAACCAGGAGTTTGAATGAGTAGTGGGGAGGGCATATCACAAAATGACATGTCGTGCAAGCGGGCATAACTTTCGGAAATGAAAGAATGAGACGCTCCAGTATCGAATAGAACCGATGCCGGATGACAATTAACAAGGAGTGTACCAAGAACGACATCTGGATCATCATGAGCGTTTTTTGCTGAGACGTGATGCACACGTCCATGTTCGGTGGGAGCTGACTTGACACTGATCATCTTGCATGATGATTTATCACGTCTAACAGATTTGTCGGACTGGAATTGAACAACACGGGTCTGAGTGCAAATACGGGCAATGTGTCCCGGCTCTCCGCACTTGTAGCAAATCCTGGAGGTAGGACGTGGACCCGCATTGGCAAACGGTCCATCAATAGGCCTGGGTGGAGCATATTGCTGAACTGGAGGAGGTACCACATAAGATGGCCTCGGTGTACAACTGGGTGGAAGAACAGAGTTCGGAACCCAAATCCGGCGCTTCTGAGAACTAGAACCGGAGGAAGATCCCAAATCAAGGATGTGCTTACGAGACTCATCGTAAGTGAGCTGAGCTGTCTCTGCATTGATGGCCTTGTTCACAAGAGCATGGAATGTGTTGCAATGATGCAAGTGAAGATCACGACGCAGTTTGGGGTTGAGACCCTTCCGGAACCTAGCCTGCTTCTTGGCGTCCGTGGACACTTCTTCTGTAGCATAGCAGGCGAGGTTCTCAAACTCTCGACTATAAGCATCAACAGCCATCTTAGCCTGTGTAAGACTATAGAACTCTTATCTCTTACGATCGATAAGGGCTTGAGGGATATGATGCTCACGATAAGCCTCGGTGAAATCTCTCCAGGTAGGAATCTGGCCAGCTGGAATCATGGCCTCATAGTTCTGCCACCAAAGACTAGCAGGACCTTCCAGGTGATAAGTGGCATAGATGACCTTGTCATCTTCAGCTACGTTCGCAGAACGCAGCTTGTGAGTGATACAACGGAGCCAGTCATCTGCATCGAGTGGCTCAATGGAATGATGGAAGGTGGGTGGTTTCAGACGAATGAAGTCGTGGATGGTTGCTGATTCCTTGCACTGATGTGCGGTGTTCTCCTCAATACGTGCCAACAAACGGTTAGACTCACGCTTGTTTCTCTCCATCTCTAACATTAACTCTACCAACGAAGGCAGGTCGGGAGGATCCTCCTCATCCCTACCACCTTCGTGGTTCTGCCTACGAGCAGCTGAGCTTGGCTTAACTGAAGAAATCCTGAGAAGCGAAACCGAAGACGGAAACATCAACAACTATAGGATGCATAAGATAGAACAAGACATTAGTATCTCTCAAACTACTAGGATAATTCCGGCAGCATAATGGCAGTAAAATGCTCAGAATGAGACATCCTGCTAACAAAGGGTAGTTCAACATCTCAACATCATCACTCAAGGTACTGTGATAGTACTAAATAAACTATACTGGAAGAACTTGAAAACAGGAGTAGGACTCTGATCAACCAATCCTAAGGGACTACGGAGTAGTAACTCGTGATCCTGATAGACGAAGAGAAAGCCTAGTTCCTTAACCCCGCAGGAAAGGTAGAATGACTCAGATCAGAATACATGAGGTATAAGGAGTAAAAAGAGCCTTACGTTCCCTTCCACAATCAATTCCCTTATATAACTAAAGAATTTCTCGACTCAACTTCGACCAGTTTGGCTTGGTAATCCTACATGCAGTCAGGCTCTGATACCAACGCTGTCGGGACCCCGATCCTAAGTCACGCCGGTCTAGAATGTAACATACCATATCACTTGGCGGCCTCAAGCACGGTATCCCCACGGGTGCCACCTTACCTGGCCCGGGACCGTTTGCGCATTTTGGCTCACGTATATGATAGTGTCGCTAGCATCCATATGACGGAGAACTCGGGCCGACATGACCAGTTATAAACCAAAAGTGGCACTAAATTACAGAGACATGCATACGTGACCCAGCAACGAACGTGTCGGTCATCAACGTATGAACCCAAGTCGTAGCAAGCTACAGGGACTTAAAGGAACAACGCGTGACATTTCCCCTAAGGGACAGACACATGAACGAAGAAGGACACATGCCGGTCAGCCTAAGTGTTCCGAAGCAGTAGCAAGCTACCAAGGCTCAGTGGAAGCACTAGGAGACATTTCCCTGTAAGATAGGCTACCAAGGGTAAACAACTAGGTGTCGGATCCCACACATACCAACATTTCAATAACATACACACAATATGCTCAATATGTGCAAATACAACATGGCATCACAACAAGACTCTAATAAACAAAGTATTTATTCATTAGGCTCCGAGGAGCCAGATATTACAAACATGGGTCTCACGACCCAACATTCAGAGCATACAAACAACAAGCGGAAGCACAACATGTCTGAGTACAGACAACTACAAATGAAAAAAGCTGAAGAGCCTGACTATCTACAACACTCGTCCAAGAACATAGCTGAGGTACAAGCTACTTGTCGAAGTCCAAGCGGAACTACTAGTGAGACATCAATCTCATCTGCAAAACATAAATTAAGCAAACATGAGTACAAAGGTACTCAGCAAGACTTACATCAGATCCTATCATACATGCACTTGTATCAAGATGGCAAAGTGGGGTTTAGTTGCAGCAAGCCAGCTTTGACTAAGTGGCTATCCTTAGGGATGGCAATGGGGACAATCCCCTATGGGGATACCTGCAACATCCCCATCCCCATTTATTCCCTATCATCCCATCCCCATCCCCGTTTACATGACTGGGGATGAAATTTCCCCATACCCATGCCCCACTAGGGAACGGGGCCCCATTAGGGTCCCCATCCCCATAAACAAATACTCATATACATAATATGCACCCTATAATCAACATACATAAATGGTGTTCTCCTTGTCCTGCTAATGCATATCTAGGTCGTACTAACTTCTTGGTCATGATGGCAGCTGAGATGAGGACGTGAGATAGGTACAATATTTTTTTCGGAGCTTTTTTTGTTTTCGCAAGTTTCTTGTGAATATTTAAGGTTGACCGTAGTGTCACAGTTACTAATCGGGTCCCCGATGGGTATTGGGTCTCGGGAATAGGATATCGTCCCCATCCCCATTGTACCCTATGGGGAATAAATTAGTTTGGTAAATATCCCCATGGGGATGTTTTTCGCCCATCCCCACCCCCTAATAGATGAAATCCCCATGGGTTTGGCGGGTATGGGGCCCCATTGCCATCCCTGTACTACGATTGCTGGTAACTTTGAGGTGGCGCACACGAGTCCATTAAGCACCACACAATACACCACTATGGATTCATCCCCGTCTCCCTACGAGAAGGCCATCCATAGCACACACACTTGTCTTGAGTATTTTAGAGTACCCACTTCCAGTTGTCTATGTACCATGTAAGCATCCAAGAAGTCCATAACCGTGGACCTGGCTATTCGAATAGATCATGTTAACCCTGCAGGGGTGTACTTCTTCACACACGATCTCGCCACTTACCGCCATGTACATCTCATGTATCTCGGCAACCTTCAAGCGGAAGCCTGGCGAGGGTGTCGGCCACGACCTAACTAACCACACAAGACTCTAGTCCAGGTTTATCGCCTATTTGGGTTCCATCCGTAAGGAGATCCGACCGGGGTGTCGCTCACGGCCCCAAATGATGTGCGCAGGGTTCCCAAGCCCACCTCGCCGAGTGGATCTATGTCAGGACCCCAATCCTAAGTCACACCGATCTAGCTGTAACACGTCATATCACTTTGCGGCCTCACGCACGGTAACCCCACAGGTGCCACCTTACCTGGCCCGGGACCGTTTGCGCATTTTGGCACACGTATATGACAGTGTCGCTAGCATCCATATGACAGAGAACCCGTGCCGACATGGCTAGTTATAAACCAAAAGTGGCACTAGATTACAGAGACAGGCATTCATGACCCAGCAACGAACGTGTCGGTCATCAACGTATGAACCCAAGTCGTAGCAAGCTACATGGACTTAAAGGAACCACGCGTGACATTTCCCCTAAGGGACAGACACAGGAACGAAGAAGGACACATGCCGGCCAGCCTACGTGTTCCGAGCAGTAGCAAGCTACCAAGGCTCATTGGAATCACTAGGAGGCATTTCCCTGTAAGGTAGGCTACCAAACGAAAACAACTAGGTGTCGGATCCCACACATACCAAGCATTTCAACCATACACACAATATGCTCAATATGTGCAAATACAACATTGCATCACAACAGAACTCTATGACTCAAAGTACTTTATTTAAGAGGCTCCAAGAGCCATACATAACATATCCATACAGGTAGGGTCACATGACCCAACACTCAAGTCATACAGTCATACAAGCACAAGCAGAAGCTACATGTCTGAGTACAGACAACTTAGAAAATAAAACAGGCTTGGTGTAGCCTGACTATCTACAAGTCCCTTCACAAGCTCCAGATCTCCGTCTGGGTGTCAAGCTACTCGTCGACGTCAACGTCTATGTAGAACCCATCAGCAGGGGCAGGGTTCTCCTCTGCAACAGTTATTAAGCAAACATGAGTACAAAGGTACTCAGCAAGTCTTACCACAGAACCTATCATACATGCAACATTATCAACAGGGGGCAGTGGAGTTTATAGCAGAAAGCCAGCTCTGACTCTTGGCTAACCTATACTACAACTCTCAACAGATTGCAAGATGTTATTACGAACACGAGTCCTCTACTCACCACAACAATACTCTACCAAGGATCCTCTTCCGTCAACCTACGGAAGGGCCATCCACGGCACTCACACTTATCTTGAGGCTTTTAGTAGTATCCATAAACTTGTCAATGAACTGTAAGAGTAACCAAGTAGTCCGTACCGCGAACAACGACTATTCGAATAGATTGATAACCCTCCAGGGGTGTACCTCTTCACACACGCTCCCACCACTTATCGCTATTTACTCGACGTGTACTCGGCAACCTTCAAGCGGAAGCCCAGCGAGGGTGTCGGCCACGACCTGACTAACTACTCAAGTCTCTCGTCCAGGTTTATCGCCTATTTGGGTTCCATCCGTGGGGAGATCCGGCCGGGGTGTCGCTCACGGCCCCAAACGATGTGTACAGGGTTTCCGAGTCACCAAACGGGCAAATGGTACACCGTGCCACGTACCTGTCGCATCACAACCCACCCCGAGGGTCAGCGCTGTGCATGACCTCCAGTAAACTATAAACACCAGAAACTAGTTGCAACTCCTGGACAGAGATCGAGGGTAATTAATAAGCCGAGAGGGTCAATTAAGGATCCCAATGTGTGGTAGTAGCTGTAACTTGAACCACACATACAGATCTCGGGTCCTATGAATGATTCCAATGAAACAACCCACCATGTACTCCTACATGGCCTTTCATCGATACCTTTACCAAGCGTATTCCACACTTCCTTCTCTTTATCAGTATGATCATTTCACTCTGATCCATCACCCAGATGAACCAGACCAGACACAACTCTAAGCATAACAGGCAACATAAACAAATAGCATGGTGGATCACACATCACATGGCTCAATCAACTCCTACACATGCTAGTGGGTTTCAACTATTTACTGAGGCAATGACAGGTCATGCAAGGGAATTGGGTTCAACTACCGCAGCAAGTAGCAGTTCACACGCTGTTGCCTTAATGCAGTAAAAGAGAGCAGGAGCGAGAAGATTGGGTTTGTATCAGAATGATCAATGATTGCTTGCCTGACAAAGTGGTTGTCGGGTACTGCTCTTCAACTGGATACGCAGCAGTATCCTCGGGAGCAGGACCTAACACAGAGAATACCGGCGATACAATCATTAAACAAACAAATGCAACAATATGATGCATGCTAATGACATGGCAAGATGCATGTGTTTTGGGCTAATGCAACTAAAACCAGAAGGGTTTGAGCTTATTTGAATCAAAGATTCAAATTGGCAACTTTAGCTATTATTTAATTAAGTGCATTATCATGTTTTAATGTATACAGGAAGGTTAACTTGCTCAAACATGCATGAAACCAGTGCCATTGGAAAGATTGGATTTTTCTGATCATTTTTCATATATAAATTATTTCCATCTGAGCTACGGTTGAATTTATATGATTTTTTGAAGTTTAGGCATTTTCTGGAATTTTCTGAATTATTTTTAAATCTAAAAATCCCAGAAAAACCTTTACTGCGTCAGCATGACATCCTGCGGACGTCAGTCAGTCAACAGGAGCTAGTCCAAGTCAAACATGACATGTGGGCCCGGCATGACTGTGTCATAGCTAACTAACAAAATTAATTAGTGAACTAATTAGCTGTCACTGGGGTCTGGGCCCACGGGTCAGTGACTAAACTAACTAACTAATTAAATTAACATTTAAATAGTTAAACTAGCTTATTAGGAAAAGGGTGGCCCACACGTCAGTGACCCAGGGGTGGTCAACCCCCCGGTCAAACGAGTCAAACTCCCCGGCGAAGTGACGCCGGCGAGGCCAAACACGGCGGCGTGCTTCGGAAACCGCCCACAGGGCACGGTTCGAGCTGCGGTTGGGCACGTTGGAGAGCCCTCGTCGTTGCGCGTCGAACGGTGGTGGTCGCCGGACCTGTGGTGGCCGGAGACGACGGCAACGACCTCGACGGCGGCGCTGGCGTTCGGGCGTGTGTGGAGACGCGGCTGCAGTGGCCTAGGCGATGCATGCGCAGTACCTAGCTCATCTACGTGCTGCAGCGAGCGAGATGGACATGTGCCAGTGACCAAATGGTCACCGGAGCATCGGCGGCGGCGAGCACGGCGGCGGTGAGTTTCGGTGATCAACGGAGCGGCGGCTACACGGCGCAAACGAAGCGGAGAAGAGAGGGGTTCGGCGTAGGAGCTCACAGCGGTGCTAACGAGCTCGACGGAGAGGTCGGGGACGCGCTGCAGCTTCTTAATCGACGGCGAGGTGCTCCGGCGATCCGAGGTTGGGGACGGCGGCGTGAAGGCGTTGCAGGGCTCCCGGCAATCCGTGGCTCAGTGAGGAGGTAGAGGGCGTCGCGGCAAACCTTTTGGACACGGTCACGGGACGAGGGGGAGGGTCTAGGTGCGGCAACAGCGAGCGGCGGCGACGAGCGGCTCGGTGGTGTGAGGGAGAGGGCCAGGGAAGGCGACGGGGATGAGGGGAAAGTGCGAGAGGGGTCGGGGCAGCTGCGTGGCGACGCCAGGAGACGTCTAGGCCGTCGGGAGGCAGGCAGGCAGGGTGGAGGCGGCCGGGCGCGTGCCGGCGCGCGGCGGCCACGAGCGCTACCTTCTGGCGCGAGGAGGAAGGCGACAGAAGAGGGCTGGTTGGCTGGGCCGGCCTGCAACAGTGCTGGGCCCGAGGTAAGTCCTTTCTCTCTTTCTTTTCTTTCCTATTTCTTTTCTGTTTCATTACTTTTGCAACTTTGTTTAATTAATAAAAATGCCAGAACATTTTTATAACTCATAAAACTTGTCATGCCCACTGTATATAATATGAACAATATGGAACATTATAGTTTATGATTATTTGAGCATTTAAAATATTTTATAGCATTTAAATGCCCAAATACAAATACCATATGATTTAATCCAGAGCCCTTGGATGTCCTAGAAAATTGTGCACCATTTTTAGCAAAGGTTTGAGACCAAGGCAGAAATGATGAACATTTTTTAAGGGCATTTTGGGTACATTGGAAAATATTTTATCAAACCCTAGTTGTTAGAAGAGGGGTGCTGGGGTTTCTGTCATTCCCATTTCAAGTTTCTTTGATAAGTAAACATGATGCACACTCTAGCTAGTCCTAATGCAAGTGCTAACTAGGGATGTGACAACTCACCCCCACTTAAAAGAATCGCGTCCCGAGATTCGGGTTCCTCCGGAAAGAGGGTGGGGTACTCAAGTCGAAGACGATCCTCCCTTTCCCAAGTAGCTTCACTCTCGGAATGATGTGACCATTGAACCTTGAGAAACTTGATGTTGTGGCGTCGAGTGGTGCGCTCGGTTTGATCAAGAATACGAACGGGGTATTCTCGATATGTGAGATTGTCCTGGAGATCAAGCGTTTCGTGGTCCACTCCGCGGATAGGATCCGAGAAGCAACGCCTGAGTTGAGAAACGTGGAACACATCATGAACTCTGGATAGGTGCGGAGATAGTTCAAATTGGTAGGCAACTTCTCCTCGTTTGGCAAGAATGCGAAAAGGACCGATGTAACGAGGGGCCAATTTGCCTTTGATACCGAAGCGATGGGTTCCCTTAAGAGGAGTAACCCGAAGGTAAGCCTTATCGCCGACTTCGAAAGTCACGGCCTTATGATGACTACCATATTGGCTCTTCTGGCGAGACTAGGCTGTTTTCAATTTCTCACGAACGATGCGAACTTGGTCTTCTGCTTCCTGGATCATATCCGGGCCAAAGAATTGTCTTTCCCCGGTTTCTGACCAGTTAAGAGGTGTTCGACACCTTCGTCCATACAGATGGCTTGATAACTATTGTTATAAGCGAATTCGGCAAATGGAAGACACTTTTCCCATTCCATACCGAAAGAAATGACAGAGGCTCGAAGCATGTCTTCCAGAATTTGATTGACTCGTTCCACTTGACCACTTGACTGCGGATGGAAGGCGGTACTGAAAGAGAGATGAGTTCCCATAGCATTCTGGAAACTTTCCCAAAATCGTGAGGTGAAAAGACTTCCACGGTCTGAGTTAATCTCCAACGGCACACCATGAAGTGATACTATCCGAGAGACATACAAGTCTGCTAGCTGGCTAGCGGTAATGCTCTCTCGAACAGGCAGGAAATGAGCTACTTTAGAGAGGCGGTCGATAACGACGAAGATAGCATTATTCCCTTTCCTGGTCCTGGGAAACCCGGTAATGAAGTCCATACCGACTTTATCCCATTTCCATTCAGGAATAGCTAAAGGTTGAAGGGTGCCAGCAGGCCGTTGATGCTCTGCTTTTACTCGACGACAAACATCGCAGTTAGCAATGAATTGAGCGATTTCTCTCTTCATCCTAGTCCACCAGAATCTCTGATGTAGGTCCTGATATATTTTGGTACTACCGGGACGAATCGTGAGAGGAGATTCATGAGCCTCCTTAAGAATCATTTGTCGTAGTTGTTGTTTCTTGGGTACCACCAAGCGGTTCTCGAAATACACAACACCTTGATAATCCATAGAGAAACTCCTAGAAACTCCGCTAGCGATGTTCTCCTTGATTCGAGATATGCCTTTATCCTACCGCTGGGCAACTATGATTTGATCCATAAGGGTAGGTTTCGCCACCAAGGTGGAAAGGAATCCTCGAGGAACAATGTGAAGGTTAAGCTTACGAAATTCCTCGTGGAGAAGTGGTTGCCCTTGTTGTAACATTAAGTTGTTACAATAAGACTTACGACATAGGGCATCAGCCATGACATTGGCCTTTCCAGGGGTATATGTGATTCCTAAGTCGTAGTCTGTGAGCAACTCAACCCAACGTCTTTGCCTGAGATTTAGATCCGATTGGGTGAAGATATACTTCAAACTTTGATGATAAGTGAAGACTTCACAACGATTACCAAGGAGGTAATGTCGCCATGTTTTGAGAGCATGGACTACAGCTGCAACCTCTAGATCATGAGTAGGATAGTTATCCTCATGTGGACGCAACTGTCGAGATGCGTATGCAATCACTTGACGATCTTGCATGAGTATGCAACCTAGTCCTTGTCGCGAGGCGTAGCAGTAGATTATAAAATCCTTGGAAAAGTCTGGTGGTACCAGTACAGGTGCAAATGTCAGGCGTCTTTTCAGTTCCTGAAAACTGGACTCGCACTGTGGGGTCCACTCAACTTTTTATCTTTCTTGAGGAGTTCAGTTAGAGGTTTAGCAACCTTGGAGAAATTCTCGACGAAGGGTCGGCAATAGCTCGCTAAGCCAAGGAAACTCCTAACTTGCTTGACCGATTCAGGGGGAGTCCAATCAAGGACGGCTTGAACTCACTCGGGATTGACAGCAATACCCTTGCCAGAGATCACATGACCTAGATAGGTTACTTCCGGCAACCAAAATTCACATTTAGAGAATTTGGCATAAAGGCGGTGCTCTCGAAGTTTCGTCAATACCAGCCTTAAATGCTCGGCATGATCTTCCTTGTTCTTGGAATAGATGAGTATATCATCGAGGTATACCACGACGAATTTATCCAAGTACTCCATGAATATAGAATTCATTAGCTGGGAAAAAGTAGCTGGGGCATTGGTTAATCCGAAGGACATGACGGTGTACTCATATTGGCCATAACGAGTAACAAAAGCCGTTTTAGGAATGTCCCTGTTCTTGATTTTGATTTGATGGTAACCCAACCTCAAATCCATCTTAGAGAAGACTAAGGATCCAGCGAGCTGATCATAGAGGTTGTTGATCCTGGGGAGTGGATACTTGTTCTTTATGGTGACTAGATTGACAGGTCGGTAATCTACAACCATCCGCTCCGTTCCATCCTTCTTCTTGACAAAGAGGACGGGGCAAGCCCAAGGGGAAGAACTAGGACGGATGAAACCTTTTTGCAAGGACTCATTGAGTTGTTTCTTTAGCTCAGCTAATTCTAGTGGTGCCATCTTATAAGGTCTCCTAGAGATTCGGACAGTTCCTGGAATAAGATCTATCACAAACTCGACATCTCTGTCAGGTGGAATTCCTGGCAGTTCTTCTGGAAAAACATCCGGAAAGTCACAGACTACCGGGATATCTTCGAGTTCGGGTAGAGGGCTGGCATTAAGAGAGTAGAGCTGACGCTCAGCCATTCGGGTCAAGACATTGACTATCTTGCCGGATGGGTGTGTAAGTTGAACGGTCCTAGTATAGCAATCAATCTTGGCGTAATGGGTTGTCATCCAATCCATACCCAAGATGATGTTTATGTCCGAGGACTTGAGAGCGATTAGAGATGCTAGGAAAACAAGTCTATCGACAAGGATTTCATTTTCATGGCTTACCCTAGAGGTTTGCCACTTTGAACCAGGAGTTTGAATAACCATGGAAGTAGGCATGTCACAAAAAGTCATGTTGTGCAATCGAGCATAGCTCTCAGATATGAACGAATGGGATGCTCCAGTATCGAAAAGAACAGATGCCGGATGGCAGTTAACGAGAAGCGTACCAAGGACGACGTTAGGATCCTCATAAGCTTCCTCGGCAGAGACATAGTTGACATGACCACGTGCAGTGGGGATTGGATTGACATAATTCACCTTGCCGGTTGGCTTACCACGGCCAACGGGTTTTCCTGGCTGGTTCTGAGGACACTCACGCATGTAGTGTCCCGGTTCTCCACACTTGAAGCAGGTCACAGTGTTAGTGCGTGGAGCGAAGTTGGAAGGTGGTCCTCCATAGGTCTTAGCAGGTGCAAACTGTTGAGTTGGGCGAGGCGCCTCATAGGATGGCCTCGGTGTGTACTTGGGTGGCAGAGCAGTGTTAGGAACCCACACACGACGCTTGTGAGAGCCAGAGCCGGATGAGGAACCAAAGTCTCGAGTATGCTTGCGGGTGGCCTCGAAGTCGGTCTGGCCCGTTTCAGCACTGATAGCCTTGTTTACCAACTTCTGGAAGGAAGTGCACTCGTGCAGACGTAGATCTCGGCGGAGTTCAGGGCTGAGTCCCTTGCGGAACCTCGCCTGCTTCTTGGCATCGGTTGATACTTCCTCAGGTGCATTGTGGGGACCCCGACTTAGAAGTCGAGATCACCGAATGCACGTGTACAGTGATCCCAGAGATCAATGCTCACTGAACACACAGAAGCTGAAATAACAAGAGTCTTACATCCATACAATAGTCTTACACGAATTAAGGCCGTTATGGCCAAGTCTTACATAGATAGAGCCTCACCGGCTGAATAGGAAATAACTCAAATAGCGGAAGTCTTCGATAAACGGGTAGAACCCATGCCATCTGCCTTAACCCTACAGGCATTCTGACTGGGATAGCGTCCTAGTTCGCATGTTCGTCTCCAAAGAACTCTTCCTCATAATCCTGCTCTTCCATGCCTGGCCAATTAAATAACCAGTGGCAAGCCAATGAGTACTTTGAATGTACTCGCAAGCAACCCATGATGTGGTAACAATGCAGTGGATCAATAATGAACAATCTAGCAGGAAGCTAGAACAATATGCTATCATCAAGTTTATGCATCAATAACCTCGCGTAACCTCGAGAACAGGTTACCGACATCAACATGAATATGATTCAACTAATCGAGTCAAGTCACCATCCTTGACTTGTCACACACATTCCAACACTGATGAAGTAAAATTCTGGACATAGTTTAAGTAGCACCACCCAACTGTCCATGATCGTGTTCACGGCTATTCGAATAGTTTTACACTCTGCAGAGGTTGCGCACTTTACCCACAAGATCCGGGGAACTTCCGTGTCATCCACGACCCGTGGTACCTCAAGTACCCGGGGTAAGCACCCGATCATTACCTTTCCTTAGACGACACTAACATAGAGTCCACTCGTTGGCACACGGCCCTCGGGTACAAACAATAGATCACGGGACTTGCCCTAATTTCAATGTTCACGCGTACCCGAAGGGACCAACGATGTGTCCGGTGCCCTGTGAAAACAGTCATGGTCGTCTATCCAAGCACGACCCCGTCCCGGGAAAGACCTCAAGTCCTCCCGTCACTAGTAATGCGGGCACCATGCTAGTATCGACCTAAGTAATCAATTAAGCCCCGACCCATAAGGGGTAGTGTGGTTGCACATATTTGGTTGGGACGGTAGTCACACATAAATCTAATCCATCATTCCACCATGCACATGATCTACCGGCACATCACTTCTTTCTCAAGTGATGACCTAACACTTTATCACCCTCGGGCATTAGGGGCACCCGATGGGTTCATGCAAAGATTTCAACTACGAGGGTTCATATCACACATGCATCATATAAGCATCATGACCAACTATTTGCATGTCATCTAGTGCATGGCAAGATCAACAATAAGGCATGCCTCATGTGGTGGTTCATCTAGGTTACCATCGTAACCCTATCATCATGCATCGGAAACACACGGGTTCCGAGAACAAGTGTATCATGGTCAAAAAGGCTGCTTCCCTGGATTGGCTTGGTCTTCAAAGTCTTCAAATCCTTCTCCTTCTTCTTCCACAGCAACTTCGTCAAATACGGGATCTATACGTCGCATAATAACCACGGGAAAATAAGAATACAAACAATACAGAAAAATCAAAGTGCTCAGAAAAATGTCAACTCATTTTTGTAAAATACTAGAGGGATTTCTATGATGGGGAAAAATCTTAGTTGGAGTTTTGGAGTTACAGAATAGGACATATTGATATTTGAACAGGAGTTATACTGCTCAAATTTGAATTTAAATTTGAACAGTACAGAAAAGTCTCATGAATTTGAATGAAAGTGGTACCATTAAATAGGTTGGAATATTGCAAGATTTTAGGAGTTGAAAATATTTAATTTGGATCAATATTCTTTTCTGTATAAATGTTTAAAACATCCACAGAAAAGAAAAATGAAAAAGGGTCCTGTGCACTGGGCCAGAGGAGGCCAAAGTGCATGGCCCAGACGGACTGGCCCTGCCGCACGGAGCCAGCGCGCGCGCACGTCAGGTTTTCAAACCTGACGGGCGGGGCCCGTGGGTCAGCGGCACAGAGGAGGGGGAGAGAGGTGGGGGGATGACAGGCGGGGCCCGCCTGTCATCTCTAACCCCACGGCCACGGCGGCGGCGAGCTCACCGGCAAAGATTCCGGCCACGGCGACGGCAACGGAGGGCAGGGTTGAGCTCAGCGGCGTGTCGCGGTTGCAGTGGTGGTAGTGCGGCACGACGGGGAGTCCTGGTTCACCGGCGGCGAGGTGGGGCGGCGGATTCTCGTCGGAGGGTGGTGGCTGCGGCTGTTTCCGGCTGCCACGGAGAGGGGAAACAGGGGGAAAATGATCAGTGGAGTGCGGCGGTTCCGAAACGAGTGGAAGGAGAGGCAGGGGAGGCCCGTACCTCGAGATCGCCGGCGGCCCGACGCGGCGGAGCTCCGGTCGATCCCGAGCACTGGGGCGTCCTGGGGAGGAGTGGAGGGTGATGGGGGTCTCAGTGGAGAGGTGTGAGGCTGGTGATGGTGCTGGAGAGGCTCGGGAGGGCCTTATATAGCCCCGCCCGTGGTTCACCGTGGACCCGTGCGCCGGCGAGGTTGCAGGCGAGGCTAGAGAGGGTTCTGGAGCTTGGGAACACGCCGGGGAGGTCCGTGGACTAGCTCCACGTCCAGTTGAGGGGATAAGAGGAGCGGGGGAGCGTCGGAGGAGCGCGCGCGTGTGAAGCAGAGGAATGGACGAAGCGGGCGGCTGGTGCGCGTGCGACGACGTTCACTGGAGGGCGCAGGAGGAGGGGGGACAGCGCCGGGGAGGTCGCGGACGTCGAGGCGCCTCGACTGGCGCGAGGGGGAGGCTCGAGGTTGTCGGGGGAGGCCGATTGGTCGGAGCCAGCGTGCGGAGGGCACTGTTCGCGCGCTCCAGAGCATGCGTATTGCTGGCATCAGCGTGCTCTCGCCGGTTTGGTCCGATCCAGCGTGTCCAACAGTGTCTAGCACGTTGTAGGAGGAGTAAAGAAATGCCCTGAGGCCTTGGATGCCCTGGGGATGCAGAGAGAGAGGGAGAGGGCTGGTGAAATGGTGAAAGTTGGCTGTGCAGCAAGGTAAAACAAGGGTTTCACCCTTCAATCATGGAGTTGAGGTGCTGGGGGAGTTACTGGAGGTAGCTGGTAACTCAGTGAGCCTGTGGTAAGAAGTTGAGGCCATGGAGAAAAGTGAAAGTGGTCAAATTGGAGGTTTTAGCATTTCTGCAGAAGGTGTTTGATCAGTGTTTGATCAAGTAAATGAAGTCCACTTGACATGGCACTTCACAGGGTTGAAAGACATGAGAAAATAGGGTGCTTCACCAAATTTGGGCTCATTTGAAGAAACTAGCCAATGTAACTTTGGTGAACCCTAGAAATCAACAGAAACAGTTTCATCTTGATTGAGTCAAGCTAATCATCTCCCCTTGATGCACCACTTGGTGTAGCATCATCATTTGGGGTATTGATCATGCCCACAAAGTTTGAAGCTCCAGATAAAAAGTTGGTAATGTAAAGTTGTTCAAATTTGCATTTGAACAGAAAGGGTTTTGAGGTGATCTGATCAAGTTGCTCTATTCAAATTCTTGTGCCATTTGGTCTAGGTGCCTTATTAGGCCATACTAGCATGTGCACCAAGTTTGAGAGCATTTGGACAAGTTTGGCAATGTAAAGTTGCTCAAACTTCAAATATGGACAGAATGGTTATGAAGGGGTTTGAGGATGTTTTCTTGCTTCCCAAGGCATGGGACTTGGCAAGATCATCAAATATGTCATATATGACATGATAGAATTTTCCCTGGAATTTTTGGAGAAAAATTCCTTTGTAAACATTTCAAAAGCTTGAAATATCCAGAAAGGGTTTTAGAGGGTTTAGCCCATTATTTTGAACATGACCAAGTGTTGAAACTCTTATATATGGACAATATATGTCCTATGAGTCTCTCTGAATTTTGGTAAATATTTTTGAAACAGTTAAATAATTTTCCCCTATTAAAGACCATTTCTGGCCTTAAGAAAAAGCTTTTAAATAAAATAGGAAAATAACTTTTAAAATTATACCTTTGTGGTTTCTGGGAGTCCTATAACTACTAGGTCTCAAATAAACCTTTTGAAATAATTTTCTCACCCTAAATCAAGTACTTGCAGTGCAAATCTCAATTCAGGGGTTTTTGAAAAACTAAATTTATAAAATACTTGTTGGCCAAATTAATTTTGTAAGAAAATACTATACTGTTATATAACACTTGGCATGATCATTGGGCAGAAGTTTTGAGTATAGAGATGAAATCTATAAGAGATCATAGTTGACTTTAATGAGCACAAGAAAAAGCAAATGAAGAAAACTCAATTCCAACTAAAAGCCAAATGATGCTAAAAAAATTGTTGGTCCAAATTTTCATGCTTCAAAGTTACAAATAACATGTTACAAAATGCAGGGTGTGACAGACCTACCCCCCTTACAAGAATCTCGTCCCCGAGATTCCTAAACTAGGGCTTAAAAGAGATCGGGAAACTCGGATCTAAGATAGTCTTCTTGTTCCCAGGTTGCTTCTGCTTCGGTGTGGTTGCTCCACTGGACCTTGAAGTACTTGATGGTACGGCTCCGCATACGTCGTTCTGCTTCGTCCAGAATGCGAATGGGCTTCTCGCGGTAGGTCAAATCAGGCTGCAGATCAATGGCTTGGTGATCCACATCCTTGTAGAGATTGGGCTTGTCTGGAACTTGGAGACATTTCCGGAGTTGTGACACATGGAACACATTGTGCACATCGGATAGCTCAGGTGGTAGTTCCAACTGATAAGCCACTTCTCCTCGTCGTGCAGCGATCTCGAAGGGTCCAATGAACCTTGGTGCGAGCTTCCCCTTGACGTGGAAACGCTTGGTTCCCTTCAGAGGAGTTACCCACAGGTACACATGGTCCCCGACATGGAAACTCATGTCTCGGCGTCGAGTGTCAGCGTAACTCTTCTGCCTTGACATGGCTGCCTTTAATCGCTCTCTGACTAGTTGGACTTGCTCTTCTGCTGCGCGGAGATTATCCGGTCCAAAGACTAGTCCTTCTCCAGTGTCTGACCAGTTGAGGGGTGTGCAACATCTGCGTCCGTACAACACCTCAAATGGTGCCATCTGAAGGCTTGACTGGTAACTGTTGTTATAGGAGAACTCGGCAAAAGGGAGACAGTCTTCCCACTTGGCTCCATATGCCAGGACACAGGCTCGGAGCATGTCTTCGAGAATCTGATTGACTCGCTCAGTTTGACCTCCGGTCTGTGGGTGGAAAGCTGTGCTGAAAGACAACTTGGTTCCCAAGGCTTCTTGGAACTTCTTCCAGAACCTTGAGGTGAACTGGGTTCCTCGATCTGACACAATCTCCTTGGGAACACCGTGAAGACTTACAATTCGGTCAATGTAGAGAGCTGCCAGCCGGTTGCCATCATAAGTGGTCTTGACAGGAATGAAATGGGCCACCTTGGTCAAATGATCGACTATGACCCAGATAGAGTCATGTCTCCTACTCGACCTTGGTAATCCAGTGATGAAGTCCATTCCGACTTTATCCCACTTCCACTCAGGAACTTGGAGTGGGTGAAGCAATCCAGCAGGTCGCTGATATTCAGCCTTGACCCTTTGGCACACATCACACCTTGCAACATAGGTTGCAATCTCTCTCTTCATACCGTGCCACCAGAATCGTGCCTTCAAGTCTTGGTACATCTTGGTTCCTCCGAGGTGGATGGAATACGGAGTGTCGTGGGCTTCTTGCAGAATCAGCGTCTTCAGCTCGGTGTTGTTTGGTACGCAGAGGCGACCTTTGTACCAAACAATCCCGTACTCGTCTTCGGAAAATCCTGGGGCCTTGCCCAGCTTCATCTTCTTCTTGATGCCTTCGATGCTTGCATGTCCATCTTGAGCTTTCTTGACGTCGTCCATCAGGGTCGGTCTGACTTCCAAATGATCCAGAAATCCGGGGGTGACCAATTCCAAACTGAATTGTTCGCTCTCCTTAAACAAGGCTGGCTGCCTCTCTTGAATAATGACATTCAAAGAGCAAGCCTTCCTGCTTAAGGCATCGGCCACCATGTTAGCCTTCCCAGGGTGATACTGAACACTGAGGTCATAATCCTTGATGAGTTCCAACCATCTCCGCTGCCTCATGTTCAATTCCTTTTGGGTGAAAATTTACTTCAGACTTTTGTGGTCTTTGTAAATCTCACACCGTTTCCCTAGGAGGTAATGCCGCCATGTCTTCAAGGCATGAACTACTGCCGCTAGCTCAAGATCGTGAGTAGCGTAGTTCTCCTCATGGGGTCGTAGCTTCCTGGAGAGGTATGCTATGACGCGGCCTTCTTGCATCAGAACGCTTCCCAATCCGGTTCGAGAGGCATCACAATATATCACGAACTCCTTGTGAATATCAGGTGTTGCCAGAACTAGGGTGGTGGTCAATCTCTTCTTGAGCTCTTGGAAGCTCTCTTCGCATTTTGGCGTCCACTCGAACTTCTTGTCCTTTTTGAGGAGCTGAGTCATTGGTCGTGCAATGCTAGAGAATCCTTCCACGAACTTGCGGTAATAGCCCGCTAATCCGAGGAAGCTTCTGACTTCCTTGACGGTCATTGGAGATTGCCATTGGGTCACAGCTTCGATTTTTGCAGGATCAACAGATAATCCTTCCTCGGTCAAGACATGACCTAAGAATCCAACTTTATGCAGCCAGAACTCACACTTGCTGAATTTGGCATACAGTTGGTGCTCACGAAGCTTGTCTAGGACCATCCTCAGGTGCTGCTCATGCTCTTCCTCCGACTTCGAGAACACAAGAATGTCATCAATGAAGACAACAACAAACTTGTCCAAATATTCCATGAAGACTTTATTCATGAGATACATGAAGTAAGCTGGGGCATTGGTTAACCCAAAAGACATGACCGTGCAGTCGTACAGGCCATATCTGGCTACGAATGCCGTCTTCGGAATATCTTGGGGTCTGATCTTCAGCTGGTAATACCCAGATCTGAGGTCGATCTTGGAGAATACCTTGGCTCCGCTGAGCTGATCAAATAGATCTTCGATCTTGGGAAGTGGGTACTTGTTCTTGATTGTAACTTCATTGAGGGAACGATAGTCAATGCATAAGCGGATGGTACCGTCCCTCTTTGCCACAAACAGAACAGGAGATCCCCAAGGGGAGGCACTCGGGCAAATAAATCCCTTCCTTAGCTGCTCTTCTAGCTGCTTCTTCAACTCGGTTAATTCTTCCGTCCCCATTCTATAAGGCTTCTTATAGATGGGTCCTGCTCCGGGCACGAGCTCGATGATGAACTCAATGTCACGATCAGGGGGCATTCCTGGTAGTTCATCCGGAAAGACATCAGGATACTCACATACCACCGGTACTTGATCTAGCCCAACTTCAGACAGACAGTTGACTTTAGCGGCTTGAGCGGAAGAGGAGTTGGGCGCAAACTTGACTTCTACTCCTTGGTCATTGGTCACAGTGACTGTCCGATTGGCACAGTCTAACAAGCCTTGGTGCTTAATGAGCCAATCCATCCATAAGATCACATCCAAGCCTTGCGATCTCAGGATGATAAGTTTTGCTAGGAAGTCTACACCGTTAATGGTAATACAGACTCCTTTACAGCCTATCTTGGCTCTCATCTCGGCTCCGGGGGTTTGTACCACCATAGGGTTATTCAGGGGTGTAGGGGTCATGCCACTTTTTAATGCAAATCTTTGAGTGACAAATGAATGCGTTGCTCCAGAATCAAACAAGACAGTTGCATGTGCTGAGTTGACAAGGAACGTACCCAGCATGACGTCCGGGTCTTCCTGGGCTTCTTCAGCAGTGACGTGATTCACACGCCCCTTCCCATGGTTCGGTGGATTGCGAGGAGCTGGGTTCCTTGGTGGCATTCCACGGCCTTGTCCCTGGTTCTGCGCATTGGGGCACGGGGCATCAGGCTTCTTGTTGGGGCACACCCTGGAGATGTGTCCGGGCTGACCACACCCAAAGCAAGTGACTTGGTTTGGAGTGTTGATCTTGTTGCCACCACTGGTATTGGGGTTGAAGGCTGGCCTGGGGTTGGCATACTGCTGAGGCTGAGGATTGGCACGAGGTGCAGGAGATCTTGGCTGCTGATAGGTTGGCTTGGCCAGGGCTGACTGCCACGGACGAGGCTTCTGGTTGCTGGAACTTCCCATACTGACCAACTTGCGCTTGCGAGTGTCTTCCAAAGCACGCCGCTTGTCTTCAAGCATAAGTGCCTTGTTCACCAGGTCAGGGAAAGACGGGCAGTCGCACACGACAAGCGAGTATTGCAGAGTCTGATTAAGGCCTTCCATGAAGCGCTCCCTTTTGGCAACATCAGTGCTGACATCCTCAGGGGCATATCTTGACAGAACACTGAACTTCTGCATGTACTCCTTGACAGTGCCACTTCCTTGCTTCAGGGCTCGGAACTCGCGCTTTTTGATAGCCATGATTCCGGAAGGAATGTGGGCCTTGCGGAATTCTGCCTTGAAGTTCACCCAAGTGATGTCTTGTTCAGCATGCATGACCTTGAATCCATCCCACCAAGCTCTAGCAGTTCCCCCGAGGCAGTGGGCTGCATAAGCCACCTTCTCGCGATCTTCGGTGCATCCGACTAGTTCCAGGATTTCCTCAATGGAACGGACCCAGTCATCTGCATCCAGGGGTTTAGCAGTCTCGATGAAGGTTGGCGGTGCATGCTTCTTGAACTCTGCCAACGTGGAACGTCCATTGCCATTCCCCGCCGGCTTGCGGTTGTTGGTGACAGCTTGAGCAACCAGCTGGAGAGCTGCAGTGTTGGCTTGGCGTTCCTCTCGGAAAGCTTGGAGAAGCTGAGCCATGTCCATGCTTGGAGGAGGTGGTGGTGGAGCTTGGTCGTTGGTTTGGTCGTGGCCTGCCTCTGGCTGAGAGGATGCTCCGGCTTCGGGCTGCTGGGTAGAGGTACCAGTACGAGTTACAACAGGCATCCTGTTGGAGCGGTAAAAGGTCTCATGACTCGGAAGAGGGAAAGCAAGAAAGATGGGTGCCTAGTAAGGGGGTGGGTGTGACACTAAATCAAATCATGCAAGGGGCCGTAAGGCCAAAACACATTCATTAAAATCCAGATGGGTGATGTAGTCGTTTACACATTCCCGAAGGAAGATTACGACTTACATCCAGACACAACAAAAGCAAACACTAGATGGTTTCATATGAACCAAAGAAGGACTCGACTGTGCATAGGGTTTACACGACCTATCCTACCGTAGGGGTTCCAACTGGCATATCCGAGTAGCGAATAATGCCTAAGCGGCGGAATGCTCGGTCGCGTATTCCGGCTCTTCTGGGTCTTCCTCCTTGTCTTCATCTGTCTGGGCTCCCTTGTCACTTGAGGGAGTGGGGGAGTGGAGGAGTTGGATACGACGGTGCTTCGACGGTGGTGCAGGGAAAATCTTGCGATATTCCCCTGCCGTCATCCGGCGTCGCCGAGGTGGTTCTTCACCCTTGGAAGACACATCCTCGGAGGGCCTTCCGCCTCGATATGCGATAGCGGATTGTCGAGAAGGTGCTCCTTCCTTCTTGATCCTGTTTGCCTTCTCTTGAGCTCGACGAAGAAGTGCCTTGGTCTTGTGAAGTTCTTCTCGAAGCTTCGTTGATTCCGAGGCCAGGTCTTGTGCCAAGCTGTCGGCACATAGACTGAAGTAGGTCTGGAACCGAAGCGAGAGTCCTTCCTTCAGTGGAGGGGCTAGTGCGCTGCTTTCTTCGTCACCTTCCTTCCGGTAAGGTAAGAAGCGAGTTGCCATCTTGGCTGCCATCTCCGGAAGAAGCTCGCGGAGACGGGTTAGTTCCTTGAGTGCAGCAGCCTCAACAGCGAGTGGTAGTGTTGCCATCTGGGGTCCCTCGAAGAACCAACTTGTGGGAGGATCGTTTGCCTTTACGATTACTTCCACATGGTACTCCACCTCAGTATCGCTCACCCAATGCTCAAGGTAGGTGAGGATGGGTGCTCGGTGGAACTGACACTCCTGGAGGCTATCCTCGAGAAGTAGGGGAAACCCAGTGGTCAGGTGCTCTTCGGGTACAGCGGCCATCTACAAAGGTGGAATAGGAGGGGTTAATAAGCTGATGAAATCTCAGGTTTAGAAAAGAAGAGAGGTTCAGAAGGTTTTTGAAAAGGGGTCTCAACTAACTGACGCCCATGCTAACTAAGGCTTCCTACAGTCAGGATGGCTCTGATACCAGCTCTGTGGGGACCCCGACTTAGAAGTCGAGATCACCGAATGCACGTGTACAGTGATCCCAGAGATCAATGCTCACTGAATACACAGAAGCTGAAATAACAAGAGTCTTACATCCATACAATAGTCTTACACGAATTAAGGCCGTTATGGCCAAGTCTTACATAGATAGAGCCTCACGGGCTGAATAGGAAATAACTCAAATAGCGGAAGTCTTCGATAAACGGGTAGAACCCATGCCATCTGCCTTAACCCTACAGGCATTCTGACTGGGATAGCGTCCTAGTTCGCATGTTCGTCTCCAAAGAACTCTTCCTCATAATCCTGCTCTTCCATGCCTGGCCAATTAAATAACCAGTGGCAAGCCAATGAGTACTTTGAATGTACTCGCAAGCAACCCATGATGTGGTAACAATGCAATGGATCAGTAATGAACAATCTAGCAGGAAGCTAGAACAATATGTTATCATCAAGTTTATGCATCAATAACCTCGCGTAACCTCGAGAACAGGTTATCGACATCAACATGAATATGATTCAACTCATCGAGTCAAGTCACCATCCTTGACTTGTCACACACATTCCAACACTGATGAAGTAAAATTTTGGACATAGTTTAAGTAGCACCACCCAACTGTCCATGACCGTGGACACGGCTATTCGAATAGTTTTACACTCTGCAGAGGTTGCGCACTTTACCCACAAGATCCGGGGAACTTCCGTGTCATCCACGACCCGCGGTACCTCAAGTACCCGGGGTAAGCACCCGGTCATTACCTTTCCTTAGACGACACTAACATAGAGTCCACTCGTTGGCACACGGCCCTCGGGTACAAACAATAGATCATGGGACTTGCCCTAATTTCAATGTTCACGTGTACCCGAAGGGACCAACGGTGTGTCCGGTGCCCTGTGAAAACAGTCTTGGTCGTCTATCCAAGCACGACCCCGTCCCGGCAAAGACCACAAGTCCTCCCGTCACTAGTAATGCGGGCACCATGCTAGTATCGACCTAAGTAATCAATAAAGCCCCGTCCCATAAGGGGTAGTGTGGTTGCACATGTTTGGTTGGGACGGTAGTCACACATAAATCTAATCCATCATTGCACCATGCACATGATCTACCGGCACATCACTTCTTTCTCAAGTGATGACCTAACGCTTTATCACCCTTGGGCATTAGGGGCACCCGATGGGTTCATGCAAAGATTTCAACTACGAGGGTTCATATCACACATGCATCATATAAGCATCATGACCAACTATTTGCATGTCATCTAGCGCATAGCAAGATCAACAATAAGGCATGCATCATGTGGTGGTTCATCTAGGTTACCATCGTAACCCTATCATCATGCATCGGAAACAAACGGGTTCCGAGAACAAGTGTATCATGGTCAAAAGGGCTGCTTGCCTGGATTGGCTTGGTCTTCAAAGTCTTCAAATCCTTCTCCTTCTTCTTCCACAGCAACTTCGTCAAATACGGGATCTATACGTCGCATAATAACCACCGGAAAATAAGAATACAAACAATACAGAAAAATCAAAGTGCTCAGAAAAATGTCAACTCATTTTTGTAAAATACTAGAGGGATTTCTAAGATGGGAGAAAATCTTAGTTGGAGTTTTGGAGTTACAGAATAGGACATATTGATTTTTGAACAGGAGTTATACTGCTCAAATTTAAATTTAAATTTGAACAGTACAGAAAAGTCTCATGAATTTGAATGAAAGTGGTACCATTAAATAGGTTGGAATATTGCAAGATTTTAGGAGTTGAAAATATTTAATTTGGATCAATATTATTTTCTGTATAAATGTTTAAAACATCAACAGAAAAGAAAAATGAAAAAGGGTCCTGTGCACTGGGCCAGAGGAGGCCACAGTGCACGGCCCAGACGGACTAGCCCAGCCGCACGGAGCCAGCGCGCGCGCACGTCAGGTTTTCAAACCTGACGGGCGAGGCCCGTGGGTCAGCGGCACAGAGGAGGGGGAGAGAGGTGGGGGGATGACAGGCGGGGCCCGCCTGTCATCTCTAACCCCACGGCCACGGCGGCGGCGAGCTCACCGGCGAAGATTCCGGCCACGGCGACGGCAACGGAGGGCAGGGTTGAGCTCAGCGTCGTGTCGCGGTTGCAGTGGTGGTAGTGCGGCACGGCGGGGAGTCCTGGTTCACCGGCGGCGAGGTGGGGCAGCGGAAGCTCGTCGGAGGGTGGTGGCTGCGGCTGTTTCCGGCTGCCACGGAGAGGGGAAACAGGGGGAAAATGATCAATGGAGTGCGGCGGTTCCGAAATGAGTGGAAGGAGAGGCAGGGGAGGCCCGTACCTCGAGATCGCCGGCGGCCCGACGCGGCGGAGCTCCGGTCGATCCCGAGCACTGGGGCGTCCTGGGGAGGAGTGGAGGGTGCTGGGGGTCTCAGTGGAGAGGTGTGAGGCTGGTGATGGTGCTGGAGAGGTTCGGGAGGGCCTTATATAGCCGCGCCCGTGGTTCACCGTGGACCCGTGCGCCGGCGAGGTTGCAGGCGAGGCTAGAGAGGGTTCTGGAGCCTGGGAACACGCCGGGGAGGTCCGTGGACTAGCTCCACGTCCAGCTGAGGGGATAAGAGGAGCGGGGGAGCGTCGGAGGAGCGCGCGCGTGTGAAACAGAAGAATGGCCGAAGCGGGCGGCCGGTGCGCGTGCGACGACGTTCACTGGAGGGCGCAGGAGGAGGGGGGACAGCGCCGGGGAGGTCGCGGATGTCGAGGCGCCTCGATTGGCGCGAGGGGGAGGCTCGAGGTTGTCGGGGAAGGCCGATTGGCCGGAGCCAGCGTGCGGAGGGCACTGTTCGCGCGCTCCAGAGCATGCGTATTGCTGGCATCAGCGTGCTCTCGCCGGTTTGGTCCGATCCAGCGTGTCCAACAGTGTCTAGCACGTTGTAGGAGGAGTAAAGAAATGCCCTGAGGCCTTGGATGCCCTGGGGATGCAGAGAGAGAGGGAGATGGCTGGTGAAATGGTGAAAGTTGGCTATGCAGCAAGGTAAAACAAGGGTTTCACCCTTCAATCATGGAGCTGAGGTGCTGGGGGAGTTACTGGAGGTAGCTGGTAACTCAATGAGCCTGTGGTAAGAAGTTGAGGCCATGGAGAAAAGTGAAAGTGGTCAAATTGGAGGTTTTAGCATTTCTGCAGAAGGTGTTTGATCAGTGTTTGATCAAGTAAATGAAGTCCACTTGACATGGCACTTGACAGGGTTGAAAGACATGAGAAAATATGGTGCTTCACCAAATTTGGGCTCATTTGAAGAAACTAGCCAATGTAACTTTGGTGAACCCTAGAAATCAACAGAAACAGTTTCATCTTGATTGAGTCAAGCTAATCATCTCCCCTTGATGCACCACTTGGTTTAGCATCATCATTTGGGGTATTGATCATGCCCACAAAGTTTGAAGCTCCAGATAAAAAATTGGTAATGTAAAGTTGTTCAAATTTGCATTTGAACAGAAAGGGTTTTGAGGTGATCTGATCAAGTTGCTCTATTCAAATTCTTGTGCCATTTGGTCTAGGTGCCTTATTAGGCCATACTAGCATGTGCACCAAGTTTGAGAGCATTTGGACATGTTTGGCAATGTAAAGTTGCTCAAACTTCAAATATGGACAGAATGGTTATGAAGGGGTTTGAGGATGTTTTCTTGCTTCCCAAGGCATGGGACTTGGCAAGATCATCAAATATGTCATATATGACATGATAGAATTTTCCCTGGAATTTTTGGAGAAAAATTCCTTTGTAAACATTTCAAAAGCTTGAAATATCCAGAAAGGGTTTTAGAGGGTTTAGCCCATTATTTTGAACATGACCAAGTGTTGAAACTCTTATATATGGACAATATATGTCCTATGAGTCTCTCTGAATTCTGGCAAATATTTTTGAAACAGTTAAATAATTTTCCCCTACTAAAGACCATTTCTGGCCTTAAGAAAAAGCTTTTAAATAAAATAGGAAAATAACTTTTAAAATTATACCTTTGTGGTTTCTGGGAGTCCTATAACTACTAGGTCTCAAATAAACCTTTTGAAATAATTTTCTCACCCTAAATCAAGTACTTGCAGTGCAAATCTCAATTCAGGGGTTTTTGAAAAACTAAATTTATAAAATAATTTTTGGCCAAATTAATTTTGTAAGAAAATACTATACTGTTATATAACACTTGGCATGATCATTGGGCAGAAGTTTTGAGTATAGAGATGAAATCTATAAGAGATCATAGTTGACTTTAATGAGCACAAGAAAAAGCAAATGAAGAAAACTCAATTCCAACTAAAAGCCAAATGATGCTAAAAAAATTTGCTGGTCCAAATTTTCATGCTTCAAAGTTACAAATAACATGTTACAAAATGCAGGGTGTGACATGCATAGCATGCCAAGTTGCCAAACTCGCGACTATAGCCATCCACAGTTAACCGGCCCTGGGTGAAATTGCAGAATTCCTCCCGCTTGCGATCCATGAGATCTTCCGGAATGTGATGTTCACGAAATGCCTCACTGAACTCAACCCAAGTAGTGATTTGGCCAGCAGGACGCATAGCTTCAAAGTTTTCCCACCAAAGACTGGCAGGGCCCTCAAGATGGTAGGCGGCGTAGGTAACCTTGTCATCTTCGGCCACACGGGCAGAGTGTAGCTTATGGGTGATACTACGTAGCCAGTCATCCGCATCCAGAGGTTCGGTGGAGTGATGGAACTTCGGTGGGCACATCTTGATAAAGTCATTGATTGACACCACGTCATTCCGCTGACGGAACCCAGTGTTCTGCTCTATGCGTTCCAGAAGACGTATGGTCTCCCTCTTGTTCCGTTCTGCCTCGAGCATAACTTCCGCCAAGGAGGGTGGCTGGGGCAGATTCCCATCTCTAGCCCCACTAGCCTCACCCTGCTCCTGGGCAGCAGGAGTGTTGCGAGTGTTGACCATCCTAGGAAAACAAAACAACGGTTTAGACAAGGATGGCAAAAATTTGACATAGAAGTGCAGAATGTAATGGATGACACGGAATGCAGAGATGTTCATCCGTACGACATGGTAATATAGAAACTGCTATATATACACCAGTGGTCATACACACCATACATAGTTTAGTACAAGCCAAGGCTAAAGTACAACTGCGGTGAAAGACGATACATCCCATCAGAGGCAATCCAAGCTCCTACACATTATTTAACTACACCTCCGGAACTCAGTACACACTAAGTCATATTCCACAAGACGCGCAGGACTGTGGAAATACAACTACTACAGTACTACTGCTACCACGGTCTAGCTCAGACATTCCCGTAGTAATCTTCGTAAAGATTACAACCGTAGCCTGGAAGTGGAACAGACGGATCTTGGAACTCGCGAGCACTCGAAGGCTGTGGACCATAGGTACATGGATGTGGCCTCGGTCCCGATGCTGGTGTTAACCGACGCCCACGTGGAGGTGTAATACCCCCAACGTCACGACAATCCATGCGATCAGGCAGACGAGTCCGCACGGGGTACAAATCCCGCATGTCCAGATATCCGGCGTGCACAGCAGGTGCGAGCCGTGTCAAAGTAGTCTAGTGCGCGGCTTGAGTGTTATACAGCTCCATTCGGAGGGCACGGACCTCACAGTCCCTATCCTCCAGCATCTGAACAGTAGTCTGAAGCAGTGGCTCTTCATGAGCAGCATCAGTATACAGACCAGTGTAGTAGCCTTCCTCTCTGGGAAGTGAGGCTGGCATGTAACAGAACTCAGTGTTCAGCAACAGGGCATGCCTAGCCCGGAGAATGGTCATCATCAAATAGGCGGCATCCTGCACTGCCATCTCGATGGTAACCCCGAGTCCATAGGACCAATGGATGAGGTCGTTAGCTCCGGGATATGAGGGGTATATCCGGACTGTGCAGAAATACTGACTCTGATTGAAATCCCGGTACTGTTCCTCCACGGTGTACTCAGGATACCAGCGATAACCGGTCTCAGTCAGCACACGGACTAGCATGGCCGTGTGACCGGGCACATTAATGTACCGAGTCAAACGAACCACTTGGTGAGGGATGCGGCCAGACATCTGAAACACGAAATAATGCAAAGGCATTAGTGTTTCTGGAAGAAATCGGGCAGCATAACAACTGTAAATGCTCAAACAAAAATTTGAGACATCATACAAATGATAGCATAGCCACTCAACAATCCATATCAAGGTTCCGGGTCCAACAATCATCATACTAAAAGGATAGAAACTGAACTGAGGCTTGAAACCAACAATCCTAAGAGTCTACAGATTAGTAACACGTGAACCTAGTAAGGATAAGAGGCCTAGTCCTAAATCCCCGTAGAAAGAATATACTGACTCGGATCAGAAGGGCATAAGGTAAAGGAGTAAAAAGAGCCTACATATAACTAAGAATTTTTCTAGACTCAACATCGACCAGTTTGGCTTGAGAAACCTACAGGCAGTCCAGCTCTGATGCCAACGCTGTCAGGACCCCGATCCTAAGTCACACCGATCTAGCTGTAACACGTCATATCACTTGGTGGCCTCACGCACGGTAACCGCACGGGTGCCACCTTACCTGGCCCGGGACCGTTTGAGCATTTTGGCACACGTATATGACAGTGTCGCTAGCATCCATATGACAGAGAACCCGGGCCGACATGGCTAGTTATAAACCAAAAGTGGCACTAGATTACAGAGACAGGCATTCATGACCCAGCAACGAACGTGTCGGTCATCAACGTATGAACCAAAGTCGTAGCAAGCTACATGGACTTAAAGGAACAACGCGTGACATTTCCCCTAAGGGACAGACACAGGAACGGAGAAGGACACATGCCGGCCAGCCTACGTGTTCCGAGCAGTAGCAAGCTACCAAGGCTCATTGGAATCACTAGGAGGCATTTCCCTGTAAGGTAGGCTACCAAAGGAAAACAACTAGGTGTCGGAGCCCACACATACCAAGCATTTCAACCATACACACAATATGCTCAATATGTGCAAATACAACATTGCATCACAACAGAACTCTATGACTCAAAGTACTTTATTTAAGAGCCTCCAAGAGCCATACATAACATATCCATACAGGTAGGGGTCACATGACCCAACACTCAAGTCATACAGTCATACAATCACAAGCGGAAGCTACATGTCTGAGTACAGACAACTTAGAAAATAAAACAGGCTTGGTGTAGCCTGACTATCTACAAGGCCCTTCACAAGCTCCAGATCTCCGTCTGGGTGTCAAGCTACTCGTCGACGTCAACGTCTATGTAGAACCCATCAGCAGGGGCAGGGTTCTCCTCTGCAACAGTTATTAAGCAAACATGAGCACAAAGGTACTCAGCAAGTCTTACCACAGAACCTATCATACATGCAACATTATCAACAGGGGGCAGTGGAGTTTATAGCAGAAAGCCAGCTCTGACTCTTGGCTAACCTATACTACAACTCTCAACAGATTGCAAGATGTTATTACGAACACGAGTCCTCTACTCACCACAACAATACTCTACCAAGGATCCTCTTCCGTCAACCTACGGAAGGGCCATCCACGGCACTCACACTTATCTTGAGGCTTTTAGTAGTATCCATCAACTTGTCTATGAACTGTAAGAGTAACCAAGTAGTCCGTACCGCGAACAACAGCTATTCGAATAGATTGATAACCCTGCAGGGGTGTACCTCTTCACACACGCTCCCACCACTTATCGCCGTTTACTTGACGTGTACTCGGCAACCTTCAAGCGGAAGCCCAGCGAGGGTGTCAGCCACGACCTGACTAACTACTCAAGTCTCTCGTCCAGGTTTATCGCCTATTTGGGTTCCATCCCTGGGGAGATCCGGCCTGGGTGTCGCTCACGGCCCCAAACGATGTGTACAGGGTTCCTGAGTCACCAAACGGGCAACCGGTACACCGTGCCATGTACTTGTCGCATCACAACCCACCCCGAGGGTCAGCGCTGTGCACGACCTCCAGTAAACTATAAACACCAGAAACAAGTTGCAACTCCTGGAGAGAGATCGAGGGTAATTAATAAGCCGAGAGGGTCAATTAAGGATCCCAATGTGTGGTAGTAGCTGTAACTTGAACCACACATACAGATCTCGGGTCCTATGGGCGATTCCAATGAAACAACCCACCATGTACTCCTACATGGCCTTTCATCGATACCTTTACCAAGCGTATTCCACACTTCCTTCTCTTTATCAGTATGATCATTTCACTCTGATCCATCACCCAGATGAACCAGACCAGACACAACTCTAAGCATAGCAGGCAACATAAACAAATAGCATGGTGGATCACACATCACATGGCTCAATCAACTCCTACACATGCTAGTGGGTTTCAACTATTTACTGTGGCAATGACAGGTCATGCAAGGGAATAGGGTTCAACTACCGCAGCAAGTAGCAGTTCACACGCTGTTGCCTTAATGCAGTAAAAGAGAGCAGGAGCGAGAAGATTGGGTTTGTATCGGAATGATCAATGATTGCTTGCCTGACAAAGTGGTTGTTGGGTACTGCTCTTCAACTGGATACGCATCAGTATCCTCGGGAGCAGGACCTAACACAGAGAATACCGGCGATACAATCATTAAACAAACAAATGCAACAATATGATGCATGCTCATGACATGGCAAGATGCATGTGTTTTGGGCTAATGCAACTAAAACCAGAAGGGTTTGAGCTTATTTGAATCAAAGATTCAAAATGGCAACTTTAGCTATTATTTAATTAAGTGCATTATCATGTTTTAATGTATACAGCAAGGTTAACTTGCTCAAACATGCATGAAACCAGTGCCATTGGAAAGATTGGATTTTTCTCATCATTTTTCATATATAAATTATTTCCATCTGAGCTACGGTTGAATTTATATGATTTTTTGAAGTTTAGGTATTTTCTAGAATTTCCTGAATTATTTTTAAATCTAAAAAACCCAGAAAAACCTTTACTGCGTCAGCATGACATCATGCTGATGTCAGTCAGTCAACTGGAGCTAGTCCAAGTCAAACATGACATGTGGGCCCGGCATGTCAGTGTCATAGCTAACTAACAAAATTAATTAGTGAACTAATTAGCTGTCAGTGGGGTCTGGGCCCACGGGTCAGTGACTAAACTAACTAACTAATTAAATTAACATTTAAATAGTTAAACTAGCTAATTAGGAAAAGGGTGGCCCACACGTCAGTGACCCAGGGGTGGTCAACCCCCCGGTCAAACGAGTCAAACTCGCCGGCGAAGTGACGCCGGCGAGGCCAAACACGGCGGCGTGCTTCGGAAACCGCCCATAGGGCATGGTTCGAGCTGCGGTTGGGCGCGTTGGAGAGCCCTCATCGTTGCGCGTCGAATGGTGGTGGTCGCCGGACCTGTGGTGGCAGGAGACGACGGCAACGAGCTCGACGGCGGCACCGACGTTTGGGCATGTGTGGAGACGCGGCTGCAGTGGCCTAGGCGATGCATGCGTAGTACCTAGCTCGTCTACGTGCTGCTGCGAGCGAGATGGACATGTGCCAGTGACCAAATGGTCACCGGAGCATCGCCGGCGGCGAGCACAGCGGCGGTGAGTTTCGGTGATCAACGGAGCGGCGGCTACACGGCGCAAACGAAGCGGAGAAGAGAGGGGTTCGGCGTAGGAGCTCACAGCGGTGCTAACGAGCTCGACGGAGAGGTCGGGGACGCGCTGCAGCTTCTTAATCGACGGCGAGGTGCTCCGGCGATCCGAGGTTGGGGACGGCGGCGTGAAGGCGTTGCAGGGCTCCCAGCGATGTGTGGCTCAGCGAGGAGGTAGAGGGCGTCGCGGCGAACCTTTTGGACACGGTCACGGGACGAGGGGGAGGGTCTAGGTGCGGCAACGGCGAGCGGCGGCGACGAGCGGCTCGGTGGTGAGAGGGAGAGGGCCAGGGGAGGCGACGGGGATGAGGGGAAAGTGCGAGAGGGGTCGGGGCAGCTGCGTGGCGACGCCAGCAGACGTCCAGGCCGTCGGGAGGCAGGCATGCAGGGTGTAGGTGGCCGGGCGCGTGCCGGCGCGCGGCGGCCACGCGCGCTGCCTTCTGGCGTGAGGAGGAAGGCGACAGAAGAGGGCTGGTGGGCTGGGCCGGCCTGCAACAGTGCTGGGCCCGAGGTAAGTCCTTTCTCTCTTTCTTTTCTTTCCTATTTCTTTTCTGTTTCATTACTTTTGCAACTTTGTTTAATTAATAAAAATGCCAGAACATTTTTATAACTCATAAAACTTGTCATGCCCACTGTATATAATATGAACAGTATGGAACATTATAGTTTATGATTATTTGAGCATTTAAAATATTTTATAGCATTTAAATGCCCAACTACAAATACCATATGATTTAATCCAGCGCCCTTGGATGTCCTAGAAAATTGTGCACCATTTTTAGCAACGGTTTGAGACCAAGGCAGAAATGACGAACATTTTTGAAGGGCATTTTGGGTACATTGGAAAATATTTTATCAAACCCTAGTTGTTAGAAGAGGGGTGTTGGGGTTTCTGTCATTCCCATTTCAAGTTTCTTTGATAAGTAAACATGATGCACACTCTAGCTAGTCCTAATGCAAGTGCTAACTAGGGATGTGACAATCTACGCTTGGTACACCGTGCCACGGTGCCTAGTCTGTCCCAAGCCCACTGGCCGAGTGCCACTTGGTGGACTACTAACACTACCTACAAACACCAGAAACTAATTGCAACTCCTGGACAGAGACCAAGTCGGTTAATAAGTCGAGAGGGGCACTTAAGCATTCCAATGCGTGGTAGTAGCTGGTCATTGGACAACATACACAGAACTCAGTTCTTAGGGACGGTTCCAGTGAGACAACCCACCATGTACTCCTACATAGCCTCTCACCACTACCTTTACCAAATCGTGTTCAAACACTTAACCCTCAGCATCAGAACATATCATTGCACTCCAATTCATTCCCGATGAATCAGACCTGACACACTCTAAGCAATAGCAAGCAAGGCATGGTAAGATCACAACATGGCTTCAATCAACTCCTACACATACTAGTGGGTTTCAACTATTTACTGTGGAATGACAGGTCATGCAGAGGAATGGGTTCAACTATCGCAGCATAAAGTAGCAGTTGAAGTCGTTGTTGTCCTAATGCAATAACAGGGAGCAGGAGCGAGAGAGGGGTTGTATCGGAATGAACAAGGGGGTTTGCTTGCCTGGTAAAACAACGTGCAGAGCACTGCTCCTCTGACAGGTACTCTGGATCGGTCTCCGAAGCTGGACCTATCGAGAAGAACGGTCCCGACAATCAAACACAAGCATATGCAACATTATGATGCATGAATATGGCATGAAGATATGATGTTGTTGAGCTAATGCAACTAGCATTTTAATTGGTTGAACTCCATTTGAACCAAGGGTTCAAATGCAACTCTAAAATAAGTATTTTTAAATGCCAATTATGTGTTTTCATATAAACAGTAGGTTTAACTTCATTTGTCATGCATGAATATGGTACAGATGGATAGATTGAATTTTTCTGATAATTTTTCATATATAAATTATTTCATTCTGAGCTACGGTTGAATTTCTGTGATTTTTTGAAGTTTAAACAATTTTCTGGATTTTCCTAAACAAAAACAATTCCAGAAAATGTTTATTGCGTCAGCACTGCGTCATGCTTGCGTCAGCAAGTCAACAGCGCTGGCTCAAGTCAAACCTGACGTGTGGGGTCCACACGTCAGTGGCTCAGCAAACTAACTGAGTTAGTTAGCCCTAACTAACTGGGCAGGGCCCACTAGTCAGTGACTGTAGGACTAACGTAAATAGTTAATTAACACTAACTGGAATAATTAGCTGGGCGGGGCCCGCAGGTTAGTGAGAGAGGGGGGGAAGTCAACTGGGCAGTGGGGGTCAAAGCACGCCGGTCAGCGGTCAAACCCACCGGCAGCTCGACGCCGGCGTCCACAGACGCGGCGGAGGGGCACGGAATCGCCGTTCCGGCGGTCATTTGGGCAGCGGAGACCACGGGCGAGGAGCTGGAGCTCGTCCGCGTCCATTCCAATAAGCAGCAACATCTAGGGCAGCTGGAGGTCGCCGGAAACGAGCTCGCGGCGGCGCCGGAATTCGGGACTCGTCGGAATTGGAGCTACAGGGCACGGGGAGGCCAGGGAGAAGGTGCTACGGGCTCCTGGTGAAACGGCGGGTGCGGTGGCGTGCTTGGTTTTGAGCTTGCGTGGCTGTGGCCACGGCGGCGGTGAGGTCGGGCATCAGTGGGGATAAGACCTAGAGGTCGCAAACGACTAGGGGAGAAGGGGGGAACGATGCGGGAGCTCACCGCGGGTCTGTTGGGGGTTCAGTGGGCTCGGGGAAGCTTCTGCTACGGCGAATCGACGGCGGCAATCGTCGGGGCAGAGGATGAAGACGATGGCATTTGCGGCGTTCCAGGGCACCCGGTGTTGCGTGACTCGGCGAGGAAGACGAAGGCGATGAGGCAGATCCCAAGGGCACGTCGGGGAAGCGAGAGGGAGGCGGTGGCTACGGTGGTTGCGATTGGCGGCGACGACGGCGCTTGGGACCGAGCGGGAGAGAGAGCAGAGGAG
>LR738710.1:296971858-297107810 GCA_902687465.1 Secale cereale
GGGGGGGGGGGGGGGGGGGGGGCGTGGCTCGTCCAGAAGCCACCAGGCGGCGAGAGGGATGAAGCAAGCAGGCAGGAGGTGGCGCGGCGCGGCGAAGCACGCGTCGGGCACGCGCCCCGGCCTCCTGGCGCGAGGTTGAGGGTGACTGGCGCTACCAGTCACCTGGGCCGGCTGCTGGGCCAAGCAGTTGGGGCACCAGGGTGGCACAGGTAAGTCCTTCCCTTTTATTTTCCTTTCTATTTTTCTGACATTTGTTTTGATTTAGTTTCTAAATTAAATCAATTATTTTCTTCTGACATTTTTATTTTACAGGGACCTAGGAATTATTCCAAGCCCCTCAAAATAAAGAATCAGAATTTTGGACATATATAAGATATACAATAAATATATATCCAAGCAAATAACTATTGCATTAATTCCAAATGCCCAAAATAAAAACTTATGAGCTCCTAATAATATTGGTTTGATTTTTGTCTCTAACCAATATTTTCAGAGAGCCACATGAACATTTTCCTGGACCTTTTTGGAGCAATTTTTATTTGGGTCATTTTCAAAAAGGGTTTCTGAGGGTTTCACAAGTCCTCAATTCATTTTCATTTGAAATTTAAACATGATGCAAACAACAAGACTAACCTAGTGCATACCAGAACTAGGGTTGTGACACTCTAACTGAACCCGAGCGATTGCACTGCAGGCTACGCGTTACTGAACCTGAGCGATCGATCGATGGCAGTTAACTGAACGGGTCGAGCGATTCCTTCGCTACAGCTGCTAACTAAAGCCGATCGATGCTGCCTCTTCATGAACAGTTAGTGTTGCGAGGGGGGGGGGTGGATGAATAGTTCCCGGTGGGTGTGGCTGAACAAGACCCCGTGGTGTTGCCTCTGCATGAACAGGACCCCGTTCGATCGAGTCGGTTGGGGCTGCATGAACAGGACCCCGTGGAGGGCTGCATGAACAGGACCACCCCATGGAGGGTTGCATGAACAGTAGACGATGGAGGGCTGGATGAACAGTAGCCCGTGGAGGGGTGATTGAACAGGAGCCCGTGGAGAGGGCTGGTTGAACAGTAGCCGGTGGAGTAGCGCGCGGTGGAGGCTGAACAGTCGCAGGTCGAGTCTGGAGGAGGTCGACGGTGGATGAACAGTAGCCCGTTGAGGCTGGAGGTGGTCGACGGTGGTGATGAACATTATACCGTGGAGTCCCATTTTGCGGTACGCCACACCCCTTCCGATGAATAGGACCCCTGTTTCGACCGTAGCGCTCCAACACAAGTCCGTTTCCTCCGTTTTGCGATACGCCAACCCCTCCCGATCAACATGACCCCCGTTTCGACCGTAGCGCTCCACCACAAGTCTGTTTCCTCCATTTTGCGGTACGCCACATCCCTCCCGATCAACAGGACCCCTGTTTCGACCGTAGGAGGTCCGTTTCCTTCATTTTGCGGTACGCCAGTCCCCTCCCGATGAACAGGATCCCGTTTCGAACGTCGCCGGTCAAACATAAGGTCGTTTCCTCCGTTCTGCGGTACACCAGGCCTCGTTTCCATCAGCTGTTCCGTCCAAGCCCTCCCGATGTACACGATGACGCATTCCATTCCGACCCAGCCGGTTGGCTCCCCAAGAACATGATGACGATGCTGTTTCTCCTTTCCGACCCAACCATGTACACGAGCCCTGGCCATACGTACGCGCGAGTAGGCGTTCGAGACCCCGCCCGTATGTACGTACCTGGCCGTATTTACTTTCTTGCACCCTGGCCGCTGTACGTACGTGCACATGCTACGTGCGCCTCTGCTACGACTCGTGCACGCCTCTACATCGACCAGTATGTACGTACACGTTCGCGACCAAAATGAGAACGCTACGTACGCTTCGACCAGGTGGGTCCGAACTGTTAGGCACTTCCTTGCGTGCGAAGATGTAGCTGGTGGGTCCCAGCAGTCAGGGGGGCGAATTGTTTTTTTTTGCCAGGACACACTTCCTTGCGTACGAAGATGTAGCTGGTGGGTCCCAGCAGTCAGGGGGAAATGTTTTTTCGCAAAATACGGTGGCCCGTCCGGTGGGTCCCCGCTGTCAGGTGGAGGAATAATTATTTTCCACGTAATAAGGAGGCACTTCCTTGCTGCGGCCGTGGACCCAACTGTCAGCCTCTCCACATACAGTCCACGTCCGATGAAGCTGTTCCTTGACCACGTTGATCATGCCACGCTGAGAGCACCAGGGCGGTGGTCGACAGCGAGACCTAGGAAGGGGACGACGCGGAGCCGGGGAAGACGCAGCAGTGGAAGCCCGCACAGAGAGGAGTACGAGGGTTCACTGGTTCGGCTGCGGTGTGAGGCTGCCGTCGCCGCAGGGCCTGGCCAGCGGTGGGAATAGTAGGGGGCGGTGAGGCCTCCACGGCATCGGAGCCAGCCACGGGAGGCAGGAGCACGAGGCACGACCGACGCTAGTTTGGGCGGCTGGAGCAAGAAGACCAGAGGTTGAAGAAGCACTACGGCCATTGGATGGACATCGTACGGTCAATGGAACTAGAATCGTGCATATTGACTAAGTTGACAAAGCCGTCCGTCCCCATCAACTTAGTAGACCTACAAGTCAGCCTCCCACTATACTGGGTCCCAGCTAGCAGGGGGAGTATTATTTTTTTGTACGTAATAAGGAGGCACTTCTGGTAGGTCCGAGCTGACAGTGGGGGAATGTTTTTTCGCGAAATACGGTGGCCCATCCAGTAGGTCCTAGCAGTCAGGGGGAAAACATATTTTTCGCAAAATACGGTGGCCCATCCGATGGGTCCCCGCTATCAGGTGGAGGTATAATTAATTTCCGGGTAATAAGGAGGCACCTCCTTGCGGCTGCCGTGGACCCAGCTGTCAGCCTCTCCATGTATAGTAATCTTCCGATGGAAGTCGGTCGTTGACCAGATTGACCCTGCCGTGCCGAGAGCACCAGGGCGGTGGACGACGGAGAGGCCTAGGAAGAGAACGACATGGAGGTAGGGAAGACTCGGCAGTTGTTTCCCATGCGGAGGGGTGTATGACTGTATGAGTGTTTACTGGTTCGTCTGCCGTCGCCGGAGAATGACATCAGGTGTGGGTGAGTAGAGGGATGGCTAGGCCAGCGATGGGAGTACGGTGGGGTGGTGAGGCCTTCCCGGCAGCACAACCGGCCGCGAGGAGGAGAGAGCAGGCAGTCCCAATGACGCTTGTTTGAGCGGCTGGAGCAAGAAGAGCAGAGATTGAAGAAGCACGACGGCCGTTGGATGGACATCCAACAGTAATTGCTTGTGCGTCAACCTTTTTTTAGGAAAGCCTCAAATCTGTGGAAAACATCATACAGCCCATCTGCCATTATTTCTAATAATTTACAGTCCATTTCCTAATTCTTAAGGTTTTTTTGGAGCCCATATTCTTTTAGGTAGCAGTACAGCCCATATTGTGGCCATGGTTAAAAAATTATACGAAAATTTCCATATTTCGGTGCGGTCTGAACTGTTTTTACTCCCGAAATTTCGAGTTACGTTCGAACTGATTTTAGAAATAAATATATATCAATATAAAATCCAACAAATTGTCCACGCATAAAAATCAATGCAATTTAAAATCTCAAAATTAAAAAAAGAAATTTAAAACTAATTGCCGGTTTGATGTGTTTTAAAAATGTACAGCCCATTTCTCATTACTGATAGGCCATTTTCTCAACCAGCCGAATGAAAGCTCTCCTCGTCTTGAAAGATTTGCAGCCCAACAGGCCTGACAAAGCGACTTACTGGGCAAATCACAAAAAATAGGCTGTGGCCATGGACCTAGCTGTCAGCCTCTCTATGTACCACGATTGACCACATTGACCACATTGACTACGCCACGCCGAGAGCACCAAGGCAATGGACGATGGCGAGGCCTAGGAAGGGCATGACGCGGAGTCGGGGAAGATGCGGCAGTGGATGCTCACGCGGAGAGGAGTACGAGGGTTCTCTGGTTCGGCTGCGGTGTGAGGCTGCCGTCGCCACAGGGCCTGGCTAGCGCTGGGAGTAGTAGGGGGCGATGAGGCCTCAACGGCAGCACAGCTGGCCACTGGAGGCAGGAGCAGGCGGTCTCACCGGCGCTGATTTGGGCAACTGGTGCAAGAAGAGCAGCGATTGAAGCAGCAGCAGGACCGTTCGATTCAAATCAAACGGTTACTGCTGCTAGAATCGCTTGTTGACTAAGTTGACAAGCCCTGCGTACGCGTCAACTTAGTAGGCCCACAGGTCAGCCTCCCAACCGGGGTGCCCCAAATGTCAGTGGGAGGAATCATTTTTTTCCCGTAATAAGGAGGCAGTTGATTGCGGGCGGCCATGCCAGCGGAGGGAGTAGGGTGGGCCGGGGAAGCCGGCGCAGCATCACAGTGGGCCACAAGAGGAGGGAGCAGGTAGTGCCGCCGGCGCTAGTTTAGGCGGCTAGAGCAGGAAGATCAGAGATTGAAGAAGCACGTCGGCCGTTGGATGGACATCCAACAGTCACTGCTGCTAGAATCATGTGTTGACTGACAAAGCCTTGTGTAAACAAGTCAGCCTCGAAATCTGTGGCATGTACAACACATTTGCTATTATTTTTATAAATTTTACTCATTTTCTAATTCATATGGAATTTATTGCAGCCTGTTTTCCATTTTTAGAATAGCTGCCCATTTTCTGGGCAGTGCCAGGGTTAAAACAATAACTAAATATGAGGGAAATTTTGAAAATTCGCAAATTTTTGCCGGGGAACAAAATATTCTTAATCCAAAAATTAGTAGCCATACTAAAAGAAATTTCAAAATAAATTAGTACTTTGTCATGTTAAATCCAGTGAAATGTGTATAAGGTATCAGTGAAGAACAAAAACAAAAAAAGAAACTAATATCCCATTTGCCATTTTTTTTGGAATTTTCAACCCCTTTTGATATTAATTTTAACAGACACTGACCATACTCTTTGGCCAGGCCGGAATGCATCCATCCTCGTCTTGAAAGATTTGCAGCCCAGTAAGTCGGAGAAAACAAATAGGCCTAGCTTGGGTATTCTTCAAAAAGAAATACTGGGCTACCTATTTTCCCAAAGAAAAAACTGCTGGGCTGGTCATGTTATTAGACGGGCCACAAAGACCGCACAACCCAGTTTATAGCTTGCTCCTCCGAATTACTTATTTATGTTTAGGGGACCATGAGCATGTACCTGGGCTTGATTCATGTGAGAGCATCCCTTCCAGTTAATTATGTGCTTCTCAATTGGGCCTCCATCAATGGGCTGCATGTTATCAACAAGTGGAAAATGTGTTCAGTACAAAAAATAGTATGCGCTACGTATGCTACGGGGCACTAAAGGATCGGACCGTGAAACGACTTCCAAAACATTCTGTTTGTCATTCTAACAACACATTTATTCAACCAACAGACGAAATATACTACTGATTGTACATTGAAAACATCAGCAGCAACAACCAGGGCTGGGGGTGCAACAGAAGCAGTAAGCAGGCCAGAAGAGTGAAGACGCAGCTCTCTCTTCCAAACCAAACATCAACCATCATTACAAAAGGGCTACCAAAAAAGAACAAGTGTATGCATCAAAATAAATAAAGATCCCGCTACACAAGTGTACGCATCTAACTAACTGGCTCAGTTAGACATTACTATTTATTAAGATGTGGAGATTGGCTGACGGCTTGAACTAGATGGATGCCTAACGGGGGAAACGCCAGCCAGCAGGTCAAAGTCTGATACTTGCGAATCTCTCTCCTACTTTGGGCTGCAGAGCGTGGCGGCACATATCAGGGTATGGTGCATGCAGAGACGCATGGTACGCTGTGTACACACAGTTTTTCCTGATGAATGAAACTGCGCTGCCATCATGATCCTTACCGTCGGTTATCTCCTGGTTAATCCGATAATTCAGTCCGACAAACAGAGAGCGTGTACCAAGGCTACTTACCAACCTCCAGTCAAAAATTCCTGAAGGCCCAGAGAAGCTGGGATCCTTCTCAAAGATCTTGAAGTGAATATGATTGTATTCCGCGAAACAACACATCCGGTACGTGCGAACGAATGATCGTTCGCCGTCGTCTGATCGAGCGAGGAACCACCTGCAACTGCCATGCCGCTTTACTTTGAAAGGTTCTGGGATTAGGAAGGGTAGGGACACCAGGCGGCCTACAACATCATATAAAGTTGGAGTCAAATAACCCTAAAAAAGTTGGAGTCAAATAAAAAAGGGCTCTGGATGTAGTCAATCTTAAGAACAACATGTTCTGAGCATGAATATATTTTTCAGTAAATGTTGACAATAATATAAGTAAGCCATCATGATATCATTGGAAAGTAACATACTCCTATAATAGCCGTTTGTAGCGATGACTGGAGTAGGCCAGCAATACGTCCAACCATAGAAGGAGCCGACAGCGTAAATGAAGCCCTTGTGTTCAATGGCATCAGAGAACCATGGAGGATGTATGGTCCTGTGATGGACGTGCAAATTTATCCACTTACCACACTGACCTAACAGATTGGCGAGACCGCAGTTGAAGAATGCAATTAGCCTGAAGTCTTTATAATCCGTAGATCACTACTGGCCCTTGGCAAAGAACTCAAGCACGAGACGTGCTACCCGTTCACCGTGTCGGAGTCGCTGGAGGATCAGTGCCGGCTGCTAGTCTTGGAGGAGGACGGCAGCGTCTTCCTCTTGATCGTGGGCACCGGCGAGGCCCGTGCAGGCCGCCGGCACATCTTTGTCGTGTGCGTCAGGGGAGTCTCACGTCGCTCGTGGCGCGGCAGTAAAGCCGTCATATCACAAAACCCAACCACTCCCAGTAGTAAGTGGCCTGGTAAAATAAACGGACAAGAAACCATCACATCCCTCCGTCTTTTTTGCATTTCATCTCTTTGTATTTACTTTCTCCGGTTCATCTCGCACACTCGATCCCTAGCTACTACTCCTAGTATCCCTAGCTATTACTCCTAGGGCTAGTTCTTTTGGTGACTTCCCCAGCTTTTCCCATAAGACTAGTCACAGTGGAGAGTAGCATTAAGGCGCCTAACTCATTTATTTGGGCTTCTAAACTAGTACTACTAGTAGTACCTCCGTCCTGGTTTATTCCTCACCATTGTAATTTGTGCTAAATTTTGACCAAAGATTCAACTAATAAAATATTAGTGTCTGTGGCATGCACTAACATTTCATTAGTTAAATTTATGATCAAAATTTGACATAGATTACAATGGGGAACAATAAACTAGGACGGAGGTATTTAGTAGTTATGGGATTACTAATCTAGAAGCCTAAAAGAACTGGCCCCTGGTACTCCTACTAGTAGTACTCCATCCGTCTAGGTGTGTAAGTCACCTAAGGTGGCGCAGCGCGACCTAGGTGGCTGCGGATTGGAAGATGCCAAAGAATCAGACCGAAAATTCATCCAATCACCGCGCCACTTTTTTCCTCCTAAACCAAATGGAGATTAGCAATGAATCCCTAATTAATAGGGATGCCGTTACAGCCAACCCATGTAGGCCCATTGATGTGCATGAAAACTGGGGTCATCAATCCCTCCCCTAATCAACATGTTAATTCTCTACATGCATAGGTCGCTCATTCTCTCCCGCATTAACTTCCTCCCCCATGTGGTTCAGCCAAAAAAATTGCTCGCCGATGAACGAGGCAGTGAGGGGAATGAGGACAGAATTTGATACATTGCGCCTAAGTGTTTTGGGAATATCTTATTTTCGTAAGGTGACTTACACACCTAGACGGAGGGAGTAGTACTCAAGTTGGAATTCCAATTGCACGGCATAGCTTGTTAGGCCAAAAATTTGATACAGCGTTTAGGAAGCGGTTTGGGAATTTGCATGCCTTTCCGACCAGTGAGTTACTCCATACAAAGTACCACAGAGAAATAACCACAGAGAAGGAAGCTAAAAGTAAAAAATTAAACGAGCATTTTTGCATTTGTTTTGCATTGAATCGTTTCACAAGGTTGACTAGTGTTGTTTTTCTACTTTTACAAAAACTGCATCATAGTGTGAAAACGTGCATTGGCACGTACATAAGTAATAGTAGTACTCCCTCCGTCTAGGTGTATAAGTCTTCCCTCTTTCTTGGTCATGGTGCACAACCAAAGATGACTTATTGACCTGGACCGAGGGAGTAGCACAGTCTGCAAGCATATATAGAGAGAGACGTGTAGTGCGATAGTATATAGTAAAGTTTGTGCTATATGCACGTACTTACAAAATGCATATGAATACACAAGGTTTCCAAACATTCCCTTTTACATACTTAATTAAGGACGCTAATAATTTCTGAACGTTCGGGATTTATCATTTGCTTCCCAAAACTAATGAGATTGCCTTACGAAACAAAAATTATACACCTACTAAAAGCCAAGGCGCTCGCAGGAGCGCTTGCAGCGCGCCATGAGTGCCCTGGTGCACGGCCGTTTCCCAGAGCGCCGACACAACGCCTCTTCCTCAACCTCGCAACTCGCGATGTGCTGATTGGCGGCTTGCCGGCAGGCGAGCGCGATCTCACTATTGTGGAGATCCGGCGCCAATAGGTACTCCTCCTGTCTGGAAGCGTGCACCCGGTCCACGTACCGCCAAGCGTAGATGAGGCGCTGGGACCCGACTGCACTCAGGGCTTTGGCACGGGCATCCTCCGCCACCCTCACGGCCCTCGCACGAGCATTCTACCAAAGGGCCAATGGCCTCACTCTCTCGGACGCGACATAGGCCTCCCAGGCAGCTTGTCCCGCGGTGCGCTTCTCTTCCTCGGCCTTCTTCTCCGCCTCTATTTTGGCGTGCTCTGCTGGAGGCAAATCCTCCCATAATGCGACATCCATTTCTTTCCAAAGCTCCTCAAGGCTGGGGTGCTCGGCGAGCGGCGCGGCGTTCTCCTCGTAGCGGGGAGCCGACGCGTCCTCCGACGCGCGTGCTGGCGAGATTGGGAACGCCGAAGCGTCCACCTCGACGCGTCACGACGAGGAGCGGAACGCCAACGCATCCTCCTAAACTAGTGGCGGCGAGGAGCGGAACACCGACGAGTCCACCTCGACGCGTTGCGGCGAGGAGGGGAACGCCGACGCGTCCTCCTCGACTAGTGGCGGCGAGGAACGTTACGGCGACGCGTGACCGTCCGCGTGATGCAGCAAGGGGCGCCTAGGGCTTGGGAGGGGCGACGCCATGGTGGTCGACGTGAGAGGGAGGGGGAGGAGATAGTGATGAACGTGAGCGTTCTTCCGAATGTCGTGGGAGGCGCAGTATTTATAGCGAGCAATGGCACACCTATGTAAGATATGGATAGAGCTGCACTAAGTTAACCGCAGGTCCAGTTGTGTCACTGACATGTGGGCCAGACCCCTGTTGGGCCCATATGTCAGTGACCCAAAGCACCTGAAGTTAAGTAACTGAAGCAACGTCCCGGGTGGAGTGGTGGGACCGCCGGAGGGAGAAGGAGAGTCTGGCAGGCATATTGTTTCCACACATGGAGAGGAAAATATTTGGAGACGAACAGGCTTCCTGTAGGTATGGGGAACCGTGCATAAAGTCTCATCTTGCATGCCGGGCTAGGTATAGTCTCAAGTCATTAAAAACATACACGCCCCACACATGACAGGCTAGGTGCACTAAATTATTGCATGTGATGGTTAAGGCTGGCCATAATGGTGGTATCTTAGCTAGTACTCCCTCTGATCCTTTATACTCTACGCATAACTTTTTTCGTTTTTTCCCGAGTGCTTGCGCGATCCCCTTGAGTAGCGCACCTTTCACAGCCTGCCCCGCCTTTCCGCGTCGCTAGAAATTAATCTCCTCAATTGGCGCAACTTCCTAGTTTGCATGCAGAGACATAAGCGGAGGAGAGAGAGATTACGTGTGACATGCATGGAGGGATTCGAGGAAACTAGTACTCTAATCCAGGCAAAAATAGGGGCAAACTTGTCCAGAAAATTTCAAACGGGCCTCTCCTTGGTATGCGAGCTGAAACGGAGGGAGTATCGTGCACACGGGAATAGCAAACAAGCCGGCATGGCGTGCGAACAGGCCGAAGGTCGTGGGAGGTGCGACGGTTGATGGGATTAATTGAAGTTACACATAAGCCGGCATGGCGAGCGAACAGGCAGAAGCTATACCATCAGGCCTATGATATGGGTCTAGTAGACATGACATCTAGTGGGTCCGGCGTAGTTCTTAAGAACTCTTTGGGGGCTTGCAGCCGTTTGTCCACCGGGCAAGCCAGCAACCCCATGCCGTTCGCACGCCCTACTCGTCCCCGTCTTCTACTAGTACAATACCTTACAACAGTTCACTCCCAGTCGTCCCGTCAATCCTAGCCCTCCTCCCAAATCCATGGCGTACCAAATCTCCATGATCCGCGGTGAGTACAAGGTTAGAACCATCACCGGTGATGAGTTCGACGTCATCTACGCCCGTTCTTCCGCAACGGTAAAAGAGTGCCTTGCTCGCTTCGAACGCACGTTCGAAAAATCAAATGATGAGTTGGTCGCTGGGCTAGATGTTGAGTATACCATAGTCCTGGGAAGTGAGAAGAAACTAATGGAGGCATAGAAGAAGAAGCCCGTCGTGATCCAGGTTTTCGTGCATGACTTATGCTTGGTCTACCACATATGCCATGCCGACATTGAGTGCGAGGAATTTAAGAAGTTCCTCAAGGGCGGCCGAGTCAAATTCGTTACTATAGACTTTAGGAACGACAAGGAAATCCTGGGTCGGATAGGCCTCGTTGTAGGCCAGCCCTTCAATCTCCAGAAGGAGAGCCTGGTGTCCTCCTCCCAGCCTTCAATGTTGACCCTCGCAGCAGCCATGATTGATCGTTCGTACGCTAAACTGAAGTAACCTCACCACGAGTTTCATCGTGCATGGGAGTCGAAGACATTAGATGAAAATCACATCATGTACGCATCAATGGATGCCTACCTTTGAATAAATATCTACAAGGTTTGGATGAAGAAGCAGAGCCCAGTGTACGGTTCAAGCAAAGAAGCGTCGGCGAAGAGGAAGAGGAAGAGGGACGAAGACGAAGTCGAGGACGTGGACTCGGACTCCGAGTAGGTGGCAGTGTCGTCGCTCATGATGGTTCTACTGCGGTGTCAAGCGGACTAGTTACTTAGTTTATTTTCAAGGGTGTGTTGTCCTGAGACCCTAGCAGAACTATGTTTATGTTCTTTCTCATTATTTGTACTCTTTAGTACGTACAGTAGTACTAGTACTATGTCTAATTGTTGTTCTTATTGCAGTTGGTACTACTGCTCGTATCTTCGTGTTCCTACTATAGTTAATACGTTCGTACTAGTAGTATAATTTGGGTATGTCGATTTGTGAAAGAAGTTCGTCGAAGTGAAGGAAGAAGATGGCAGGGTGCCCATGATTTATATTAAGAGTGTTGGGTGTGGAATGCAGTTCGCCGGAAAAAAGTGGATCGTTCCCGAGGTTAAACGGATGGTGGGGGTGGGGGGAGCATGGCGGTGGCTGGCGGTTCAGGGGAGGGCGCGGCGGCGGCGGCAGGCGGTTAGGTGTGTGGCGGGCTGAGAAGATGAACCGAGCATCAATTAAGGAGGTTGAAGAAGCCCTTCTGGCCATCCATGTTGCATCAAACGGCTCACAAGAGTCGACTGACCAAATTGCTCCTTCAGATTGCAGGATCCACATGGCATTCAAGGTCTCGAAGGTAGATTCCGCGTCCGCACCCGGTTTGCGGGCTCGGCGCGTGCGCGATCGGCTTTCGCCGCAACAGCCACCAGGCGCGTCTCCTCCGCATGGGCGGAGACGACAATGACACGCTAGTTCCTACTTGCTAGCATGCTGGAGCACGCGCTCGTCCTCCTCTTCGTACGCTGCGTGCACAGACGCGGCTCCACCAGCTGCTCGCGTGCTTGGCAGCATGGCGGAATCGCGAGGAGGGACTGCAAACAATGTGACCGGGCGAGCCTTCGGCTTGTCGGCAACACGGCGGTGATGGGCGAGAAATTGTTGGCCGAAGCAGGCGGACGCCGGCATGCGCAATGGTGGCGGCGGCATATTGATGAGTGCGCGTATGGGATCTTAGTTTAGTTTTATATAGGGTTGGTCAAACTTAAAAGAAAACCGTACTAGTACACATAAACATTAGACTTAGGCAACGCTTTTATTAGTTACCACAGCCACGATATGGAATCCTGTGCAAGCGCGTGAACCGCGGCCGCGCGGTCGATCGAATGGTGCGTCACCGTGTCGCGCTCAAAGGACATCCACCGAACATTTTTGTGTGTGTGAAAACAATCCCCGAATATTACTCAACTTTTTTTTTGGGAAAAGTTCTTGACGCTAAAATATCTCCATATATTTGAATTAAGCTCCAGTTCCTGTTTTTTTGGATTTGGATATTTTAGGTGCGCCCTAGTTTTTTTAATACTGATTTTGTGTGTGTGACTGAGAGAGAACGTGTGTATGTGTCCATATGTGTGTTGTGGCGGAAGGGCAATGTGGAGATGGTGTGCGTGTGACAGAGACATAGAGAGGTGTGAATGTGCAAATGATCATGCAAGAGTGAGACATAGACAACTGCCTATACATTGTGTACACATGAGAGAACGGTCTTCCATTTTACTTGTGTGTGTGTGTGTGTGTGAGAGAGAGAGAGAGAGAGAGAGAGGAGCATCCGTAACACAACAACCATCTCTCTCGATTCGTCCGTCCCTCGCATGATCGCATGTAACACATGCATCAACGCGCACATTTTGACACCCTCACCCGGCCCTTGCCCACCTCAAGGCCCGCACATCGCTCTCTATCTCGCACGTACAATCTCTTCATGAATACCCTGTTTAGCAAGTAGTTTTTCGTCACACACACACACATTTCTCTACTTAGGTTTGTTTTCTCTCAATATCTGACACAGACACAGCACACAGCACACACACGCCCCCTCCCCCGAGCACACAATTCATCCCCATCCAAGGTTATATGGCGACCACTCTCTCTTGTCCTCCTCTGCACCCCAACATGCACAACACCTCAATCTTCAAAGAGGGCATCGAGGAGATCAAAGACAGCGACCACACTGCGCTAGAGAATGCGGGGCCATTTGGAAGCAGGATGATGTGACGACGGCTGACTGACTCCTAATCCACCCTCTCTCTCTCGCACAAAATTACCAATCCCTCTCTCCCCCGGACAAATTTATCAATCCCTCAACCCACGAGACCCTTCCACTCTCGTCCATATTTTTCAGCTCTATCATCAAACCTGTTGTCTCTTCTACTTCCACGTGTACAGAATCCGGATGCACACGCATCTCATGTATATTACATGTCTCCATCTTTCTCACAGACCTAACTTCTTCCTCTCTCTTTCTCTCTCTAGCTATCACCCTCTCTCTGTTTCATTAGGTTTGTCTCCTACTCTCTCGTCCACATACATACAATCTTTCCCGCCCTATCTGCGCCATCTTCGCAAGCTCTCTCTTAATGTTTCATTCACACATTGGGATATGTCTAAAACGTTGCTTTTATAATGGCTTATCTAGAGTTATTGTTTGTTTTTTTTGCATCCTACAAAGTAATAACTATGAAATGCATTTTGATTGTCATTTAACTAGGATTATGCGAGTTTGATCATGTTGTGAAGTACTCCCTCCATTTTTATTTAGTTCGCGTATTAACTTTGGTCAAAGTCAAGCTTTGTAAACATTGACAAAGTTTATAAACAAAGATATTAACATATACAATAATCAATCCATACCATTAGATTCATTATTAAATGTACTTTCACATTATATAGATTTGTTATGCTAAAGGTTTATATATTTTTCTATAAACTTGGTCAAACTTTACAAAGTTTGACTTCAGTCGAACCTAATATGCAGAGTAAATAAAACGGAGGGAGTACTATAGACCTCGTATATATCTTGGAATTTGACAATGATTGTAACTATTGAATTGTATAGACCATTATATTCGAAGTCAGTAGCCTAATATATTTATTTCACAATTTCAACAAATGATTAATTCACTACATACAAGGAAAACAAATGTGTACACCCTCCATTTTTATTTATGTCTGCGTATTAGCATTGGTCAAAGTCAAGTTTTGTAAACTCTCAAAAAGTTTATAACAAAAAATATTAGCATATACAATAACAAATAAATATCATTAGATTCATTATTGAATGTACTTTCACATCATACATATCCGTTATGGTAAATGTTTATATTTTTCTATAAACTTGGTTAAACATTAGGAAGTTTGACTTCGGTCAAACCTAATATGCAGAGTTTACTAGTACTACTCGCTAGTTGCTTAGCCGAATCACCCAACACGCCACACGGGGAGTTCAGTGTCACAAAATTTTGAGGTCGGCTGGAAAATCTCCCGCGACCCTGATTCGAGCAGTGGGAAGTTACCATCATAGCCTTCAGAACAGGCTGACAGATGACAGTTGGTAGGGGGCTGTTTTCGTAACTTCAGGTTCACCCTACCCAGCCAACCCCACCCCGGCACCCAGAGTAGTACACCTGAATACTCCCCATTTTCTATCCCCACCGCAAAATAGACTTCTCCATGGCACCGCAGCCTTTGTGCTCCTCCCCTTCTACATAGGCGCACTCATCCGCCGCAACGCATCTGCCTCATCGATGACCTCGTACGCCGCACTGGAGCCGGTCCACCGTCGTCGTCGTACATGGAGCCTCATCCTCGGCACCGTCTTCCACGGTCTCGGATCTGCTTCCCAGAAGCCAACGCCAAGCGCAGAAGCACCACTGTCGTGGACAATGAACTGACTCCCGTTGCCGACCATGACTCACAGAGGCCGCCGCGACCATCGTTCTCCTCATCGATTGCTAATGTGTGTATTGAATCACTTAGCAGTACATGTGCAGTTCCAATTTTGTTCATACATACCCTTCAAATTTCCTGGGTGCTATTGTTCTAGTAAAAGTAATTGTTTGTAGCCTCCATTGTCCAACAAAATATCAGCCTGTAATTGTGCGTCGCTCCTGTATCACGCTGTGCTTGGGTAGGTATTTCATCTGCAACCAGAAGTGTGGCAAATGATGGATAGTTTTCTAGAAGTAGCAAGATGCCCATGCGTTGCACGCATCAAGATGCATTTGTATGAGTAGTTTATCTTGTGGGAGAAAAGGATGAACGAGGGAATGCCTTATTTGCAAATGCGGAGAGGGGTGTGGGTATCTTTTTGCAAAACTGCCACAGTTTCCTTCCTATCTGTCGGATATAAATCGGATGGCCTATATTGCAGGATGGCAGGAACACCATCATCGCCAACTATATTTTTTAGAAGAAAATTAGGGAAAAAGTAGAGAAAAATAGAGAGTAGAGAAGTAGAGATGAATATTAAATATAAAATAAATATAACAGTAGAGAAGAGAGTAGAGATAGTAGAAAAGTCGCCACGCCGGGAAAGGATTGCGCGTGCGCAGGAAAAAGCGACCGGGAGTGCGCTAGTTTTGGCGCGCGGCGTCCGGCGCGTTTTATAAAATCCAACGCCCTCCCACCGCTTTGTGCCTTGCAACCGCTCTCTCCCCGCTCTGTGCCTCGCCACCGCTCTCTCTCCGCTCTTTCTTGCCTCGCCGCCACCACGCCACCAAGCCGCCGCGTCATCGGGAAACATGGGGATACCGCGGCGTCTACACGCGCCCCTCCGACGGCTTCTCCGTCGAGATCCGGTTCCACGGGATGCGCCTCATCCTCGGCAATTTCGACACCGCCAACGAGGCCGCCTGCTCATACGACGCGGCGGCGTGGCGCCTCCGGTGGCCTCATAGAACATTGAACTTCCCCAACGTGCCGACGCAGGAGCAGACACAGGAGCTCGCGCCTCTGTCGCGGCTTATCACCGATGAGGATCGTCGCGACCACCGGAGGCGGTTGCACCGTCTTGGCATCGCCGAGATGGATGAGGAAGCCATTGCGCTGTGGCGCCAACGCTTCCCGCGGGGCATCATCAATGAGCGCGACTTCTACGAGCAAAGGAGGGCGGAGAGGGATAAGAGGAGGGTGGAGCGAGCCGCCTATCGCGAGGACAAGCGTAGGCGAAAAGCGGATGCTCAATTCAACATGAGGCTAGGAGCAGTGTCGCCCTGGGAAACCGACGACGATCGGTATCTTCAGGCCTACAGTCAGACGTCGAAGGAGGACATCACCGAGGAGGAGTTAGATGATGAGGAGTAGTTGAATAATCTATTTTTTATCTATCTATGCTGAGAACTATCCTCTACTCTCTATCTCTACTTCTCGATCTCAGCACTGTAAACGCTTTTTTAAAGTGCCGCGCGTTGGGATTTTGTTGGAGATGCTCTAAGGGCATCTCCAATAGCTGTAAGATAGGTGTTGGTAAACTTTGCCACCTAGGATATGTGATGATGTGGCAACAAATAAATGAGGAAAGAGAGAAATGTTGTATGTAGATTAACCAATAGCTCCTGCACAAGCTCCAAGGTTCAATAGAGAGCAATCACATTTATGATTTCTTCTTCTATTGGATAATTTAGATGCAACCATTGGAGTACTTGTATGATCCCTTGTTGGTTGATGACATGGAAAATTTTACCAACAATACTACATACAAACTATTGGAGATGCCCTAACATGGCAGACTGACTACTTTAATGTTGCCCACAAGATGCGCGAGTATTACTTGTAGTATATTTTTCTTGCCATGTTGAGATTTTAAAACCATGAGTGTGAACACGCAGAGGAGCAATGAACACCAAACACTGCATACTGGGGACATCTTCAAGGAGCGTGGCAAGTTAAAGAGGAGCTGCACCGAACCTGTAAAACAAGCTTTGGTAAGTAACACCCTTTCAATTACTTTCGTTTGGCCTCGCGTTCTTCAATGTGTATATGTTGTAGTTTCTGTTTCTCTTAAGCCTCGTGTTCTTCGATGTGTCATAAGAAGAGTCTTAATCGTCCTAATGCTTTTGTTTTTAGCTTGATGCAGGAAGTGGGTGTTCTCTCCTGGTAGTCTGTTTTTTTCCTTTTGAGTTCACTTCTCCCAGTTCTGTTTATCTGGCTTCTACTAAATGGATCTGGGTTGCTCTGAGTAATTATCTAAAAAAGAAGTAACTTCATGTCAGGATGCAGTTCTTGCATGGAGGGAAGTATGGTCAACCTCGAGATCATGTTTCCAGAATGAGGCTGGATTACACCCAAGGTGCCAGTTCCCTAATGATGCTAGATTAAACACAAGGTGCAAATTCCCAGATGATGCTGGATTACACACAAGCCAGGTGGAGTCGTCAGATGTTCGTGTCGTCGTGGCTCTAGTAAAGGCTGAAAGAAAGCATGCAGCAGCCCTTGAGAATGTAGCTGAGTTCCTGAAGAAGCGAAAAGAGCAATCAGATGCTCTCTTCACCCATGCCAAAGAAGAGATGGAAGAAGCCAGAAATAAGCTAGCAGAGGCAGAGTAGGCTAGGCGTCTCCTGCTATCTAAAATTGTTGTCAATACAAAATTTCCTTCATAGTAGCTAGGTACAAATGTTCATCCAGTCAGCATGCCTATTGTGATGTCCGTGCATCCAATAAGAGCAATTACTTTCCAAACAATAGCAGACGAAGCATTGGACATGGTATAGTTCACGCGCAAGCCCGACATTCCAAGTTCAACTTCCACATCAAACTCATGTTCACAGATATCTCCACATTCATACATAATGTCCACAACCATGATTTACTTCAAAGCCAATTTTTTTTTTTTGAGGAGAGTTATGAATAAAGAAAAAACTCTAGTTCCTGCTACCAGTGCAAGCACAACAAGTGAAGACCATGCGTAATTAATTATATTTTGGTCATTTTTTGTGTTCTAAAATGTCGGCCGGCTCGCGGAAGGACGTGTTGCGGCACACGTGCGGATTCAATGAAGGCAGGCAGGGCAGTCTAAAGCCGGTTGCATGCGGCGAGGAGGCGTGTTCAGCAGGGCCTGCAGGTGGGGCCCTCTTGGCCGGCGCACCGGTTCAATGCCTGCGCTATGAGAGGTCGCGTCCGTGTCAAAGCAATCACTCCCTCCAATCCTTTTTTGTTTGCGTATAACAAAATCTCGTTTTCCATTCACATTTTACAAGTAAAATTTGTGGACAAACTTTGACCCAAAATAGGATGGGGACTAGTAAACCAGAACGTAGGGAGTAGTTTTTTTTTCTAATCAAAGAAGGGTTTCCCCCTTCCGACTTTCATTACTGAAAACCAACATCTAAATCTAAACATAGTATTTGCCCTAGAACTACCAGGTTCAACATCTCGCAACATAAACCAATACAACCATACGCCAAGGAGGTACATAGTACTATGAATTCCATTTTTGTTCCATACCAATCATTCTAAAAACTACTTAGTACTTATAACACGCCATTGAAAATCGGAACTCTTAACCCCGCTAAAAAATGATATTTTAAACGTGTCTACTTGATATGTGGCAACTGGCGAGCAACCGCCTCCAAGTCGTTCACCTGTGGTCCCGACCATCAACTCCTACAGATCAAATTATCACACGAGCTGACTATTCCTACAAAGGTGCGCTGCACCACGTACCCGGTACCCGCGAATGCAGCAATCGTGCACCTAGGGTTTTAGGGCTTATTTGTTAACATTGCCTTTACGTAACACTCGTGTGTGCAAGACAGTGAGAGACCGACTGCGTGCGTGCGCCTCTTCTCTTCGTATTTGTACTCCACAATTTGTCTTGTGTCTAAAAAATTATACTAATAACTACTAGTAGAAGGCACGAGCTATGCACGTATTTCGTACTCAATCATTTTTTTCTGAAAAAGGTGGCTTATTCTGCCCATGGTTGTTAAGATTGTATTGAACATGTAACAAACTTTATTGTTCAATTTGTGGCATTTTGAGAAAGGGTTATCAAACTGCTGCATTAGAAGTTCCCAGAGGTGGGGGGATAATCATACAAACGTTGAGTACTTTGATTTGTGAAACATTAGTTGTTTAGTGAGTCGTTGTTGTTTGCCAGATATTGCAGGCCTCCAGTTGTTAAACATTAAAGTTCAGAGCCACAGAAGATGGTATATAGCAGACTTTTGCACCATCACGTGTGTGGGCATTTGGCATTGTGAGGGTTAAAGGAAGTTCCTGGAGTCACTTTGGTGGGTGGCCGTACAGAGCGAATCCAAGAAACGTGAGCCATTAGATCACTTGAGTTGGGTACTGTGTGGAACAAATCAAATAGCCATTAATTGCTCCCCAGTCTTGGCGGATAGATAACCTGAATTCAAAAATTTATGTACTATAGTAGTAGAGACTAGCCATGTGCCAATGCGTTGCCACACGATCTGAGTAGATTAATACATATTCACCGATTTGATAGAAAAAAAGTCTAGTTTTGAAATACGTATATCACTAAATTGTTATGTTTCACTCAAAATATATTCCTTCGGCGGTTTTGATGAGATAAGGGAGGAATGTTGTTGGTTTCATGATTCGAGAAGTGGTATATGTCTAATTTCTACTCTTACTAGCAAGATGCCCGTGCGTTGCACGGAACATCATGATCTTGTGGGAAAAAAGGATGACCGAGGGAAGACCTTATCTGCAAATGTGGAGAGCAGTGCGGGTAAATTGCCATAGTTTCGTTCCTATCCGTCAGATATAAATCGGACGGCCTATATTGCAAGATGGCAGGCCCACCATCATCACCAACTCTGTTTTATCCCTACTCTTATAAAAAGCATAGTCAATGATGATCGTGTGCCTGCCATCCTACAATATAGGCCGTCTGATCTATATCTGACGGATAAGAAGGAAACTATGGAAATTTTGCAAAAAGATACCCACACCTCTCTCCACACTTGCAAATAAGGCCTTCCCTTGTTCATCCTTATCTCCCACAAGATAAACTACTCATACAAATGCATCTTGATGTTTCTAGCAACGCATGGGTATCTTGCTAGTTGTTGCAAAAAGCCCATGTGTGTGAGAGAGAGAGGGAGAGAGGAGGAGGACAGAATGCATGTGTGACAAAGACACAAAGAGTGTGTGTGCGAGAGGTTTCAGCTTAAAATGAGGCGATAGTGTGTGTGTGGACGATCGGGAGGGCGTGTCTCAAGAAGGGAAGAAACATCTACATAGATACAAGAAGCGGGAGAGAGACATGGATGCGATAGTGGAAGCACGAGTGTGCGGGTGCATAAACCTATCTAGAGGCTAGTCGATAAATGTTTGTGGGAGAAATACGAGTTGGGGGTGCGAAAGCGAGAGTTTTGTGTGTGTGAGAGAGAGAGAGACGGTAGTCGGGAAGGGGACTGGAAGCAAGAGTTGTGTGTGTGTGTGAGAGAGGGGGGGGGGAGTTTGTCTGATCGGTAAACAAATGAATAATGTCAGTCTGGGATGGAGACGAAAAGGAGACCGCAACAAATGTTGTGTCTACAGGAGAGAGAGAGAGAGAGAGAGAGACTAATTTTAGTGGTATGATTTATATCTAGAGACATATAGGGTGTGTGAGAGAATCCCATAGAGAGAAAGAAAAAGTAAAAGACGAGTGGAGACTTTGTGTGTGGCGGTGAAAAATAAAGCTTAGGTACCTAGTGATACGAGAGAACGGTAGAGACATGAGAGATAATGAAAACCGTGTAATGCATAATGATAGGGAGAGTGTGACACTTCTCAAGGGAGACGTCGAGAGACCATGTTTGCGAGGATAGGAGAAACATGAAGTGAGCATGCGGGTGACCTGGAGAAAAGAGAGTGATAGCTACATGAAGGAGCATGCATGCAAGAGAGATGGGCATGAAAGGAGTGAACATAAAAGGGATTCAAATATTTGAATTCGAGATGATGATACATGTAATCTGTACTCGAACTAAAATTGATCTATCAAACATGCATACTCATATGAATTCACACACATCTATGTTATTTAATATGTAGATATTACTGATCCATACATTTTAGTAGAACATAATTTGGTTTAATTTTTTGATTTCAACCTTATGATTTTGAGATCATTGTATTTATAAATCATATTATACATACAAAGGAGCTGAATTGTTTGTTGTGCTTTTGAAAGTATATATAAAAATGATGTATATAGAATTTTATTCCAATAAAAAATGGATCCCGCCCAAAATAAAATAGAATTCAAACGGGCTTCAAATTGAGTTGGCACGGTAAACGTGCACTCTGCAAAATTTGAAAGAAGCGGAGAAAGTTGATTTAACCGCCCGAAACCAAAATCTGCGAGATGGAAATTACTAGTGCCTATCCCTGCCACGCAAATCCTATCTGCTCGATTTCTATAGGTTTCGATAGGGGTAGGTTTGTAATTTCACTCAAACGTTACATAACCGCCACTCACCCGGATTCATACACGGTGGGCGCCAAAACACAGTGTGTCCTCGGCCGAAATCGACTCCCTCCCCGATTCATACACGGTGGGTGCCAAAAACAAACTCTCGTCGGCAAATATTCGGTATATGCGAGATTACCGTCCTATCCTCAACCGACTAATATTGCTGTGATGTAGGAAATTTGAAACGGGGGCTAAGTTTGTAAATTTCCTCGCTTTGAGACAAGCGCGCCCTGCAGACATGGTTCCCCCCTTCCTCTCCACCTCCATTTCCCCATTCGTACTACGTGGGCGCCAAAACACCCTCTCCACCCCAGCCTCCTCTGTCCGCCACCCCATCCACCGCCGTCCTCCTCCACCATGCCGGAGCTGATACCCCGACGCCGCCGTCCATTACAAGAGATCGACCTCTCTCATCCACGGCTTCGGACCGGGATCCTTGCATCCCGTCCTCTCGCTTCATCCCCGCTGTCGTCCACCTTGCCGGCGCCGCTCCTACGACCGTCTCGTCCACCGCGCCCCGTCGCCACCGTCTACCCTCCTAGATTTGCTTCCACGCCGCCGACAGCCATCGCTACCGCAACACCGTCAAATTCTCAGCAGATGCATACGCGGTGCCGCACCAGAGGCGGTACTCTTTCGTATCTTCTTAACTTATTTATCGCAGCAAGAAAATAGATCGCCACTGCTTTACTCTGATTTCTTGTCCATCACTTACTTGATAGTTGAGAGCAAACATTGGTTGCGAAGTTGCCCTTGTCCGGTTTGCACCTTCAGATCCGCCATGGCATGCTCAACACTATACTCCCAATGCTTATGGTTTTCCCCTTTTATATTCCACACTATTTAAATCATAGTAAACTAAATTTCAAAATTGGGTTAGTCGATTTTTCAGAGCTCACAGGAGTTTGCCGGTGCGAACGAAGGGGCTCAGTTGGGGACTTTGGCTGTGGGGGGGGGGCGGTGGTGGGGCCTCGCCGAACAAAGAAAACTCGACGCAGGTGAGGGCGGGGGTGGGGGGTGGGGATGGCGGAGGTACACAGGCGGTGGGGGCCGGTTGTCCGGCCGGCGGACCGTGCGGCGTTCTATATGGGAAGAATTAGAGATGAGGAAGAAGAAGGGTTAGGAGACGTAGGATCTTCATCCAACCGCCTGAATTGGTCGACTGACCCAAATGACAAAAGTCACGCGACTTGCATGCAAACATGCCTTTATATTCAGTACCATCATCGTACCTGCTTAGCACTGCTCCTGAATCCATCAAGCTAAACAACGTCCCACTCAAAATTCCAAACTTGTTGCTCAGGTACAAATCTGATATGATGTTGATATTACTAAAACAGATAACATTTAATTGGTCAGCTAAGTTCCTACTTTACTTTCGAAAAAGCACGTGCACCACATATAGAGAGACAGCAGGGAGTTGCTTTCTTAATGCGCTCTGGTTCATCATGTGTGGGCACTGCACAACAAATATTTTATTATCCAAAATCTGCTTGCTCTTCTTTAGCATGTTCCTCTTCCATTCTTCTTTAATAAGTACTCCATCCATTCCTAAATACAAGTCTTTGTATAGATTCCACCATGGACTACATATGGAGCAAAATGAGTGAATCTACACTCTAAAATTTATCTGGATACATCTGTATGTGATCCATAGTGGAAATCTCTGCCAAGACTTATATTTTGGAACGGAGGGAGTATGATAGTGGTACAGTATGTTCCTTGTAGTGAAGATGAGCAGGGACATTTGCAGTGTAGAAGTCTATACGGTCGGTTGGTATGGACACTTTGAACTCTCCGGGCCTCTTTGATTCATAGGATTTTGTAAGCATGGGAATAGGATTTGTAGTGGCCTGCCCACTTGAATCCTATAAGAATAGCAAGGAAATGCAAGGAGCTGTGTCGCCTTTGAGAGTTACACTGATATTAACAGTACCGCACCTTCAGTTGAAGAGAGCTGGTATCCGAAGCCTTTCTAGTCGTACCGGCAATACTAGCAGATATATTCCAGCAAGTTCCACTTTGCTTATTTTACTCCGATGCTTACGGTTTTCCCGTTATATCTACACTATGATCTGTGTAACTGCTTTGTGTCGCACTAGCAGCAGTCCACTCTTGAAGCTAAACACCACAATGACTTACAAAATTGGCACCAAGGCATTGAGCGCCATTCTGGATGCAATGAAACTCATATGCTCCCCACTTGTTGACTCTTGTTCAGAATATGATCCTAATGACTCTTGTTCAAAATTGCCACATATAGAGAGACAACATGGAATTACATTTCTTTTGGGCGCTGTGATTCATCATGATTGGGGAACCAACATTGTATGCAATTAAGCGGAACCTCAAGAATATGCGTCGTCTTCTGTTCTTTAACATGTTCCTCTTTTGTTATTTAGTATTTAGTACGTACAGTATGTTCCTTGTCAGGAAGGTGAGCAGGGACATCTGCAATGAACAGCTGATAGAGCTGGCATGTACTTGATCGATAGGCTTTCAATTAATAGCGGCAATACAACACCGTATTTTCAAGCCAGTTCCACTTTCCCGATTTATATATCGTGGTTATGGTGTACCCCTTTTATGTACACTATGATCTGCCTAGTTGCTGTGAGCTCATGTTATCATGGTTTGGCAATAAACTCTCTATACAGTATATTTTGAACCTATCATCTGCCAACTATCCTTACTTATGGAGCCTATTTTTTATGTACTTGTGCCAGCTTATATAAATGCACGCACCATATTATAGCACACATGAGCTCTCTCATCAGAATCCAGTGATAACACACAAGTGTTTATAGGGGCTCCCCTATATTAGAATATCCTCTGCATTACAAAGATAATCTCACAACTATTTATGTTTTCATGGTCCTCAGATATTATACGTAATTACAGTGAATATCAGAGTCGGCGCATTAGAAGAATATTGTGGAACACTGCAATGACTTACAAAATTGGCACCAAGGCATTGAGTGCCATTCTGGATGCAATGAAACTCATACACTCACCACCTGTAGATTCTTGTTCAGAATATGATCCTAATGACTATTGTAACCTCAAGGAGTCAAAGGTAGATGGCTTGTCATGTTCATCCATCAAGGTGCCTGCTCTAATTTGGCCACATTTTATTGATTGCGCGTATCTTCCATATGTTGTCTTGCATTTCTTCAACTTTGTTGCACTGCCATCTGCTTAGTTTACTCATCATATATGTCGAGATGCCATGCCCATCCATTATCAATACATATTCCATCTTTCATCATACTATGTTTTTTCACTCAAATGTTGTTCTTGTGCATCAGACATCAAGAAGGAAGAGGGTGATTGCCGAACCTGAAGGAGCACCAGCAAAGTCCTTGAAAAACGTGGTTGTGCCGGAGGAATCAGATAGCACCCCACTTATATTGGCTGTACAACCAGTGACACAAAATGTACGACCGACTCCAGCAGACTGTACCCATATGTCGGGGAAACTGATCGCCCACGAACACCTATGGGACCGGAGCCCATTTTCGGTACGGCAAGGGGGCGGAGGATGCACGAAGAGCGGATCGAAGCATGCACGCGAGCAGTTTACCCAGGTTCGGGCCGCACGGATGCGTAAAACCCTACTCCTGCCTTGGTTTTGATTGTGTTCTTAGCTCGGGAGCGAGAAGAGCTACAGTGCTTGTCGCTGGCAACACCGAGCGTGAGAGTGATCGAAAGTCGGAACCTCCTCTACGTTGCGCATGGGCCTCCTTTTATAGGTCGAAAGGGGTCACCGACAGATGGCAACGCAGATGAGGGTAAAAATGTAAAAATGGTGGTAGTTGGAACAGTGTGTGCATAGTGCTCTATACCTAACCCTGACGGTAGGGGACAAGGGCATTGAATGCCCATCGCCGTCGCCCCAAACAGTGCAAAAAGCGTCCGTCAGGGCGTCTCCGTTCGCCACGATGGTGGCCTCGTCATCGCAGCTCGCCACCGTGTACCCCAGGCTGCACAGCCTTCCGCCACATGCACCTGGAAGGGCCCCAGGGCGACGCGTGGCCAGATGAGCTGGAGCGCGGGTATGTAGTGGGAGCTTGCCGCGGCTTGCACCTTGCCGCGGTTGTTAACTTGTCGCGCCTGGGAGCTTGTCGCTCTCCGAGCCTGGCCGGGGCGCGCGATGCGCCACGGCAAGTCCCCTGAAATGCCATGTTTTGGCCTGGCAAGATCCTCTTGCCAGGGTCTTGCGCCAAAGGGGTGGTTTTGAGCCTGGAGCAGCCTTCCCGGCAAGCTCCTCTTGTCGGGGTCTTGTTTCTTTAACTTGAATACTTTGTTCTTGAATGGCTCCAAAGGAACCATAGTGGGCCTTGGCGGGGCGCGTGGCAAGCCCTGCCACGGGACGCTGCTACTGCCCGTGCACAAGTCGGGATACTAAGGTACCCCTACTTTAGTACATCGATAGGAGCCCCCGGGCCTGGGCCACACACGGTGCCGAGCGCTGTTGGGCCAGGCCCAAAACAGTGCACGGGCACACGCGGCCCACGGCGCGCCGTATCCCACTCTGTATCCACCGCGCCCCTCCCTAACGGCACGCATCGATTGCGGCGTCGTGGGAGAGATCGTGGCCTGTTTCTTTAATGGGGGAAATGCAGAACGCCCCTTTTCCCCCCTTAAAAGCAGGGGAAACAGGGGCAGTTCCCTCCATTCGTCCGCTTCTCCTTCATCCTCCAGAAACCCCTGCTGCTCCCCTCCTCCCCAAAGGTTGAAAGAGAGCAGCGCTCCGCTCTTCCTTCGCCGCCGCCAGCCTCTCCAGCGCCGTCGACTTCCCTCGCCGTCCACGCCATGGCCCCGAAGGGCTTCAATGTGAAAGCCGTGAAGACTGCCAGGGCGCTGAAGCTAGCGTCAATGCGGAAGAAGATGGCGGTCTTCCCGCCGAGGCTCAGCGCGGAGGAGCTGAAGGACTCCTTCTACCTCTTCTGGGCGAGAGAGACAAAAGCACACCCGCGCACCAAGGTACTCCCCGCTGAGGCCCGCGACATGTTTCCGGGAGGATACGCCTTTTTTGCTCTATTCTTCTATTGCGGACTCTGCCCACCATACTCCGAATTCTTCTGCCATATTATGAATACCTACGGGTTTCATCTCCTTGATTTCACCCCAAACGCCGTCTTGACCATGGCCGTTTTCGCACATCTATGCGAGAACTTTGTCGGAGTCTACCCCAATGTAGCTCTTTTCTGCCATTACTTTACGCCTCGAGTAGAGTCTGGGTCTCCTCTGTCCGGCGGGATTTCTTGGATATTTAGGCTTCATAAGAAAGAGGCTTACTTGACTGGGGAGCTCCACGGCAAGTGGGAGGAGTGGAGGGCCAACTGGTGCTGGATCATGGAGGATGAACCACAACAGTTCACTTCCCTGCGCCAAGTTGCAATAGTGCGCGGCAATGATGGGAGTGACCTGGCCTCTGAGGACGACAAGCTGAAGATAGCCATCACTAGGATTCTTCGCCTCCGGCAAGCCAAGCTCACTGTAGGGGCCGTCGGAGCAGATTTCCTTCGCCGCCGCATCGCTCCCTTGCAGGAGAGGAAGAGACCCGCTTGGGAGTTTGGCAACGCGGCGGACTTTATGAGGCTGCGCCCAGGCCTCAAATACAATTTCACTGTGATGGAGCTCAATGGAATGCTTCATGAGCTATTCAAGCACGACCCCAAACATCCAGAGTGGTTCGCATTGCCGCGGGGCGTAGTTCCGCTGTGCAACAATTCGTCGCTCAGCGCTATCCGCACGGCGATGCCATGGTGTGACTCCCATGGGATTGACCCCACTTGGCGGGAGCCTTCTGAAGAAGCCGTGCAAACGTTCTTCGACAACTTGGTGGAGCAGCCAATCAATCCCGACGAGAAGAAAGGCCTCACCCGCGACACCACCGACCTGGAGATGGCTTATATTGCCACCAGGTTGGAGGAGGCAGCTGCAGCCAGGGCCGCGGGAGAATTCGGATACATTTTGGAGGAGGCGGATGCAGCGGAGGCGGTAAGTCTGGCCGAGGAGGAAGAGCTCCTGAAAGTGATAAAGCCTGCCGGGCAACCTGCTGGGACGAGCGAGGCCACCGGGCAAGGTACAGAGTCGAGCGAGCCCGCCGAGCAGGGCGCCGAATCAAGCGATTCCGCCGAAGACTCAGGCGGGTCTTTGAATCTCGGCTCTTCTTCTTCATCCTCGGGGAGTTCAGCGCCACCGGCAAGCCCTCCGGCTCCAGCGAGGAGGCGCCTCCGCAAAACCGCAGACGTGGCGGGGCAGCCGGCGGGCCAGCAGCCGCAGCGCCGTCAAGGGAGCGCCCCGCGCTTCAGCAGCGGCTGGAGGAGGGTCTTCCCGGGCTGGGGCTAACGCTCCTGCCGCCCCTCAGGCCTCGGCGACAACTGGAGCGGGGTCTTCTCAGACCACCGTCCCTGCTCCCGCCAAGCGGCCGAGGGAGCCTACTCCTTCAGCTCCTCGCGCCAGGACGCGTGAGGCGGACTTTGACTTCTCCGTGCTCAGCTCTGACGAGGAGGAGGAAGAGTAAGTACTGGCAACTCTTGTTTCCTTTGATTTTTGTTGCTTTTATCTTGAACTTTCTTCGCCTGATTCTAATTTTGTCTGTCTTCCAGGACCCTGGCCCAGAGGGCGGCGAAGAGGGCCAAAATCCCAGTGGTCGATCTTGAGGACGAGCCCGTCGCAGCGGAAGGGGATGCGCCAGCGACAAGCTTGCCGGACCAGGCTGCTGCTCCGCAGAGCAGCCCGCAGAGCAGCCCCCAGCGCAGCCCCCAGCGTAAGTCTTCTGTTCACTTCTTCGCTTGTCGGGCGCGCATGAGCTTCTTATCCTTGTTAACGTCTTGTTTGTTTGCTGACTTGTACAGAAGTAGAGCCGCAGCCTCAGGAGCGCCAAGAGACTGCTCCCGACGAGCCGCACGTCCCGACCTCTCCGCCAAGGAGGAGCTCCCCGGCGAGGGAGAATACTCCGCCAAGGGCGGGTACTCCGCCAAGGGCGAGTACCCCGCCAAGGGCGAGCACCCCGCCATGGGTGGGCACTCCGCCAAGGGAAGGCGCCTGCGGCCCTCCGCCGGCGGGGGCTACCACCACGCCGCCGAGGGAGGACTCCCCGGCAAGGAACCCCATTGAAGAGGAGGCCCGCGCAGGTAACCCTTGTACTTTTCTTCTCTTGAATTTCTCTTTTTGGATATTTGCTTGACAGATACTTTCTTCTTTCTTCTTCTTTTCTTGTCTTCAGACTCGTCCGCTCCAGAGCCGATGGAAACGGAGGCCGCCACCGAGGAGAACGCGCGCGGCAACACTGGCGACGCCGCGGCTACCGAAGAGGCGATCGGTGCTGATGAGCCTGCCGTCGAAGAGGCAGCCAAGGATGCCGACGCGGCAGCGGAGGAGGGGACCGGCGGTCGCACTGACGGCCCTGAGGCCGCACGAGCGTCAGACGCTGCGCCGATCGCCGACCCAGCTGCTGCCGCGGCCAAAACTGGCGCCTACCTGGAGGCTGGAAACGGGGTCTTCATTCAGCTTCCGTGGGCATCTATGTCAAGGGCGCCCGCGGAGGGGGAGGTCTTCGATGGGGAAGTCCTCGCCTCCGCCGGGCTGAAGTTCGTCGACGCGCCCGGCAGCAGTAGCGAGCCCGAGGAGGAGCAGCTTCTGCGGAGGCTTCTGGCCCTGTACCGCGCCAGGCAGGCCAAGCTGGAGTCCTGAGAGGCTCTAGACGCCAAGGCGGGCATCGACTTGGAGAAGCTCGCCGAAGAGCTCCGGTCCGCCAACCAAGCGGCCCTCCGATCCTTGGCGGAGGAGCGGGAGGAGCTCGCCGAGGCGCATCAGGCGTTCATACTCGAGAAGGCCGAAGCAGAGGAGCAGCAACGGCTCGCCGCCGAGGAGCTGTCTTGGCGGGAGGGGGAACTAACGCAGCGGAAAGTCGACCTCGACAGCCACGAGGACGACCTTGCCGCGCGCGAACAGTCCCTTGGCGGGGCTCTGCAGGAGGCGAAGGATGCCGCGGCAGCTGCTGAGACCGCCAAGAGAGACCTGGAGGCGAGGGTGGTGCAACTGGAGATCCACTTGAAAGCGAGCGAGGAGAAGGTTGATGCGCTCGTGTCGGAGAGGGAGAAGGACGCCCACAGCCATTGCGAGCTGCAGGTATGTCTCTCTGACAAGGGCAAGGAGCTCGCCATCGCCAAGGATTCTGTTACAGACTTGGAGTTGAAGCTGTCCACTCTCACCGCATCACTTGACAGCGCCAGAAATCAGGAGACGAAGCTGAAGGAGGACCTCAGGGCTGAGAGGGCACTGTTGGACAGCGCCGCCCTCTCCCAAAACAACTTCAGGCTGACGGTGGAGCATTGGACCGAGGGGCTTGTCGCCGCCGCCGCTGACATCGACAGGGAGTTGGCGGGGCTGGGGACGGAGCACCTCGGCTACTCCACCGACGAGAACCTCCCCCACAGCGCCAAGCTAAGCTTGTTCTTCAGGGGAGTGGCGCCGGCTCTCCAGCAGCTCCAGGAGAGGATCCCCACGCAGCTGGCGAACGAGGCGCGCAGGCTTTGCACAGGAGTCATGGAGAGGGTGCTGATGAAGATAGCCTACCGCAACCCAAGACTCAACCTCGATAACATCCTCAGGACCTTGCCGCCCGACGCCGACCAGGAAGCGCTGAAAGCCCTTGTCGCACCCATCGTGGCCAAGGTGGGCAAGATCAAAAGAGTTGATGGTGACCGCGCAGACTAGGCTGTTTTCTTTCTGCTTCCCTTGTCGCTCCCAATCACGTTATGGACAATAGTTTGTTAGAACAGCGACAAGTCATCTTGTAATATAACTTTATTTTGGGTAGTTGACGCAATGTTATTTCCTTTGTTCGACTTCTTTGCTTTGTATGCTTTTACCCTATGCTTTTAGGGAACTTGCCGGCGAAGGGACCCTTGCCGCGAGCGCTGAGTGCGGAACTTCAGCAGCCTGCCGGCAGTGCCGTCGCCGACAAGAAACCTTGTCGCAGCTAGTCGCAGCACACTTAGATTGTTGAGCGGACTCGAAAACGAAGTAAGGGCGCGACACTTGTCGCAGCACGCTTAAGCCGTTGAGCGTGCTCGAAACAAAGCAAGGGCGCGGCTAGCCACGAGTTGGTTCCTCCGCGCACAGGTTTTCCATACAAAGTGCGGTCGTTCAAGGAAGATAACCTTAAAATTTAAAAATTCGAACGCTCAAACTTTGGCGACTTAGCTTTTGTGTTGTTTGCTTCCCGGCAAGGCGAGGCTTTCTTGAACGGCACTTGGTCCATACCACAGTCTCCTTCCCCCCCGGCAAACTTGTGCGCAAGGAAAAAACTTCTTTCTGCTTGAGAGAAAAAGAAAAAGGGAGGAAACATAGATATGGAGCCTTGCGGCTCGTTATTGCTTACCGGGGGCGCGTGCTGCACAAAATGTCAGATAATACATGCAAGAAAAGCGAAAAGGCATGAAAACGACAAGTTGTGCAAGGCACAATAGTTTTACTGATGCACGGGGTCTGCGCCCGGCTTTGTACAAAGGTACATGCAATAGCGGCAAGACTTGTACAAAAGGTGGTCGCCGGAGCGGATCTCGGCAACCGCGCCTTATGGGTGAAACTTGCGAAGGTGCTCAATGTTCCAGGAGTTGCTCACCGGTAAGCCCTCTTCGGTCTCAAGGCGGACAGCACCGGGCCTTATGACTTGTCTCACCCGATAAGGGCCTTCCCACTTCGGCGTCAACTTGTTAGAATTCTTGGCGGACTGAACGCACCGAAGAACAAGGTCGCCTTCCTCGAGACTTCTGGCTTTAACTTTGCGGCTTTGGTAGCGGCGCAAAGCTTGCTGGTATCGAGCAGCTCGTACAGCAGCCTGAAGACGGTCCTCCTCAAGGAGCAGTGCGTCGTCTTGCCGTAGCTGCTCTTGCTCAAGCTCATCGTAAGCGAGCACTCGAGGCGACCCGTATACGAGTTCCATGGGGAGAACTGCCTCTGCTCCATAGACAAGAGCAAAGGGTGTCTGTCCAGTGGCTCGATTTGGTGTCGTTCTGATTGACCAAAGAGCCGCCGGCAACTCTACAATCTAGTTTCTTCCGCATTTGTGCAGCCTGTCGAAAGTTCTCGTCTTGAGCCCGCGCAACACTTCAGCGTTTGCCCTCTTCGCTTGACCATTGCTCCTCGGGTGAGCAACAGAAGCGAAGCAGACCTTGGCGCCAAGGTCTTGGACGTATTGCATGAAGGTGCGACTTGTGAATTGTGTGCCGTTGTCGGTGATGATCCTGTTAGGGATTCTGAAACGGCAAACAATTGACCTGAAGAACTTGACTGCTGACTGTGCGGTCACCTTCCTCACTGGTTCCACTTCCGGCCACTTTGTGAACTTGTCGATGGCGACGTACAAGTACTCAAAGCCCCTGGCTGCGCGGGGAAAAGGGCCGAGGATGTCGAGCCCCCAGACCGAAAATGGCCTGGACAAAGGGATCGTCTGGAGAGCTTGAGCTGGCTGATGTATTTGCTTGGCATGGAACTGGCACGCTTCACACTTGGTTACTTGTGCAGTTGCATCTTGGAGGGCTTCTGGCCAAAAGAAACCTTGTCGGAACCCCTTGCCGGCAAGTGCTCTTGCGCCAATGTGGTGGCCACATATGCCTCCATGTATCTCTGCCAACAGCTTTTGCCCATCTTCCCGGGGAATGCACTTCAGTCTAACACCGTTGAGTCTTCTTCTGTATAGTTCATTGCCGACGAACTGATACATACTTGACTGCCGGGTTATTCTTTCTGCTTCTTCTGGCTCTTCGGGAAGTTCTCCAGTTTGAAGAAAACAGAAAATTTGCGGCGCCCATTCTGGGGCCTGAGGCTCAACAACAAGGACTAAAGGCATCAGTGCTGCTGCGGGAACGTCAGCTTCCATGGCCAGAACCTGTGGCTCGGCCGGAGCTGGACGTTCCCCGGCAAGCTTGCCGGGGCAAAACTTGTCGGGAACACCTGCTTCAACTGTATGAACCCTAGGGTCCGCAGGAGCAGACTGTTCCTCAGCAACTTTGTCGTTGGTCTTGGGGACCTTGGCGACGGCTTCAGGAAGTTCTGCCGGCAAGTAGTCACCGGAGACCAACTTTCTCTTCTTACTTTGTCCAATTGATGGTGTAACGGATGGCTGAGTTAACTTGAGCACAAAGATCCCTGGTTCCACAGGTAGCTTCAGTGCAGCACACTTTCACAGACCGTCTGCGACGTCGTTTTGAGCTCTTGGGACGTGCTCCATCTGCAAGCCTTCAAAGTGTTCTTCAAGTTTCCTCACTTCGTCGACGTAAGCTTCCATCAACGGACTCTGATAGCTCTTGTTCACTTGGCGGACAACCAACTGCGAATCACCCCGCACAATCAGCTTTTTGATCCCAAGCTCTACTGCGATTCTGAGGCCGGCAAGTAAACATTCATACTCTGCAGTATTATTCGTTGCCTGCTCCTTGGGAAAGTGCATCTGGACGACGTACTTGAGGTGCTCGCCGGTGGGCGCGACAAGTAGCAAGCCAGCGCCGGCGCCTTGCAGCGAGAAGGCACCATCGAAGTACATTATCCATTCTTTGCTCGTTTCTTTGACGGGGATGCTTGTCTCTGGAATTTCTTCGTCTGGCGTTGGTGTCCATTCTGCTATGAACTCTGCCAATGCTCTGCTCTGGATAGTTGAAGTACTTTCAAACTTGAGGCCAAAGCTTGACAGCTCCAGTGCCCACTCGACAATCCTGCATGTTGCTTCTGGATTCTGCAATATCCTCTTCAGCGGAAAGCGAGTGACCACTGTTATCTCGTGTGCTTAGAATTAATGGCGCAGATTTCTCGAGGCCATGAGGAGGCTGAAAAGCAGCTTCTGCACCCCAGAGTATCTTGATCTAGCCCCCTGCAAGAGGGAGCTGACAAAATAAACTGGGCGCTGCACCATCTTCCTCCGCATCTCTTCTTGCATCTGTGTAGACTCATCCTTATCGGGGCCAGAGCTTGTCGGGGAAGCCCCCTGCTTGTCGCTGGACGTGCTTGCCGGGGCTGTGGGCTCCTCCTCTGCCTCCCTTTCCGCTACCAACGCAGCACTAACCACTTGATTGGTTGCCGCCAAGTACAGCAGCAACTTCTCTTGTGGCCTAGGTGCGACAAGTATTGGAGGGGAGGACAGGTACCTTTTCAAGTCCTGCAGCGCTGCCTCCGCTTCCGGAGTCCATTTCATTGGACTGCCTTTTTCAAGATTTTGAAAAACGGCAGGGCGCGTTCTGCAGACTTAGAAATGAACCTGCTGAGAGCAGCCACGCAACCGGCAAGCCTTCGTACATCCTTAACGCGCTTCGGAGCCTCAATCTGCTCGATGGCTTTGATCTTGTCGGGATTGGCTTCAATCCCCCTCTGGGACACAAAGAACCCGAGTAGCTTGCCGGAGGGGACTCCGAACACGCACTTCTCGGGGTTAAGCTTGAGTTGTATCTCGCGCAGATTAGCAAAAGTTTCACCTAGATCTTGAATCAGGGTATCTTTGTCCTTGCTCTTGACCACTATATCATCCATGTATGCTTCTACATTCCTGTGTATTTGTGGTTCCAAAGCAGTGTGGACTACCCTCGCGAACGTTGAACCTGCATTCTTCAATCCAAAGGGCATGCGTATGAAGCAGTAAGTGCCACATGGAGTAATGAACGCGGTCTTCTCTTCGTCTTCTTCAGCCATAAATATCTGGTGGTACCCGGGGTATGCATCAAGGAATGAAAGCAACTCACACCCAGCCGTGGAGTCAACGATCTGGTCAATGCGCGGCAAGGGAAATGGATCTTTGGGACAAGCTTTATTCACATCGGTGAAGTCTATACAAAGCCTCCACTTCCCATTTGCCTTGCGCACGACAACAGGGTTGGCCAACCACGCGGGATGAAGTACACCTCTGACAAGGCCTGTTGCTTCCAGCTTCTTGATTTCCTCCGCGATAAACTCTTGGCGCTCCACTGCTTGCTTTCTGACCTTCTGCTTGACGGGCCGCGCGTGAGGACAAACGGCAAGCTTGTGCTCAATCACTTTCCTGGGAACACCGGGGATGTCAGACGGTTGCCATGCAAACACGTCGACATTCGCCCGCACGAAAGCAATGAGCGCGCTTTCCTATTTAGGATCGAGCGTGGCACTGATGGTGAAAGTACCACCAGTGTCGTCCTCCTTGGCGGACACCTTCTTGGTTGCAGGCGGAGCTGCCATTCCCTTCTTGCACTTGCCGTTGGAGCTCGATGGTGCGTCCTCGACGGCAGCGCAGCACTCCGAAGAGGTGCGTTTGCCGGAGTGGGCCCCAGAGCTCTTGCCGGACTTGGTCTTGTTCTTCCCCCCGGGAGCTTCAGCGGCAAGTGTCTCGCTGTCTGTAGCGGCTGCTGCGTCCCGGTAAATCTTGTCGGCGCAGATAAGCGCGTCCTTCTTGTCGCCGGGGACAGAGATGACGCTTATTGGGCCTGGCATCTTGAGCATGTTGTAGGCATAATGAGAGGCCGCCATGAACTTGGCGAGCGCTGGACGACCAAGTATCCCATTGTATGGCAACGGGATATCGGCAACGTCAAAGGTGATCCTCTCAGTCCTCAAATTCAGCTCTCCGCCAAAGGTTACTGGCAGTGTGATCTTCCCCTTAGGCTTGCTCCTTCCCGGGTTGATCCCTTGGAATGGTCCGGTTTCCTCGAGCTCGCTGTCTGGGATCTGTAGTTTCCGGACCACAGCAGAGGAGATCAGGTTCAGGCCGGCCCCACCGTCAACCAGCATCTTGGTGACCTTGAGGTTGCGGATGGTTGGTGAAACCAACATCGGCAAACACCCGACCGCAGTTGTGCGGTCAGGGTGATCCTCAATGTCGAAGATGATGGGCGTGCTGGACCACTTCAGAAGTTTGCGCGACTCGACGGGTGGCTCTGCTGCATTAACTTCCCGCACCCATTGTTTGAGTTGGCGGTGGGAAGTATGCAGAGAGGAAACTCCATCGACGCACAGAACTTCTGTAGCCTTCTGGAACTCCTGCTCGCTGTTGTCTCCGTCGTCCATGTCTTCATCGTCGTCTTCGTCTTCGTCCTTGTCGCGGCCGCAGGGAGGTCTATCTCCTTGCCGCTGCTTGGCCTTGCCGCGGCGTCCTCCCCGGCCATTGAATGGCCGCTTCTTGCCGGACTCTCCTCGACCTCCCTGGGCCTTCTCCTTGTCGCGTTGCTCGTACTCAGCCTTCTGCTGTTCGACGAGGTACTCGACCCTTTTGCGGTTCTGGAGATCGTGGCCCTTGGTGCGGTGGATCTTGCAGTACTGCTTGTCGGGGCCATCCTGCTTGTCGGCGGCCGCTACAGTGGTAGCTTCCTTGCCAGAGCCACCAGCCTGAGCTTTCTTGGCGCCAGCCTCGTTGCCGGACTGCTCAACGACCAGTACTTGTTCTTCTTTTTCTTGTTGTTCCGCCGTCGGTTCTTCCTTGCCGGGGCGACATCCTCACTATCTGTTCCCCCTGCTCCAGCATCCTCCCCGAGGAGTCTCCTCCCCTCTTCAGCGCGTGCGCACTTGTCTGCTAGGGCATAAAACTCACTGACGTCTCGGATCCTGCACATCACCATCTCCTCCCTCATCCCGCGGTTGCGCACGTTCTGGTGGAACGCGCTGATAACCGCGGCAGGGTGGACGTCTGGGATGTTGTGCTGGACGCGGCTGAATATCTGGATGTACTTTTGCAGGGACTCTCCTTCCTTCTGGGCAAGTATATGAAGGTCGCTCTCCTGGCCATGAGGCTTGTGGCCACCCCTGAAGGCGCTAACAAACTGGTGGCACAGGTCGGCCCAAGAAGAAACAGAGTTCTCCGGCAAGTGCATGAGCCAAGATCTGACGTTTGGCTTGAGCACGAGCAGGAAGTAGTTCGCGAGTATCTTCTCGTCTCGTCCCCCGGCAGCCTGCACCGCGATGGTGTAGATGCTGAGGAACTCTGACGGATGAGTCTTGCCGTCGTACTTCTCGGGTACGTCGGGCTTGAAGTTTTTCATGTTGGGCCACTTGACTTGCCGCAGCTCACGGGTGAACGCAGGACAACCCGCCGTGTACGGCAAGTCGACTGGTTCTCCGGGCGCGTGCATGTCGACAGCGGGCCCAGCGCGCTGGTCGGATTGCCGCCGCGCTTCTCTTCGATGCTCGATGCAAGTTCGAGCGTCTTCTTGTCGTCGGTCGTCGAGGACTTGGCGTTGATAGCGGCGAGCTCGTGGATCCGACGACGCCGTGGAGTCGTTGTCGATGTTGATCCGATGAGTCGGCGATTTCGGCCTTCGGGGCGGGGAGTGCACGGTAGTTGCACCCCCGGCGGTCTTGTCGCCATCAGCCTGCGCCTGGCTAACTTGCCGCGGCCGCGATGTCGTCGGTTGCTGCGGAGTGTCGTTATTGGCGAAGGCGATGAGGCTCTGGATGGTGGCCCTCCAGTCTTCGGCCTTGTCTGCCTCTGGAGGGAAGTCGAGGAGCAGCTGGGCTCGAGCTAGAGCTTCTGCTGGAGTGGAGGGGAGCGGTGGCGAGCGGTGCGAGGAGCGAGATATGCTCGGACTTCTAACTGCGTTAGAAGGAGCAGGGTCTCGTCCCGGCGACCGCGCCTTGCCCGTGCCAGCACGTTAGCCTTGAGCGTCCCGCGACCCGCAAGCTTGACCTTGTCCAAGCAGGCGTATGGTACCTTGGGTACCACGTCGCTGCCGGTCCGGCACCTCCTGAGAGGGGCGTGGCGCGTGCACGGACGCCGAGGTCTTGGAATGCGCCCGGTCGTCCGTCTTGTCTTTGGACTTGGCGGCGCCGTTAGTTTCCTCGCCGGCGTCCGTCCTTCCGCCAGCGTCTACCCCACCGACTGTTGGCTCTGGTGGCGGCGGGATCGACGCGGACGTTCCTGCTACCTACGAAGCCTTCTTCTTCGGCGGCATGTCAATGTAGTCGACGAAGTTGATGAAGCTACTGAAGTTTTCGCTCGCGTGAACGCCAGATCGGGTTCACACAACCTCGACGCTTCCCCTACCTGGCGCGCCAAAGATGTCGGGGAAACTGATCGCCCACGAACACCTATGGGACCGGAGCCCCTTTTCGGTACGGCAAGGGGGCGGAGGATGCACGAAGAGCGGATCGAAGCGTGCACGCGAGCAGTTTACCCAGGTTCGGGCCGCACGGATGCGTAAAACCCTACTCCTGCCTTGGTTTTGATTGTGTTCTTAGCTCGGGAGCGAGAAGAGCTATAGTGGTTGTCGCTGGCAACACCGAGCGTGAGAGTTATCGAAAGTCGGAACCTCCTCTACGTTGCGCATGGGCCTCCTTTTATAGGTCGAAAGGGGTCACCGACAGATGGCAACGTAGATGAGGGTAAAAATGTAAAAATGGTGGTAGTTGGAACAGTGTGTGCATAGTGCTCTATACCTAACCCTGACGGTAGGGGACAAGGGCATTGAATGCCCGTCGCCGTCGCCCCAAACAGTGCAAAAAGCGTCCGTCAGGGCGTCTTCGTTCGCCACGATGGTAGCCTCGTCATCGCAGCTCGCCACCGTGTACCCCAGGCTGCACAGCCTTCCGCCACGTGCACCTGGAATGGCCCCAGGGCGACGCGTGGCCAGATGAGCTGGAGCGCGGGTACGTAGTGGGAGCTTGCCGCGGCTTGCACCTTGCCGCGGTTGTTAACTTGTCGCGCCTGGGAGCTTGGCGCTCTCCGGGCCTTGCCGGGGCGCGCGATGCGCCACGGCAAGTCCCCTGAAATGCCATGTTTTGGCCTTCCTGGCAAGCTCCTCTTGCCAGGGTCTTGCGCCAAAGGGGTGGTTTTGAGCCTGGAGCGGCCTTCCCGGCAAGCTCCTCTTGCCGGGGTCTTGTTTCTTTAACTTGAATACTTTGTTCTTGAATGGCTCCAAAGGAACCATAGTGGGCCTTGGCGGGCACGTGGCAAGCCCTGCCATGGGACGCTGCTACTGCCCGTGCACAAGTCGGGATACTAAGGTACCCCTACTTTAGTACACCGACACCATACTTCACTGGCCACACCACTAGCCCCACCACACAGGAACTGCACTCCAGCAAAAGGTATGCCAATTTCAGTTGCCATAGCACCAGCCGTACCATAGGAAAATCCCACTCCAGCAAAAAGTACAGCAAGTCCACCGGCCGAAGACCTACCCCAACTGCAGAGACGGCCAAGTCCTGCAGATTGGAACCCCATTCTAGTTATTCCTAGTTTAAAACACAATGCTTTCACTGTTGCTAGGGACCACGTGCATATATTCCCATAATTGGAAGATAATAGTGAAGACAAACACCATTTTCACATCTTCCTATCCCACTTACGTGTAAGTGCTATTATTCAGGGTGATTATTTTCCTGTTTTCTCCTGATTGAACACATCAATGATTTACATTGCATTGTTGTAAGTTGGCCAGGGTCAATCTGGATAGTCAAGACGAGCAAAGCTTGCTTGTGCTTTTCAAGGAAGCATTGCAGCAGTATTGGTCTTACCTCAGGAAATCACAATTTGATGGCATGTCTATAAATGAATTTTTGGTGAAGTCTCCTATGCTAAATTTACAAGACATAGAATGGAAAAACCTTGTTATGCACTGGTCTCGTTCCGAGGATGAGGTACTGTCTATGATATCACATGACAATTTGAACTTCTACTTTTTTGCATGTGCCTTACTGATCTTTTTTGCAGGAAATCTGCTCGAAAAAAAATTCTGGTTTGAAAAGAACAACATGATATCGCAAATATGCTGCCCGCTGCTTTGCTCTTGTTAGTACCTGTTGTCCTTTATCACTGTACTTGCATACATACCTGGTTCATTATGTGACAACAGTATGCATGATAGCTTGCTTATCAATTGTTCGCTCCAAATTATCTGATCTGTATGAATGGTTACATTAGTGTAGAATATATCCAATGCCAATGAATTTTTTTAGCTCTGCATTATTCTTGTAAGTACCTTCTGTCCTTTATCAGCGTACTTATATTGACAGGTAGTTGTTCATGTACCATCACTCCGCAGCTTATTTTCCTTTGCCCTCCATTTTCTACACATAAGATCTATATTTACTCTTACCATAAGGTTGGATAACACCGATGGTACAGAAGAAGTTTAGCTCTGCATTGCTCTTGGCTATACCTTTTTCCTGTATCACTGTACTTACATTTATAGCTACTTGGTTATGTAGCATCACTCTTCATCTTATCTTAAATATTCTCCATTTTTTCTTATATTGTCACATGTATATTTACTCTTAACAAAATGTAGAATAAAGGAAATGCTTATGAAGAATATTCTGTGGTAAACTTCTTGAATTGCCCCCCCCCCCCATTAGAATGGACAAGGGCTTTATAGAGCCTGCATTCACCAATAATGTAAGTTTGTCCTTCTCAAGCCTTCAAACTTTGTTGTGTATATTTGGTTAGGCATGACTGCAACAGTTGTTTATTTTTGGTGTTTGCATCAAATTGCATGTTTAAAGTTTCTTATGTACTCTAGTTCATAAACAAAAGTTTGTCCTTCTCAATTTAAGTTTTCAGTTGTACAACCAAGTTCCTTTTTCATACCATGTAAATTAAACTATACAGAGCAAGTGATCTTATTTTGCCAATCTGAAATGGGATAAATTGATAGCACGCTAACCATTGATACTTATGAGTTCTTGATCTATAATGCAGCGGTGTCATGAAGCTACCAACTCCTTCACAATGTCATTTCCTGCCATGTCTTGACCTGAACAATACCATATTGTGTAAATGCTATTTTAAACTATGTCACTTTATTCGTCAGTAAGAAATGTGATGAATTGTCAGCACTGATACTTATATGTGCAAAACCTGTCATCTGTCTGCTTGTTTATCTTTCAGAGTGAGGAGGATATAAGTGTCAAACAAGTGCAGTCTCACCTGCTTGCTCAGCTGCTTGCGCTACAGTTCCCGAGCTGGGCTAACCTTTCTTGAACTATATTGAAGTTCTGTCGGTTTTGTATATTATTTTGTCGGCATGTTTAGTTGCACTAGTGGCGATCTTTGATGCCTAGTGTATGTAATTTGTTGTCTGCTTGTGCTTTATTATCATAGTGGCGAACTTTATTATCACCTACTTGCCCAGTGGATGTAATATGCCGTAATTTCTGTATTGTATAGTCTAGGTTTTTTTTCTTATTCACGATGCTGTAGTTATTTTACTGTATATATATCCTGTCTTCGTAGTAAACCGGCCAAACCGTAAAATTACGGTACATAATCAGGCCGTCATGCAAATCACCATGTATGATCCGCATCATAGGCCACGTCATCTTGGTCCATTAACATGCCTAAATGTAAACTGGCCCACTAGTAGATTCAGGCCTTTAATAGGCCGAGTAAACCACCGGCCCTATTATCCCAAGAAAACTCAATGTGCCTTTAGGAGGCTGAAAAGTAGGTTGGGCCTGAATCGTGCCGAACAGCTCACGGGCCGGTAGCAGGACGAAATAGACCCCGGCCCATGAATGCACCAATCAAATCACATGCTTATAACAGGCCAAAATTGTCTCAGTCCTTGTTTGGCCCAATCAGATTATCGGCTGCGAGCAAGCCGGATGCAAATCGGGCTATAGTTAGGCCCAACTATATGCCGGGCTTTTAACAGGCCGATATTAATATAAGGCCGAAATGTTAAACGGGCCATTAACAGGCCGAAACTAATATGAGGCCGAATTACTAAATGGGCCTTGAGCAAGTGGGCCCGAAAGCATAGCGTCCAGTTGACGGGCCGAATCTGATATGGGCCATATTTTAGCCCAAAGCCTCTTAAAGGGCCGGACCTGATCTGGGCTGTAATTTGGCCCAGAACGTTGTAGGGTTTTAACGGGCCGGATCTCATATGGGCCATTATTAGGCCCGGAACGTGGTAGACCATTAATGGACCGGATCAAATATGGGCCGGCTGTCGGGACCCCGATCCTAAGTCACACCGATCTAGCATGTAACACACCATAGCACTTTGCGGCCTCACGCACGGTATCCCCACGGGTGCCACCTTACCTGGCCCGGGACCGTTTGCGCATTTTGGCTCACGTATATGATAGTGTCGCTAGCATCCATATGACAGAGAACCCGGGCCGACATGACCAGTTATAAACCAAAAGTGGCACTAAATTACAGAGACAGGCATTCATGACCCAGCAACGAACGTGTCGGTCATCAACGTATGAACCCAAGTCGTAGCAAGCTACAAGGACTTAAAGGAACAACGCGTGACATTTCCCCTAAGGGACAGACACAGGAACGAAGAAGGACATACGCCGGTCAGCCTAAGTGATCCGGAGCAGTAGCAAGCTACCAAGGCTCAGTGGAAGCACTAGGAGACATTTCCCTGTAAGATAGGCTACCAAGGGTAAACAACTAGGTGTCGGATCCCACACATACCAAGCATTTCAATAACATACACACAATATGCTCAATATGTGCAAATACAACATGGCATCACAACAAGACTGTAATTAACATAGTATTTATTCATTAGGCTCCGAGGAGCCAAGTATTACAAGCATGGGTCTCACGACCCAACATTCAGAGCATACAAGCAACAAGCGGAAGCACTACATGTCTGAGTACAGATATCTACAAATGAAAAAGGCTGAAGAGCCTGACTATCTAAACACTCGTCCAAGATCGTAGCTGAGGTACAAGCTACTTGTCGAAGTCCAAGCGGAACTACTAGTGAGACATCAATCCTATCTGCAAAACATAAATTAAGCAAACATGAGTACAAAGGTACTCAGCAAGACTTACATCAGATCCTATCATACATGCACTTGTATCAAGATGGCATAGTGGGGTTTAGTTGCAGCAAGCCAGCTTTGACTCAGTGGCTATCCTATTCTACGATTGCTGGTAACTTTGAGGTGGCGCACACGAGTCCACTAAGCACCACACAATACACCACTATGGATTCATTCCCGTCTCCCTACGAGAAGGCCATCCATAGCACTCACACTTGTCTTGAGTATTTTAGAGTATCCACTTCAAGTTGTCTATGTACCACGTAAGCATCCAAGAAGTCCATAACCGCGGACCCGACTATTCGAATAGATCATGTTAACCCTGCAGGGGTGTACTTCTTCACACACGCTCTCGCCACTTACCGCCAGGTACATCTCGTGTATCTCGGCAACCTTCAAGCGGAAGCCTGGCGAGGGTGTCGGCCACGACCTGACTAACCACACAAGTCTCTCGTCCAGGTTTATCGCCTATTCGTGTTCCATCCGTGGGGAGATCCGGCCGGGGTGTCGCTCACGGCCCCAAATGATGTGCGCAGGGTTCCCAAGCCCACCTCGGCGAGTGGATCTACGCTTGGTACACCGTGCCACGGTGCCTAGTCTGTCCCAAGCCCACTGGCCGAGTGCCACTTGGTAGACTACTAACACTAACTACAAACACCAGAAACTAGTTGCAACTCCTGGACAAAGATCATGTTGATTAATAAGTCGAGAGGGGTCGAGTTACCGGAACCCAATGTGTGGTAGTAACTAGTCATTGGACAACATACACAGAACTCAGTTCTTAGGGACGGTTCCAGTGAGACAACCCACCATGTACTCCTACATGGCCTCTCACCGCTACCTTTACAAAATCGTGTTCACACGTTTAACCCTCAGCATCAGAACATATCATTTCACTCTAATTCATTCCCGATGAATTAGACCTGACACACTCTAAGCAATAGCAAGCAAGGCATGGTAAGATCACATCATGGCTTCAATCAACTCCTACACATGCTAGTGGGTTTCAACTATTTACTGTGGAAAGACAGGTCATGCAGAGGAATGGGTTCAACTACCGCAGCATAAAGTAGCAGTTGAAGTCGTTGTTGTCCTAATGCAATAACAGGGAGCAGGAGCGAGAGAGGGGTTGTATCGGAATGAACAAAGGGGTTTGCTTGCCTGGTGAAACAACGTGCAGAGCACTGCTCCTCTGACAGGTACTCTGGATCGGTCTCCGGAGCTGGACCTATCGAGAAGAACGGTGCCGACAGTCAAACACAAGCATATGCAACAATATGATGCATGATATGGCATTAAGTTATGATGTTGTTTGAGCTAATGCAACTAGCATTTTAATTGGTTGAACTCCATTTGAACCAAGGGTTCAAATGCAACTCTTTAATAAGTATTATAAAATGCCATATATGTGTTTTCATATAAACAGTAGGTTTAACTTCATTTGTCATGCATGAAAATGGTACAGATGGATAGATTGAATTTTTCTGATAATTTTTCATATATAACTTATTTCATTCTGAGCTACGGTTGAATTTCTGTGATTTTTTTAAGTTTAAGCCAAATTCTGAATTAAATAAATCATTTAAGATTTATTTAAAAACCAGAACTGATTTACTGCATCAGCATGACACAGGCATGACGTCTGCAGATCAAAGGGGCTGTTCCAGAGTCAAACCTGACAGTGGGGTCCACTGGTCAGTGACTCAGTTAATTAACTGAGTTAATTAACTCTAAATTAAATCTAACAGGAATAATTAGCAGGGCTGGGCCCAGATGTCAGTGTCTAGATTAATTAACCAAACTAATTAATTAACTTAATTAGTCAACTAACTAAAAGGGTGGGGCCCACCTGTCATTGGCACAGGGGGTCAAAGCACGCCGGTCAGCGGTCAAATCCCACCGGCGGCTCGACGCCGGCGACCAAGGACACGGCGGAGGGCTTCGGGATTCCTGCTCCGGGGGTCAAATGGGCAGCGGAGACCACGGGCGAGCTGCTGGAGCTCGTCCGCGTCCATTCCCGCAAGCGGCAGCGGCTGGGACGGCCGGAGCTCGCCGGAAACAAGCTCGCGGCGGCGCCGGAGTTCGGTCGAGCTCGGGCTCGGGGCTGTGGTGGCCTAGGCGGGGCAGCGCTAGCAGCTACGGCCTCTACGCGACGCGGGGAGCGTGTTGGTCGCACGCCCGGGACCAAAAGGTCACCGGAGCACCACCGGCGACGAGCGCGGGCGGCGGCGCGTGCGGGTGATCGTGGAGCGGCAGCTACGGCCTGCGAGGGGGAGAACGGAGAGGGGGAGCATGGCCAGAGGCTTACGGCGATCGCAGCGGTGCAGGCGGAGGGCTCGGAGGGTGACCGGAGCAATCAGGGCGGCGGAGGGGATCTCCGGCGGCCGGCGATGAAGAAGAGGTCGGGGTCGAGGCCTCGGGGCGTCCGGCGATGTGTGACTCGACGAGGAGGTCGGGGATGATGCGGCGGAGCTCTTGGGCACCTTGGCTGGGCGTGGGGGAGACGGTGGCTACGACTACGGCGATCGGCGGCGACGGCGGCGCTCGGGACCGTGCGGGAGAGGGAGATAGAGGAGAGGGGAGGCGTCCAGAAGAGTGCGGAAGGGTCGGGGAGGCTGCGTGGCTCGAGCAGAGGCCATCAGGCGGCGAGGGGGAGGACAGGCAGGCAGGAGGCGTGGCGCTCCGGCCGTGCGCGCGCGCCGGCCACACGCTTGGCCTCCTGTCGTCGGGGAAGACGACAGGGGAGGGCTCGGTGGGCTGGGCTGCCAGCTGGGCCGGCCCAGTGCCAGGCCAGCAAGTGGCCCAGGTAAGTCTCTAACCTTTATTTCTTTCTGTTTTCTATTTTCTGACATTTGTTTTGATTTAATATCTAAATTAAATCAATTATTTCTTCTGACATATTTATTTTGCAGGGACCTAGAAATTAACCCAAGCCCCTAAAAATAAACAACCAGAATTTTGGACATATATAAAATATAATATATATATATATCCAATGCAAATAACTATTGCATTAATTCCAAATGCCCAAAATAAATACTTATGAGCTCCTAATAATATTGGCTTGATTTTTATCTCTGACCAATATTTTTAGAGGGCCACATGAACATTTTCTTGGACCTTTTTGGAGCAACTTTTATTTGGGTCATTTTCAAAAGGGTTTCTGAGGGTTTCACAAGTCCTCATTTCAATTTCATTTGAAAGTTAAACATGATGCAAACCACAAGGCTAACCTAGTGCATACCAGAACTAGGGTTGTGACACCGGCATTTGGCCCAAAATATGGCAGCCAGTTAATGGGCTGACCTACTAGGGTCCTCAAAATCTTCTGGGCCTATAGCTGGGCTGGCCCATTAATGTTGGCGAAATCTCGTGGGCCTTTACCTAGGCCGGCCCATTATGGTACACAAAACTTTTGTGGGCCTTCACCTGGGCCGGCCCATTATGGCGCACAAAATCATGTGGGCCTTTACCTGGGCCGACCCATTATGACCCGCAAAATCTTGTGGGCCTTTAGCTGGGCCGGCCAATTATGGTTCGCAAAATCTTGTGGGCCTTTAGTTGGGCCAGCCCATTATGGTCTGCAAAATCTTGCGGGCCTTTAGTTGGGCCGGCCCATTTAAACTTTATGGGCCACTTTTGGGCCGGTCCACGTGTCAACATATCATAGGCGTATCTCGCACATTGGATGAGTGACACCTATGCCAACGCGGAGCTGACACCTGTTTCCGTCAGCCAATCAGAATTTTACATGTGGAAAATCCCCATTGGTCGGGGCTGTTAACGGGTTATCGGATCCAAAACCGGACCCGATAGCTTAACGGCGTTCCGCTACGGTGGATGCCACGTGTCGGTCACCCTTGACGAAAGCACTTCTGTGATGCGCGATTTATCATCATGGAAGTGGACACTTCCGTGATGATAATTTTGGTAGTGTCAAGGAACACTTCTATGACAACACAGGTATGACTATCTTGATCCTGTCATAAAATCGTCATGGATGTACATGCATGACAGAAAACGTGACCTACAGTGACAAACACGTATCATCACGGAAGTCTATTTTTTTTGTAGTGATCTTTGAATGTATCTACCTCAAATATACCCGGGGGCTTGTTTAACGAAGCCCATTACCAATTAAGCTTATTGCTTTAAATGTCGTATGTTTTTTACAGTCCTTCCTTGCCAATATCTGCACCAATATGACTTCAGTTCTAACCAAGCTGGGTTGCCTGGCTCCTATGGTTACCCCTACGTATCCGATTGTTCGGCTAGGGCGTAATGGGAGCACCTCTACGATTGTTACAACCGGATAATCCGGACATGTACCTCAGTCTGGGTGAAGCCGAAAGCTAGAGCTCTTAAGGGAATGATCGGTCGGTGGATACACGACATATCACATTCTAAAGCGTACTTTAAACTACCACATGATACGGCATCCTGCAATCCTTTTCATAGGATCAAAAGCCTAGGCCCGCATCTTTATGCACGCTGACCCAGGGAAAGGAACCCCTAACGAAACTATTCTCTCTGGAATATGTTTCTTACGTTAAGTAGTAATATAACCTAACTCCCCGAACACAGTTTGTCTGTTCAAGCAATTATGACTGGATTGCCTGGTTTCCGAACATATCACGTGTTTTACCACAGATATAGTATTCGGAAGCACTCCAGCCTTTCGGTTTATGGAGCTTAAAGCAGATGCTCGGCCATGAAAAACTTTATATAAATTCAGCTGGAGATAAGTTTGATGGTAAAAGTATATTAATACATAGAATCAAAGGACTACTCTTTTTCTATTCCCTCTATAAGGCTGTCTAGTTTACAGCCCTGTTGGGAAAGCTTGGCAGCTATCTCTACTTGGTCATATACTAAATGCGGAGGACTTTCTTGTCCATTAGAACCTCGAGGTCCCACGCGGGTCACATGATTTGGATCAAGACGAGTGTAGCGCGTCTTCACCATGGCGTAGGCTTCTCGAGCACCCATGCGACATGCTGATGCTTTCCATAGTTCGAAGCGGCGTCGAGCCCCTTTGAGCAGGTCCGCCAAGTCATCCATAGTTTCTGGAGGTGAGTCGCCCGACCATAAAGCCCGGGTCATACTCTTCATGGGCTTCCGAGCCCGCTCGTGGACCCTGGAAAGCTCTTGCCGAATGTCACACTCAAAACCGGACACTTCTCCTTCGGGCTGCCCAGTTAACAAACCTGCTGGAAAAGTTTTATAAAAAACTTCCAAAATAAGAGACTATGAGGAGAGCTAGTTATAAGGGACATACTGAACATGCCACCTTTTAGCCTCCGGTTCTCTTCCATGGTACTTGAGAGCTGGGCTCTTACACCCTTTAGCTCCTGTTCCAACCTAATACTTTCATCCTGCGCTTGGTTTCTTTTCTCTATGGCTTGCGTCAATACGCGCTTGCCAGCGGCTGTTTCCCCTTCGGCAAATTTTGTGTCCGCCAAAGCAGCTCTTAGCTCCCTCTCTAGTTGGTCGGTCGACCCTCTGGCTTTATTGCCAACTAGTATATACATAACATCCTAGTCATCAACACAACTATCATAGTACCTGGACACCATTATTCTTACCACCAGCATCCTTTTCGGATTCCTTCAAATTTTTCAATTTGGTGAGCTGGGTCCGGCACTCTTTGTCAGGACACCGATCCTAAGTCACACAGGTCTAGCCGGTAACACATCATATCACTTTGCGGCCTCACGCACGGTATCCCCACGGGTGCCACCTTACCTGGCCCGGGACCGTTTGCGCATTTTGGCACACGTATATGATAGTGTCGCTAGCATCCATATGACAGAGAACCCGGGCCGACATGACCAGTTATAAACCAAAAGTGGCACTAAATTACAGAGACAGGCATACATGACCCAGCAACGAACGTGTCGGTCATCAACGTATGAACCCAAGTCGTAGCAAGCTACAAGGACTTAAAGGAACAACGCGTGACATTTCCCCTAAGGGACAGACACAGGAACGAAGAAGGACACATGCCGGCCAGCCTAAGTGTTCCGGAGCAGTAGCAAGCTACCAAGGCTCAGTGGAAGCACTAGGAGACATTTCCCTGTAAGATAGGCTACCAAAGGTAAACAACTAGGTGTCGGATCCCACACATAACAATACACATTACACGTACGCATAACATGCAAGTATGTGCTGTACAACATGGCATCACAACATAACTCAACAACTGATATAGATAAGGCCCAGAAGAGCCATCATAGCATTTATTACAATCAGAGGTCACATGACCCAACATACAGAGCATACAGGCAACTGAAGCATTACATATCTGAGTACAGACATCTACAAATGGAAAAGACTAAGAAGCCTGACTATTTACAAGACCCTCCCAAGGGTACAAGATCGTAGCTGAGGTAACAAGCTAAACGTCGAAGTCCTCGCGGAACCACTAGCGAGACTGAAGTCTCTCTGCAAAACATAAATTAAGCAAACGTGAGTACAAAGGTACTCAGCAAGACTTACATCAGATCTATCTACATATGCATCGGTATCAACAAAGGGGTGGTGGAGTTTGACTGCAGCAAGCCAGCTTTGACTCGGTGGCTATCCTGGACTACGACTGCAGGTAACTCTTTTGAAGTGGCGCACACGAGTCCACATATTCACCAATCAATACACCACTATGGATCCGCTACCGTCTCCCTACGAGAAGGCCATCCATAGCACTCACGCTTATCTTGCGCATTTTAGAGTATCCACTTTCACTTGTCTATGAACTGTAATAGGCAACCCAGAAGTCCATTTCCGTGGACACGGCTATTGGAATAGATTATATTTAACCCTGCAGGGGTGTACTTCTTCACACACGCTCTCACCACTTACCGCCGTCTACACGACAAGTACTCGGCAACCTTCAAGCGGAGGCCAACCGAGGGTGTCGGCCACGACCTGACTAACCACACAAGTCTCTCGTCCAGGTTTATCGCCTATTTGGGTTCCATCCGTGGGGAGATCCGGCCGGGGTGTCGCTCACGGCCCCAAACGATGTGTACAGGGTTCCCGCATCACCAAACGGGCAATCGGTACACCGTGCCACGTACCTGCCGTGTCACAGCCCACCCCGAGGGTCAGCGCTGCGCACGACCTCCAGTAAACTACAAACACCAGAAACTAGTTGCAACTCCTGGACAGAGATCATGTTGATTAATAAGTCGAGAGGGTCAATTAAGGATCCCAATGTGTGGTAGTAGCTGTTTCATGGACCAACCAACACAGAACTCAGTTCCTGAGGACGGCTGCAATGAGGCAACCCACCATGTACTCCTACATGGCCTCTCATCGCTACCTTTACCAAATCGTGTTCACACACTTAGCTCACACACATTAGGACATGTTCATCACCATTCCAATTCATCCCCGATGAATCAGTCCTGACACAACTCTGAGCAATAGCAGGCATAACCAGAAAGCATGAATGAGTAGGCACACCATGGCTCAATCAACTCCTACTCATACTAGTGGGTTTCAACTATTTACTGTGGCAATGACGGGTCATGCAGTGGAAAGGGGTTCAACTACCGCAGCAGGTAACAGTTGAAGCGTTGTTGTCCTAATGCAGTAAAAGAGAGCAAGAGCGAGAGAGTGGGATTGTATCGGAATGCTCAATGGGGTTTTGCTTGCCTGGCACTTCTGAAGATAACATTGGGTCTTCATCGGTGTCATCGAACTCAGCGTCGGAACGTCATCTACTGAGAGGGGACAAAACCGACAAACAGAGAAAGAACACAATCAATGCAATGCAACAATATGATGCATGATCATGACATGGCAATATGTTGTTGATTGAGCTAATGCAACTAGCAACACAATTAAATGAAGCTGGTTTGAACCAAAGGTTCAAATTCAAACTTCATATGTGATTATTTAAATGCCATTTAATTGATTTGACCTGATCAGCAGGTTTAACTTGTTCAAACATGCATGAAAATGCCATAAACAGATTCCTTGAATTTTTCTGATCAATTTTCATATATAAATTATTTTCATCTGAGTTATGGATTAATTTCTATGATTTTTAGAAGTTTTGGTTATTTTCTGAAATAAATAAATCATTTCTGATTTATTTAAAAACCCAGAAAATAGATACTGCGTCAGCATTGAGTAAGCATGACGTCAGCAGGGTCAACAGAGCTGTTCGGGTCAAACCTGACGTGTGGGGTCCACACGTCAGTGGCTCTGCTAATTAACAGGGTTAATTAGCACTAACTAAATTCTAAACTAATCTTATACAGGACAGGGCCCACACGTCAGTGACTAACTAATTAACCGATTAATTGAAACTAAACTAGGTTAATTAGCAGGGTGGGCCCCACTTGTTAGCGAGTTAGTGGTTGACTAAGGGCGTGGGGCCCATACGTCAGTGACTCTGGGGGGGGGGGGGGTCAACCCACCGGTTAGACCAGTCAAACGCGCCGGCGGCTCGTCGCCGGCGGCGGCAGACGCGGTGGAGGGCTCGGAAAATGCCCTCCGGCGACCAAAACGGCAGCGGAGAGCATCTACGTGCTCCTGGGACTCTCGCGCATCTAGTGGTGCAGCCGGATTCGCCGGGGATGGCCGGAGTCGACGGCAACAACTGCAGCAGCGGCGGCCGGAGTACGGTGGTGACACGCGCAACCACTTAGGGGGCACGGAAAGACAAGATGAAGTGCGCTACGGGTTCGTGAGGTCGTTAGGAGCTCGGTGGTGCACGCAGGTGGAGGCTCCAGTGGCTATAGCCACGGCGGCGACATTGCCGGCGGCGGTGAGCTCACGGGTCCGGTGGTGGAGCTAGCTAGGGGACGGGTTAGACTGCGGGGAGAGAGGGGAAAGACGCAGGTGCTCACGACGGTTCGTTTGAAGAGGACGGCGAGCCCGGGGCGGCCCGACGGCGGCGAATCGTCGACGGCGGTCGCCGGACGCAGAGGAGGGGAACGATGATGTTGCGGGTGAGGGAGAGCTCCCGGCGCCGCGTGCGTCGTCTCAGAGCTTCACGGAGCCGAGGCGGAGCTCATGGGCTAACTGGCCGGGCGTGGGGATGCTGGTGGCTGCGGCAACGGCGAACGGCGGCGACGGTGGCGCTCGGCCATCGTTCGGGAGAGATTAGGGAGGGAGGAAGGGGGCGAGTGAGGAGACGGCTCGATCCGGACGGCAGTGGGGTGGTCATCCGCGGCGTCGCGCTGGCGAGGGGAGGGCCAGGCAGGCAGGTGGCGTGGAGGCACGGCCGTGCGCGCGCGCCGGCCACACGCCTGGCTGACTGGCGCCAGGAGGACGACGGCGGTGTTGGGCTGGTGGACTGGGCCGACCACTTGGGCCGCCAGGTGGGCTGCACAGGTAAGTGCTCTCTCTCCTTTTCTAAATAGTTGCTGTTTTCTATTTTCTTCTTTTGTTTTGATTTAGTTTAGCCACTAAACCATTTTGGTAAATTCTGACAAAATAATGGATGCACAAAGAACTATTCCAGAGACCCTCCACTATTTTCAGAATTTATTTGGAGCTATTTAAAAATATATAGCATTTAAATGGCCCCAATTCAAATACTTATTGATTTAATTCAAAGCCCAAAAATTCCCCAAAAATGTTCAATATTTTTGGTTTGGACCAAAACCCTTGCCAAAATTATCAAACATTACTGAAGGCATTTCTGGGTTTATTTGAAAAGGATTTTAGGTTAAACCTAATTGCCTTGATTTGGTGCTAGGGTTTAATCATCCCCATTTCAAGTTTCCTTTGAAAATAAACATGATGACATGGAGAGCAAGCAAGACAACAGGGGAAGCTAGGGCTGTGACAACTCACCCCCACTAAAACAAGAATCTCGTCCCGAGATTCAAGCGTAGGGTAAGAATTTAAAGGGGACACAAGCTAGCACAATCTTCACGATCCAGTTTCCTCCTCGAAATTGTTGATTCATTGCATCATGTAGATCTTGGCATCTTTGATTTCAAAGCTTCATCCAACACGACATCAGAGGAACGTGAATTCTACAAGATTTGATCTTCTCGAAGATCGAGCAACTCAAGATCAACTCATGGAGGGGGACGTTGAATCATCTCTTGAGCTGAGACACGGAGTACACCTCCAGGGGGATGGGGTGAAACAAACGATGAAGGTTCACCTAGTGGCAATAATTCCACACCTAAGAAGATGGTGATCGATACCACCAGACGGGGTACCTTAGAGGAGGTGACTCGTAGAGTTACTCCCTTAAGTGGCAAAAATAATTACTTTTGATATAGAGGTCATTGAAACTCTCTATACCAGCCGGAGGCAAATCACAATCGATCATTTGACGGTGTCCGAAGGAATGACATACTCGGCCAGAATGGATGATGTGGACTACCTTATTAAAGACAACACAAGGGATAATTTTGGTTATCATCGGAAATGGACGGGACCCATGGTAAAATGGCACATTGGCGGTGCGTGTTGGGAACAAAATGCAAATGCTGGGAATGATTCTGGTAACTGGAAGAATCCCAACAGTAGAGAGTAATTCTACTCTTGAGGGGTTATAGCATAACCAAGAGCACTGGAAGCAATCCAGGTTGGTGTCGAGGATAACACCTAGTGCTTGTGCGTGCTCTCAAGAACTTGAGCATTCCCATATTCACCAAGGTTTCACCAATATCCGTGTCAGGGATTCTGGCAACACCACATACTACCATGATGAATAATGATGGATGATGCAGATGCAAGGGAAGATAACACCTTCTCGGATTTCACCTTGGCGAGGCCAAGGGGACGAGATCTGGATGATCAACCGAGAGACATTTAGCACTCCGCTTCTAATGTTCTCCTTGATGTGTTAGCGCAACCCATTTATTAAAATGGTTTGGTACCTAGAACGTCAAGTAAAAGGTCGGACTTCAGGAGCACAAAATTCCATAAGGAACAATTAGGGAGTAATTCCTACGAAGTCCTTATGGGGAGGTGGCCAATTTCTTCAATCGAGATACTACAACGATAGGTCTTCCGGCTAGGTGTGTTGGCCATGACATCCACTTTACCGGTAATCGAGAGACCAATATTATAGCTCTTGGGAAATGCACCAGCCATCATATCTGCCTGAGATTCAGTTCTGGTTGGTGTCAGGATATTCCAGACTCATCTAGTCTAGAAGGAAAAATGAAAGTTTGCAACACAATTCGTCGAGACGACGTTGCAAGATTCTCTGGAATGAACTACGTTAGCAAGCTCCAAAACATGAGCTGGTTCTGCTACAAACCTGTGAACACGTTGTCCAAGACAAGCATGACCACATAGCAGTCTTATGATAAAACACTACCGAGTTCTGGTTGGGAACCATCGTCTAGGATATCGAAGTCCTTACATAAGTCATATGATTAGCTCTTATGATGGAACTTTTCTCCTTGAACAAATCAATCAGTGGCTTGGGGTGCTAGGAATACATATAGAGTGAAGGTTGCAAGTCTCCAAACCACAGAATACTTCGCACGTATGCATGACTGACTTGAGATGAATCCACAGGAAGCCAAAACAACTTTCTCAAACTCACGGTGGCAACTTGCATCAACTACACATGAATTAGGGAAAGTTTCTTCTCTCATCTAACATATACCTCATGAACGGGACACGAAGGCAATGTTTACAAAGTTTCCAACACTAGCTTAATGTCCTACAAACCATGGAGAAGGTAGCAGTGTTGCTGATGGGCTCAACAACAATTCATCCAGGTTTCCATGGAGATGGAATTCCATAATTATGTGAACAAGTGATAGTATTGGTCAGAGCCAGAAGATATAATGGCGTATGCTCGAGGGATCAATCACGAGTAAGACAACATTATGAACATCGTTGGTTCTGAATTGATTTGATGATAGCCCATACTCAAATCAAAGTTTTGATATGACACTAGGCCAACAACTGATCACAGGGACCAATTGAGGAAGATGTCATCTATTTTCAACACACGCAAACATACCCCTTGAGATGAACTAAGCTGGAAAGCTTTTACCTTCCAACTCTCCAAGTTATTGTTTTAGCTTAACCAACCAGTTCATGGTATCCAACACATATTCTTGGAGAAATGGTGGTTTATAAGGAACCAACTCGATCACGAACTCAACATAACGGTCAGGTGACATCCTGGTAATACTTCCGAGAAGATATTCAGAAAATTACGAACCACCAATATGTTACTAAGCTCAAGAACAAACTTGCTTTTCAGGGCGAGATGATATGATCAAATGAGCGAGGAGTTATCAAAGTCCTAACTCATCAATCAAGAGGTGCACCAGGAAAATGGACTAGATAGCACGATCAATCTTAGGGTGATGATTCGGTAACCATCATGCTAAGAATGAGATTATTGTCCATTAACTACCAAGCAACGAAGTTGCTAGGAGTATTGATTTCACACATCAGAATTCACTTGTCGGTATTCCGGTTATAACAACGCGAAGAACGAGGAATGAACGACGATGGTGAGAAGTATTACTGTGTCAAGTGTTCATAGAATGATGTGCAATTCCCATGACATTCTTGACATAAAGATGGTAATACTCCAGGATAGAACAGTTTAGAAGCTGCATTAGCATTCTTCATCCGCGAAGTACAACTTCTTTGACCCAATCCTGGATAAGGATAGGGTACTGGAGTTTATTTCTCCTAGTCATTCCAGAATAAAATGGCTTGACAGACCACAAGAGTAAAAGGCATCGATGAACACGAGTGCACAACTACTCCTGACTATCAATTGATAGACGAGGGTCATAAAACAATTGAAAAGGGACAACTCAAAGAACATATAACTTCTGAGTTGTGGATGCATAGGTTAGTATCTCGAACGAGTTCCACATATTTCTTCCGGATAACCCATGCAGAAAGGTAGGACTGGCAGAGTCACAATATGAATGGAGTACCACTCAGGAGCACTCTGGTTGTGATCTTTTGGTTCAGAAGAACTTCTGCCATGATGGTTCATGGTATTGGAAGAACGATAACCACGGACCTCGAGGACTATCGCAAGGTTACTAATATCCTAAAGGAGGGAGCAAATACTATCAACATGAAGTAAGTAGGGTGAAGCTCGGGTTCAAGAACCCAGGAATAGAATACCTACCAACTAAATGGCATCACGGGATGCCTTCGAGAATAATGGCCAGAATCATCACACTGAGAATATAAAGCATTGCTAGATTACTGGGTGATCCTCTAAGACACCTAGGGTCATAATAATAACTCCAACATATGTGTCGAGGTAACAAGGTACCACAACTCACCGTCTAGTGTGATTAATCTGGCCTAAAAGAACATCGGAAACAAGGAGGAAAGGTTTGCAAATGCATCAGACTATTTAGAAACCTGGGATGACTCGGACAGCATAACGGCTGCAAATGCTCGAAAATACTTTTGAGATCCAAGCAATAGGGTAGCATATCCACTTAACATCATCATGTCAAGGTTATGAGACCAATAGTTAAACAAACAGAAGTAGTAGAAACTGAACTGAGGGTTGAATCCACAATAACGTGATCCTGATAAATAGAATGAGAATCCTAGTTCTTAATCCCCGTGGAATAGAAGAAGGTGACTCAGATCAGAAGGTCATAAGGTAAAGGAGTAAAAAGAGCCTTACGTTCCCTTCCACAATCAATTCCCTTATATAACTAAAGAGTTTCTAGACACGACTTCGACCAGTTTGGCTTGCTAATCCTACAGGCAGTCAGGCTCTGATACCAAAGCTGTCAGGACCCCGATCCTAAGTCACACAGGTCTAGCCGGTAACACATCATATCACTTTGCGGCCTCACGCACGGTATCCCCACAGGTGCCACCTTACCTGGCCCGGGACCGTTTGCGCATTTTGGCACACATATATGATAGTGTCGCTAGCATCCATATGACAGAGAACCCGGGCCGACATGACCAGTTATAAACCAAAAGTGGCACTAAATTACAGAGACAGGCATACATGACCCAGCAATGAACATGTCGGTCATCAACGTATAAACCCAAGTCGTAGCAAGCTACAAGGACTTAAAGGAACAACGCGTGCCATTTCCCCTAAGGGACAGACACAGGAACGAAGAAGGACACATGCTGGCCAGCCTAAGTGTTCCGGAGCAGTAGCAAGCTACCAAGGCTCAGTGGAAGCACTAGGAGACATTTCCCTGTAAGATAGGCTACCAAAGGTAAACAACTAGGAGTCGGATCCCACACATAACAATACACATTACACGTACGCATAACATGCAAGTATGTGCTGTACAACATGGCATCACAACATAACTCAACAACTCATATAGATAAGGCCCAGAAGAGCCATCATAGCATTTATTACAATCAGAGGTCACATGACCCAACATACAGAGCATACAGGCAACGGAAGCATTACATATCTGAGTACAGACATCTACAAATGGAAAAGACTAAGAAGCCTGACTATTTACAAGACCCTCCCAAGGGTACAAGATCGTAGCTGAGGTAACAAGCTAAACGTCGAAGTCCTCGCGGAACCACTAGCGAGACTGAAGTCTCTCTGCAAAACATAAATTAAGCAAACGTGAGTACAAAGGTACTCAGCAAGACTTACATCAGATCTATGTACATATGCATCGGTATCAACAAAGGGGTGGTGGAGTTTGACTGCAGCAAGCCAGCTTTGACTCGGTGGCTATCCTGGACTACGACTGCAGGTAACTCTTTTGAAGTGGCGCACACGAGTCCACATATTCACCAATCAATACACCACTATGGATCCGCTCCCGTCTCCCTACGAGAAGGCCATCCATAGCACTCACGCTTATCTTGCGCATTTTAGAGTATCCACTTTCACTTGTCTATGAACTGTAATAGGCAACCCAGAAGTCCATTTCCGCGGACACGGCTATTCGAATAGATTATATTTAACCCTGCAGGGGTGTACTTCTTCACACACTCTCTCACCACTTACCGCCGTCTACACGACATGTACTCGGCAACCTTCAAGCGGAGGCCCAGCGAGGGTGTCGGCCACGACCTGACTAACCACAAAAGTCTCTCGTCCAGGTTTATCGCCTATTTGGGTTCCATTCGTGGGGAGATCCGGCCGGGGTGTCGCTCACGGCCCCAAACGATGTGTACAGGGTTCCCGCATCACCAAACGGGCAATCGGTACACCGTGCCACATACCTGCCGTGTCACAGCCCACCCCGAGGGTCAGCGCTGCGCACGACCTCCAGTAAACTACAAACACCAGAAACTAGTTGCAACTCCTGGACAGAGATCATGTTGATTAATAAGTCGAGAGGGTCAATTAAGGATCCCAATGTGTGGTAGTAGCTGTTTCATGGACCAACCAACACAGAACTCAGTTCCTGAGGACGGCTGCAATGAGACAACCCACCATGTACTCCTACATGGCCTCTCATCGCTACCTTTACCAAATCGTGTTCACACACTTAGCTCACACACATTAGGACATGTTCATCACCATTCCAATTCATCCCCGATGAATCAGTCCTGACACAACTCTAAGAAATAGCAGGCATAACCAGAAAGCATGAATGAGTAGGCACACCATGGCTCAATCAACTCCTACTCATACTAGTGGGTTTCAACTATTTACTGTGGCAATGACGGGTCATGCAGTGGAAAGGGGTTCAACTACCGCAGCAGGTAATAGTTGAAGCGTTGTTGTCCTAATGCAGTAAAAGAGAGCAAGAGCGAGAGAGTGGGATTGTATCGGAATGCTCAATGGGGTTTTGCTTGCCTGGCACTTCTGAAGATAACATTGGGTCTTCATCGGTGTCATCGAACTCAGCGTCGGAACGTCGTCTACTGAGAGGGGACAAAACCGACAAACAGAGAAAGAACACAATCAATGCAATGCAACAATATGATGCATGATCATGACATGGCAATATGCTGTTGATTGAGCTAATGCAACTAGCAACACAATTAAATGAAGCTGGTTTGAACCAAAGGTTCAAATTCAAACTTCATATGTGATTATTTAAATGCCATTTAATTGATTTGACCTGATCAGCAGGTTTAACTTGTTCAAACATGCATGAAAATGCCATAAACAGATTCCTTGAATTTTTCTGATCAATTTTCATATATAAATTATTTTCATCTGAGTTATGGATTAATTTCTATGATTTTTAGAAGTTTTGGTTATTTTCTGAAATAAATAAATCATTTCTGATTTATTTAAAAACCCAGAAAATAGATACTGCGTCAGCATTGAGTAAGCATGACGTCAGCAGGGTCAACAGAGCTGTTCGGGTCAAACCTGACGTGTGGGGTCCACACGTCAGTGGCTCTGCTAATTAACAGGGTTAATTAGCACTAACTAAATTCTAAACTAATCTTATACAGGATAGGGCCCACACGTCAGTGACTAACTAATTAACCGATTAATTGAAACTAAACTAGGTTAATTAGCAGGGTGGGCCCCACTTGTCAGCGAGTTAGTGGTTGACTAAGGGCATGGGGCCCATACGTCAGTGACTCTGGGGGGGTCAACCCACCGGTTAGACCAGTCAAACGCGCCGGCGGCTCGTCGCCGGCGGCGGCAGACGTGGTGGAGGGCTCGGAAAATGCCCTCCGGCGACCAAAACGGCAGCGGAGAGCATCTACGTGCTCCTGGGACTCTCGCGCATCTAGTGGTGCAGCCGGATTCGCCGGGGATGGCCGGAGTCGACGGCAACAACTGCAGCAGCGGCGGCCGGAGTACGGTGGTGACACGCGCAACCACTTCGGGGGCACGGAAAGACAAGATGAAGTGCGCTACGGGTTCGTGAGGTCGTTAGGAGCTCGGTGGTGCACGCAGGTGGAGGCTCCAGTGGCTATAGCCACGGCGGCGACATTGCCAGCGGCGGTGAGCTCACGGGTCCGGTGGTGGAGCTAGCTAGGGGACGGGTTAGACTGCGGGGAGAGAGGGGAAAGACGCAGGTGCTCACAACGGTTCGTTTGAAGAGGACGGCGAGCCCGGGGCGGCCCGACGGCGGCGAATCGTCGACGGCGGTCGCCGGACGCAGAGGAGGGGAACGACGGTGTTGCGGGTGAGGGAGAGCTCCCGGCGCTGCGTGCGCCGTCTCAGAGCTTCACGGAGCCGAGGCGGAGCTCATGGGCTAACTGGCCGGGCGTGGGGATGCTGGTGGCCGCGGCAACGGCGAACGGCGGCGACGGTGGCGCTCGGCCATCGTTCGGGAGAGACTAGGGAGGGAGGAAGGGGGCGAGTGAGGAGACGGCGAGATCCGGACGGCAGTGGGGTGGTCATCCGCGGCGTCGCGCTGGCGAGGGGAGGGCCAGGCAGGCAGGTGGCGTGGAGGCACGGCCGTGCGCGCGCGCCGGCCACACGCCTGGCCGACTGGCGCCAGCAGGACGACGGCGGTGTTGGGCTGGTGGATTGGGCCGACCACTTGGGCCGCCAGGTGGGCTGCACAGGTAAGTGCTCTCTCTCCTTTTCTAAATAGTTGATGTTTTCTATTTTCTTCTTTTCTTTTGATTTAGTTTAGCCACTAAACCATTTTGCTAAATTCTGACAAAATAATGGATGCACAAAGAACTATTCCAGAGACCCTCCAATATTTTCAGAATTTATTTGGAGCTATTTAAAAATATATAGCATTTAAATGGCCCCAATTCAAATACTTATTGATTTAATTCAAAGCCCAAAAATTCCCCAAAAATGTTCAATATTTTTGGTTTGGACCAAAACCCTTGCCAAAATTATCAAACATTACTGAAGGCATTTCTGGGTTTATTTGAAAAGGATTTTAGGTTAAACCTAATTGCCTTGATTTGGTGCTAGGGTTTAATCATCCCCTTTTCAAGTTTCCTTTGAAAATAAACATGATGACATGGAGAGCAAGCAAGACAACAGGGGAAGCTAGGGCTGTGACACTCTTCAAGCTCCTTTGACAAGGAGTTATTCTTTTCTTGAAGCACCTACAAAAACACAATGATCCTCAAATTAGTTGTACCAACTGCTTTAAGTCTGGGGGGGGGGGGAATATTGGCATGGGAACACTAAAATATACACTCACCCGCATATCTTTTGAAAGCCGGTGAGTGGCTCCAGCAAGTTCGTCTTGAGCGGCTCGGATATAGGCATTTGCAGAGCTGAGGGCGTTAAACGCCTCCTTGGGAAAGGCGGGGTCACGCATGGCTGCTTTCCACCACCGGTGAACCATCGCAACCTCCACTTCGGAATTAGTAACTGACATTCCGTTCGAATCCTCCTGGAGAGGACAATCCAGCACAGAATCAACATTAAACCTTGACGGGCCTGATGCCGGATTGGCTGGAGCTTGGTCTGCATTGTCTCCGGAGACAGTCCGGTGTGTATTCCTCCTAAAAGGAAAAACAAAGCGGAAAGTTGTAATATTAATTTCACCACACAGCGCGTGTTAAAGCAAACATACCTCTTTGAAGGCCCGCTGGTGTTCGCGGTCCTCTTTCGCTTCGAGGCCTCAGCCGGCGCGGGCGTCACCTTCTGGGTTGATAGTCTTCGCACAGTTCTGCGTGAGGAGCATCGTCCCTGTTCAAGTACGATAAAATACAATGGGTAAGGCGCACTGGGAATCCTCTCTTTATGGAGATATGTCCTAAAGTACTTACATGGGAAGAAGGAATGAGGCCTGGGTAATCTGCTACTATAGCCACTAGGGTGCCCTCACGGCAGGCCTGATAGAATACTCCCTCTTCTAGCTATATGCCTATGTCAGGATCTTCATCATATCCGGGGCCCGCATTTTGGAATCGGTCCTCTGGCTGAGGGGTGGGACTATTAATCCCCTCGACCACCTTCCTCCATTCCTGTTGGGAGAAAACCTAGTTTAGTTCAGTCAATACATCATAGCAAACAAAAATTGGGCGGTCAAGAGAGAGACTTACCCACTGAGGAGGATTATACATAGAAAAACCCTTCCGGCACATTAAACGAATGAAGTATTGCTTCTCTCCCTTATAAAGACCTTCTAGGACAGCGGCTAGAGCGGCAGGGTCATCTAGACCTAGGTGTAAGCAGCACGAGGCATCATCCTGGCCATTATAGTGCCACATTGGAAATCCTTTGGCTTGAAGTGGCTGCACGCATTGGTTTATTGAAATGGCCATCACTTCGATTATAGATAACCCCGACTGGCGAGCAATTTGATCTTGCCAGCCTATCTGCTAACCTCCGCTCTCTCTTCTTCCGAAGGACTGCGGGGACACCAATTGAAAATCTTCTTTGGCGGAGCACTCGAATATTTGGGGAGGCCTCGTCGACCTGGATCCAGGAGAGCAACATCCTCAATGTAAAACCACTCCGAAGGCCACTCTTCGGATGCTTTCTTCGGAGTACCGGGTAGATAGCCTATCCCGGCTATGCGCCATACTTTGGCGCCCCCAACTTCAAATATAGATCCTTTTTCGGATCGAGGGACAAGGCAGAAGTACTTTCTCCATAGCTCAAAGTGAGGCTCGTAGCCCAAGAATAATTCGCATAAAGCAACAAAACCCGCGATATGCAGGATAGACTCCTGCGTAAGATCGTGCAATTGGAGACCATAGAACTCCAGGAGTCCCCTAAGGAAGGGGTGGAAGGGGAACCCTACGCCTATTTAAAGGAAGGGGACAAAACATACCCGATCTCCATCGGAGGGGTTGGGAAAGCTCTCTGCCAGGGCTTGGTTATCGATAGAAGTTAGTCCAGCCTGGAAGGGAACTAGATCCTCAGGAGAGAGATATTCTTGTGCTTGAAGTGTCCTCAGACAAGCATGAGACACAAAGCAGCTTTTCCAATCTCTTGCACGAGGGCCATGAGGGCGCGAGGAAGAGTTTTGGGTGTTAGCCCAGTTTTAAGATTTGTTGCAAGCACTAGGGTATCTTCTGCGTGGAATGGGATGGAGAGGCAACTGGGATCTATTCTCTTATATAGGCGCCTTCCCCACACCGTCAAGGGGGTATTTGTAAAATTGCCCAGACGGTTCGCATTCGTTGGACACGTGGAAGCCAAGGCAACGACGGCGAGGAATCAACAGAATACAATATTTAAAGAAGCCGAACTATCATCTAGGAGGACTCACATTCCAAGACCGAAGACATGAAGCCGGACACGAACTCGTCCTTGAAGGCAAGTCCGGGGGCTACTGAGGGAGTCCTATACACAGGGGTCCTCAGGCATCCAGGTTGTTGAAGTTGGGCCGTATTGATGGGCCACGTAAAGAAGCAGAAGACTCTCCCCCGTGTTCGGTTAGGACTCCTATGTACGTAGAAAGGCAAGTGTAGAGTCAGGATGTATCAATTACTTCCTTCCCAAGTCACCCTTCTAACCCTAGGTCCCCTCTGGCATGTATATAAGCCGGGGGGGTTAGTCTGTAGAGGGGATGATCAACATCACAGTATCCTCATAGGCTAGACTTTAGGGTTTAGCCATTACGATCTCGAGGTAGATCAACTCTTGTATTCATATTCATCCATATTAATATAGCAGGAAGTAGGGTATTACCTCAATCAAGAGGGCCTGAACCTGGGTAAACATCGTGTCCCCAGCCTCCTGTTATCATCTATCCTCTAAACGCATAGCTTGGACCCCCCTACTCGAGATCTATTGGTTTTGACACCGACACCAGGCGCTAGAGAGTTCCCCTCCGATAAGGAGGCGTCGGGGTGTCCTCGGGGAGAGCTGTAGGTTAGCAGGTGAGGAATACTAAATAAGTATCAAAATGCTAAGCAAACAAGGTGCATCAATTTATATATCTAGACAAACTTACGTTTTGGTCGGGGGCTTCTCCCCGGGCTTCCCCACAAAGCTCTATTTGGATGATGAGTCCGAACGAGCAGAGAAGTTTGGCCTCCACCCGGGTGGGGCCATGCCCATGTCAGCGGTGGCCGCCCTCTTCGTCCCCCTGCCTTGCACGGGGGAGCTCTTCTTATTCTTCTTCTTTGTCATCATCTTCCTCTTCATAGGAGAGGATGTTGATCTTCTCGGACTTCTCATCCGCGGGGCGGGGGCCGTCTTCGGCCTCCTTGCTCTTCTTCTTGGGCTTCTTGACCGGCGCCTTGTACGGCACCGGGACCAGCATCGCCGTCAGTCGAGGCGATTTTGGGTCTTCGGGCAAAGGCGCCGAACACTTCATCCGGACTGCCTTCTTCGTCCAGCCCCGTATATCACGCAAAAACTCCAATTCCTATTATCATTAAATAAAAAGGGGATATATGTTCGGCGGAATTTTCCATTACCTCTAGGGCGGAGAACGCGGTACTATAGCCCGCGTCCTCGGTTTCCTTCGGCCACTCCTTTTGACTCTTGAAGAGATGCTTCCAGATCTCCTTGTGCATGAAGCCAAAGAGATGCCTCAGAGGCCGATCTCCTGCTGGATCAAACTCCCATAGGGAGGAGTCCCGACTTTGGCAAGGAAGGACAAGCCGGGCCAACATTACTTGGACTACGGTCAAGAGCTGATAGCCCTTGGAAATCACACTGGACACATGGCTCTCGAGTGCCTTCACCTCAACTTGAGACCCCCAGTTCGGACTCTTACCAGTCCAGGAGGTCAACCTCTCCGGGGGTCCAGATCTGAAAGCAGGTTCCGCCGCCCATTTAGCGTCGCGGGGTTCAGTGATATAAAACCACTCCTGTTGCCAGACCTTGTTCGTCTCCACGAACGCCCCTTTTGGCCAAATCGCATTCGGGAGCTTGCTTATCATAACGCCCCCGCACTCCGTGTGCTGTCCGTCCACCACCTTCGGCTTCACGTTGAAGGTTTTAAGCCATAGGCCGACGTGCGGAGGGATGCGGAGAAAAGCTTCACACACCACTATAAAAGCGGAGATGTGGAGGATTGAGTTCGGGGCTAGATCGTGGAAATCTAGCCCTAGAAAAACAGCAAACCCCGGACAAAGGGGTGGAGCGGTAATCCTAGCCCCCTAATAAAGTGCAAGAGAAACACGACTCTCTCACCCGCCTCTGGGACGGGAATCACCTGGCCCTTGGCGGGGACTGGGTGCGCAACATTGGCAACGAGGTAGCCCGCGCTCCAAAGATCCCCCAATGTTTTCTCAGTGACCGTGGAGGCCTCCCACTTGCCCCTGGCGCCGGATCCAGCCATTGCTGGGAAAGGAAGTAGTGGTTGAAGGACGAAGAACGGCGGCCGTAGGAGATGAGGCTGCTGGGGCTAGGAAGATTAGAGAACACGAGCTTGAGGAAAGTGTGGGGCCGGTGAAAGGGATTGGTATCCTTTTATAACACTGTGAATACAGAACGTCCCTCCCACTTCAGCCATAAACCTCGCCGATTCCCAAAGCGATCGTGCGTAATGCGCGGTTGGATGCTCAAGTCATATTGATAAGGATCCCTCAATAAGCGGGCACGATCTCTATTCTGATAAGACATGCCAATGGGGTTGTACCTCGAAACGTGAAACTTGGACCTAGTAAAATGGTTCGGTATGTTAATGGGATGGACGCGACGCTTCCCCAGAAAGTCGTCAGTAAAGACAGAATATTCGTTTTCTTTAAATGCCTTGCCTTTGAGGCTAAGGGTTGTACTAACCATGCAGAGCCGAACACAATACACTTTTTGCAGAAGATATATTCGGATAAAGGAACCCGCCTTGCAATGCCGAAGACAATACAGAAGCTGGACTCATCGTCATCTAAGGCAGGTTCAGGGGCTACTGAGGGAGTCCTAGATTGAGGGGTCCTCAGGTGGCCGTATAATTCATGGTGGGCCAGACTGGTCGGCTGTGAAGATCATTGTTGCAGATCGTTTCGCGTATCCAGATAGGACTCCTGAATTCGTATAATGGCAGGTTTTAGGTTCGGGTGTAGTATTTCCTTCCTTTGAAAGATGGCTATGTACAAACCCTAGTCCCTTCCGGTGCATATATAAACCGGAGGGTTTAGTCTGTAGAGGCTGGAGAATCATAACATCCTCATAAGCTAGACTTTAGGGTTTAGCCATTACGATCTCGAGGTAGATCAACTCTTGTAATCATATTCATCCATATTAATATAGCAGGAAGTAGGGTATTACCTCGATCGAGAGGGCCTAAACCTGGGTAAACATCGTGTCCCTAGCCTCCTGTTACCATCGATCTTCAGACACATAGTTCGGGACCCCCTACCAGAGATCCGCCGGTTTTGACACCGACATTTGGTTCTTTTGATTATAGGAATATCATCACAAGTCAAATTTCCGACACAATTGAAGAATTCTTGAATGACGCTTTTGCCTATAACATTCCCTGGCCCGAAAACAAAGGTTTTAGCATAGAGATTGGCAGGACTTACAATTTGGGAGTCCTTCCATCATCCGTATCTACGATACCAAAGTCACTCATGGTGAAAATTTTGAAGACACGCAAATAAGATATCTAACATGAAAAAGGAAAACGAAAATAAGGCAAATATTCTTGTGTTTTCTGTAAAAACGTTTCAGAAGTGGGGGAGATGAAAATAAGTGGCAAATGGCAAATAATGTAAATTGCAAGAAGACGAGAGTTTATGCGTGGGAACCTGATAGATCTTGACTTAATCCTCCCTGACAACGATGTCACAAATTCTTCCTGCTACTTGTGATCTGCATCAGTCAATTCCACGAAGAGGAGGGGATGATGCAGCACAACAGCGGTAAGTATTTCCCTCAGTTATGAAACCAAGGTTATCAATGCAGTAGGAGAACCAAGAAAAACTACGTAGACCACATCTCTACACAAATAACAAATCCTCGCAACCCAACACATATAGTGGTTGTCAATCCCTCCAAGGTATGATAAATAGATAGATGGTAGATGCAAATAAAATAAAAGCAAACAAAATGTAACAAAATATTTTTTGGGGGGTTTTGGCGAAACAGTTCTGAAGATATATGATAAAAAATAGACCCGGGGGCCATAGATTTCACTAGTGGCTTCTCTCGAGAATATAGCATATAGTGGGTAAACAAATTACTGTTGGGCAATTGATAGAAAACCAAATAATTATGATGATATCCAAGACAGTGATCATGTATATAGGCATCACATCCAAGGTTAGTAGACCGACTATTGCCTGCATCCAGTACTATTACTCCACACATCGACCGCTATCCAGCATGCATCTAGTGCATTAAGTTCATGGAGAAATAGAGTAATGATTTAAGAACGAGGACATGACATAGACAAGATCTATTCATGTAGGAATATACCCCATCATTTTATCCTTAATAGAAACGATACATGTGTGCCGCTTTTCCTTCTGTTATTGAGATTGAGCACCGCAAGATCGAACCCACTACAAAGCACTTCTTCCCATTGCAAGATAAATCATTCAAGTGGGACAAACAAAACCGAAATATTGAAGAAGAAATACGAGGGTATAATAATCATGTATGGATATGAATAGATCTGATCATAAACTCGCAATTCATCGGATCCCAACAAACATACCTCAAAAAGAATTACATCGAACAGATCTCCGAAGAGAACATTGTATTGAAGATCAAAGGCAGAGAAGAAACCATCTAGCTACTAACTACGGACCCATAGGTGTGACGCCCTACATGTGGTTATATCCCTCACGTGTTGAGGCATGACTTAGGGGCGTAATAGCATGCATGAGTGGTCGCAAGAGTGGTTAATCTTTACAAAACCCATATACTGAAAATATAGATAGAGAATAGTTGTCTTACACTCCCCACGAATCACACAACATCATCAACATTCATACAATCATTCAAGATGAACACATGGTATGACGACAGACAAAGAAAAACGAATAAAAGACAACCACCCTTTCGCTAAGTCCCGATCGTCCCTACTAGGCACCATTACTTATCGTCCGGACAAGTGACGTACATCCGGCCACGTTCATCATCGAACTCCCACTGAAGCTCTTGTCCATCACCTGTGTCGGACTCAGGGCTTCGCAAAACCCTTGTAAGTTCGAACACTTGGGTGCGTGGGAAGAACTCAACTTCCCCTATCATCCTACTCGCCGTCTCTATGATCTAGCTCGTGGAATAGGAAAGGGAATGACACGGGGAAGATTACCCAGGTTTAGGCCACCTATCGGTGAGTGGCCTTACTCCAGCAATGTGGTGCATTGCCTCGAGGTGGGCTGAGGAAAAACTAACACAGTGGTTGAACAACCTCGCAAGGTGTTTTCTTGCTTGTGGTGTTTAGGGAGGTCTAACGATCCGTCCGCCCTCTGCCCCCTCTATGGTGGTGGCTAAGCCATATATATAGTGGCATCCGTCCCCTTCCTCGAAAATGTAGGCAGGAAGGGATCCCACAATGGCTAAATTTGAAGGGGGACAACTAGTACATCTTATTCTGACTAAATGTGGTCTTTTCCTGCAAAGCCTCTGATCCTGATGCCACCGTGGGCTCGGCGATGACCTCCGTCCTGGCATGGAAATGGAAACCTTTTGCTAAATCCTCGGGACTCCCCTCTTGCGCTTGCCCCTTTAGCACCAAAGAGGAAACCTATCATCCTGCGCCCGTTTGCGCCCACCTGGCCTTTGTCGTCATGGCTTGCGTCATCCGAACCTCATGAGGTGGGGACTTGCATAAAGATCTCCACCCCTCGTGAGCCAGCATGGTGAGAGTGCTCCTTTCGTGGGTCTTGATATCGTTCGCCTCGTGAGGCTTGGCCCCTCACGGAGGTCTTGAGTGTTGATGCTGAAGATGTGCCATACCAGGCCGGTGAAGGAGTCATGCCATGGGCCGCAGGTAGGCAAGTCTGGGTACTCTGGTTCCCAGAACACCGACAGTAGCCCACGGGCCCAAGGAGCGCTTGGACTTGGCTTCGAGGTGAAGCCAAAGGGCAAGGGCGAAGGGCCGCGGGCCCCAACCGCCTGTGGCCTAGTCAACGCATGGCGCAGGGCGAGTGACAGCCGCCTGCACTTCCCCATGCAGCCTTGGCAACTTCTTGACTTGATGGCCACCTGTCGCTAGCACAACCTTGCCAGACTTGACCGCCGCACCCTGTCTTGGCTCCCCCCTCTTCTTGTTATCTTGCGATCTTGTGGTTCGCCTTCCAGCCCCGGCGCCGCGCCAGTATCTCTTCGTCTCCATCGCCCCCAAGTTGAAGAAGAAGAAGGGGAAACCCAATGCTCTTGCTGAATCTTGGTCGGGCTTCGAGCCCACGCTCGATCGATCGACGATGATAAACTCAGAGGGGCTGGCCAAGGTCCGGACAGGCCTCGCCACCAACTCCAATGAGTGGAAGGAGACGACAGTTTGGCCTGCCTCCCGGTCTATGGAGGACATGGAAGACACCGAGATCCCCATTCATCTTCACGCTCTTATGGCCGGATCGGTCCCTCCTTTCTCCAATTTCTTCAATGTTGTACTCTCGCATTACCAGATTCAAGCGCCGTATCTGGACCCTGCGTCCATTACCCTCTTGTTCACCTTCGCCTTCCTATGTGAGGCCATGGTGGGCATTACCCCATCTCTTGACTTGTTTCGCCATTTCTTCTAGCTCCGTCTGGTCGATGACCGTCAATGCTCAGGGTGCGTGGCCTTCCAGCCAAAAGCGTCGACAGCTGGTTCGGGCATCGATTTCGTGCTTCACCCGGACACGAATGGGTTTCAGAAGCAATGGGTGTTCGTGGACGCCACCACGTTCAGTCCTCTGCTCCTGCTTCCGCGAAGTCGAGCGGAACCCAGCTCCGGTTGGGATTACGAGAAGCTTGTCGATCACCAGCTCGCCTTTGTTTGGGCTAGGTTGGCCAGATTGAAGAAGGCTGGGGTGACGGCTTCGATGGTGGTGAGGTAGTTCGTCAGGCGGTGCACCGCCCCGCTTCAGCGCCATTCCCGTCCGATGTTGACCTTCACCGTCCCCGCAGACCCCATAAGACTCCATGTGCCTTTGCTTCCTTCGAAACGCTGTGCGCGGTGCTCAGGCTCCTGACTGACGACCCAGCGCCTGCCGCGATTCTGGAGGATGGCTTCCTCCTGTACAACTATTCGAACAAGGAGAGCTTTGCGAGGTAGATGCCCCTTTTCGATGAGTGGGGGCTGCGTCCGCGGTGCCTTGGAGGGCCCCGCGAGAATCACGTCTTGGTCAATCCAATGCTTGTTGATCCTGCGACGCGCGCCCTAGATGTGGGCGCAGGGGGGGCGCCACGGGAGGCTCCCGTGGTGACGTATGAGGAGTTGACGTCGCCTGGAGCTCCCGAGGTAGTCGCTCCAGGAGCCCCCATGTGCGCTCCTGAGGTTGCCGTCTCTGAGCAAGTGTGGCCCATCACCCCTGAGGAGTCTCTGGCCCACTTCGCCTAAACCTTGGAGCGCTCCGCAAGAGGAAAGGCCTGTGGGGCTGCAATAGGGATGGTCTCCGGCCCCTGAAAGAGAGGAAATATATAGCAGTGAACGGGTATGTGCCTTATCCTTGCGGTTCTCCATGAGCGATGCTCTTTCCTGACCCTGCCTCCCCAGGGTTTCTCCGATCGTGAAGGCGAAAGCTCCTAAAGGCTGCCCCTTGGGTGCTCTTGGCTCGAGGTCGACTTCGGTCTCCCTGTGCCAGGCACTTGCGCGAGGGATGGGGATAGCTCGCAAGGCGAGTGATATGTCTCCAACGTATCTACTTTTCCTAATGCTTTTCCTCTTGTTTTGGAATCTAATTTGCATGATTTGAATGAAACTAACCCCGGACTAACGCTTCTTTTCAAAAGAACTACCATGGTGTTGTTTTTGTGTGGAAATAAAAGTTCCCGTAATAAAGCTAAACTTCAACAGGATTTTTATACAATAAATGAAAAATACCTGAGCCAAGAACCACCAGAGGGGGACACCTGGGTGGGCTCAACCCACCAGGGTGCGCCCCCCTCTCCTGGCGCGCCCAAGTGGGTTGTCCCCACCTGGTGGCCCCGCAGAGGCCAACCCTAATACTATAAGTTCACATTTGTCCAGAAAAAAAATCAGGGAGAATGAATTATCACGATCTACGAGACGGAGCACCTCCTGTTCTTCCTTGGGAGGCCAGATCTGGAGTCCGTTTGGGGCTCCAGAGAGGGGATCTTCGTTCTTCGTCATCACCAACCCTTCTCCATCGCCTATTCCATGATGTTGCGCACTAGGAGTGAGTAATTCCTTTGTAGGCTCGCTGGTCGGTGAGGAGTTGGATGAGATTCATCATGTAATCGAGTTAGTTTTGTTAGGGCTTGATCCCTAGTATCCGCTATGTTCTTAGATTGATGGTGCTATGACTTTGCCATGCTTAATGCTTGTCACGTTGGGCCCGGGTACTATGATATCAGATCTGAACCATTTATGTTATCATCATTATATCCATGTTCTAGATCCGATCTTACAAGTTACAGTCACCTACTACGTGTTATGACCCGGCAACCCTGGAGTGACAACAACCGGAAGCTCTCCCAGAGACGATCATAGTTTGAGGAGTTCATGTATTCACTATGTGTTAATGCTTTGTTCCAGTACTCTATTAAAAGAAGGCCTTAATATCCCTTAGTTTCCAATATGGACCCTGCTGCCACGGGAGGGTAGGACAAAATATGTCATGCAAGTTCTTTTAATAAAGCACGTATGACTATTTATGGAATACATGCCTACATTATATCGATGAACTGGAGCTAGTGCCGAATCACCCTAGGTTGTAACTGCCTCATGATGAATATCATCCAAAAAATCACTGATCCAATGCCTACGAATTTTTCCAATATTGATCTTGCTAAGTTACAACTGCTACTGCTACTGTTATACTTGCTACAAAATTACTGCTATCACTGTTTGTCGGATTTCGGGTTCTGCAAACCCTTGAGAGGTTTGAACTCTGGGGTGCGCACGAAGAACACTCTCTCCCCAGCGCATTCACCATACGATTCCATGGCCTAGCTCGACATGCTCAACGAACAAGGGACACAGAGGATTGTACTGGTTTGGGCCACCCTATGGTGTAATACCCTACTCCAGTGTGTGTGGTGGATTGCCTTGTATGGCCGAGGAAGAACTAGTACAAGGGATGAACAGCCTCCGGAGGAGAGGTGTTCTTGGGCTGAAATGAGCAGGTGGTTTCTCTTCTGCTAGGAGAGCTCTCTCTTGGATTCAGATGAGATGCCCTCTATGGTGGTAGCTAGGTCCTATTTATAGTGGCCTTGGTCCTCTTCCCAAATATCGCCGGGAAGGGATCCCACAACGGCCAAATTTGAAGGGGAACAACTAGTACAAGTTATCCTGACAAAAGTAGTCTTTGTCTGCCAATGGCTCTGGTGGTGACGCCGTGCCGGGCTCCACGATGACCTCCATTCTGCAGCCCTGACGGTCCTTGGTCTTGTTGCACCGATACGGAAACCTTTGCCGGATCCCTCGGGACTCCACACCTGCACTTGCCCTCTTAGCACGAAAGGGGAAAGTGGTACACTGCGCCCGCTGGCACCGGCCTGGCCTTGGTCTTCATGGCTCACATCACGTGAATCTCGAGGGGTGTTCCTTGCATAGATATCTCCGCTCCTCAGGAGCCAGCCTAGAGAGACTGCCCCCGGGGAGGTCTTGTTGTCGTCCGCCTCGCGAGGCTTGGCCCCTCACGAGGATCTTGAGCTGAGTTCCTGAAGTTGGGCCGCACCAGGCCGCTGATGGAGCTGCGTCATGGGCCGCAGGCAGGCAAGTCTGGGTACCCTCGTTCCCAGGACGCCGACAGTAGCCCCCGGGCCCAAGGTGCGCACGGACTTGGCTTCTAGGCGAAGCGAAAGGGGCAATGGACAAGCGCCGCAGGCCACAAACGCCTGCGGCACCGGTCAACGCGTGGCGACTCGGTTGGACGTGGGCGTCTCCACTTCCCCACACTGCCTTGAAATCCGCCCGACCTGGTGGCCACCGCTGCTCGCATAGCCCTGCCTTCCTTGCTAGTATCATGCTTCCACCACTTCTCCATCTTCCAGAGAATAGCAGCCTCCTCCCCTTGCTTGACCCAGCGCCAATCTTTGCTGCCGTCATGGCGCCGGCGCCAGAAAAAGAAGGCGAAGGGGAAAACCTGTGCCTGGGCCCCTGCGCCTCAATTCTCCGAGCTCGCTCTTGAGAGGTCGGTGGTGGTAAACCAGGAGGGGCTGAGCAAGGTCCGCCCCGCTCTCGCCTCCGACTTCAACGAATGGGGGGTGACCCTGGCTTGGCCAGCTTCTGGATTCGCGGTCGACAGGGCGGCTACCGAGGTTCCTATCCATCTTCACGCCCTCCGGGCATGCCTAATTCCTCCCTTCTCTTACTTCTTAAATGTTGTGCTCTCGCGTTACCAAGTTAATGTGCTGCACTTTGATCCCCAACCCATCGTCCTCCTCGCCGTCTTTGCCTTCGTCTGCGAGGCCATGGTAGGCATCGCTCCTTCCCTGGCCTTCTTTCGCCATTTCTTCTCGCTCCATCTGACAAACGCCCGCCAGTGCTTGGGGTGTGTGACCTTCCACTCCATAGCCGCGACGTCCGGCTCAGGGATCATCTTCGACCTTTCGCCATTCGTGGATGGATTTCAGAAGCGGTGGGTATTCGTCGATATTGGCGTGTGCAACCCACTACTTGTGCTTCCTCGGGCTCCAGCCATTCCAAGCCCTGGCTGGGGGCACACGAGGATTGACGACCTGCGGCTCGCCCATGTCTGGCTCCGGTTGGCTAGGCTAAGGGACCTCAGGGTGACGTCGCCCATGGTGGTGAAGGAGTTCATCAAGTGTCGCATTGCTATGCTCCAGCGTCACTTCCGCCCATTGTGGACCTTCAAGGGCTGTGCTGACCCCATCAGGCTCCATGCGTCTACGCTTCCTCCTGAGGTGCGGCGAATGGTGTTCGAGCTCCTGACGGGAGACCCGGCGCCGGCCAATCTGTCGGAGGAGGGTTGTCTCTTGTACTGCTGCTCCAACACAGTTAAGTTCATGCGACAGATGCCTCTTTTCGACTCATGGGGGCTGTGTCTAGCTCGTCTTGGGGATCCCTGCGAGAGTCCTCTCCCCTTGGTCTTCTCTCATGTGGTCTCCTTAGCGCCCGCCCTAGAAGAGGATGCAGGGTGGAGGGCGTCATTGGACGCCGGCAGGGCGGCTAATGAAGAAGCGGTGCGCGCTTCAGCCCCCGTGGTGCCGGCTCCTCGGGCTTGGACGAGCGGTCCAAAGGTCACACCTAGTGAGGCGCTGTAGACCGAGGCTCCCGAGGTTGCCTTCTCGGGAGCCCCGGATACTGCCCCAGACGAAGGCGCTCCCGTGGTCGCGCGCAGGGCTTCGGCCAGGTCCGCTTGGACTTCGGGTCTCTCCTCAAGAGGAAGGCGCTCCTGATCTGCGACGAGGTCGCCTACCGGCCGCTGAAACAGAGGAAATACATAGCTAAGGATGGGTAAGTACCTTATCTGTGTGCTTCATGGGTGTTGTGTTTCTTTTTGACCCTGATTCTTCAGGTTTCCATCAACTTGTGTAGCGGAATCCCCTGAGAAGCGACCCCCGCCTTCTCAGAGCTCCTCGTTGGCCTTGAGTGCGCCCCTCCGGGGCGCCGTCCAGGGCACCGTCCGGGGCGTGAGGTTTGCGGAAGAGGTGAACATGCCGCCCTGAGGCCCGGACTTCGTCTTCCTGTCGTCCCTCCTCCGCGGCCTCGCCTGGAGCGTTGGAGGCGTGCCGAGAGCCCTCCATTGATTGTCCCTTGCAACTAGGCGACCCCAGCTTCGGCTTTGTCTTCGAGCCACCTGGCCATGTCTTGCAATGCCCCCACCAAGGCTCGGGCGGCAGTGGGTATGGTGCCGGTCTCTAGCCCCCTGCCGGAGGAGGGCGGGCCATCCCAAGCTTCCCCGGCGATAGACGACATGGAGGACGGGCCCGGCCGCGCATTTGAATTCACGCGCCGAAGCGGCGCTGTCTGGCACGAGCTTCTCCGGAATGCGATTGGCGCGCTGAGCAGGCTCGGGGAGGAGCTTCGGCTGGAAGACGAATGGCGTCGGTTGAAGGTGGCCATCAACTTCGGCCGCCTCAAGCACGAGCGCGCCGGTGCAAAGGACGAAGCGTCCCTCGCTGCTTCACATGAAGCTAGTGCCCAGGCTCTGGAGGAAGCCAGGCAAGCAGATCGACGCCGCGAGGTTGCCGAGGAGCATTAGCGGAAGCTTCCGGCCCTAAACGACTCCCTCGAGCAACAGGCCGTGGTGCGCAGGGCAGCCTTGGCGTCGATGAGGGGGGCGCCTTCCGACGAGAGGGAGATCTAGAAGCGCGAGGAGGAGATGATGCTGGAAGCCTTGGAGCGTAGCCTCGAGCAGGAGCGGCTTGAGACGAGGGAGCGCCACATGACCCTGGCCGAGGATGCTGTCTCTGCTCGTGAGGTGAAGGTTCAGGAGGAGATCGACCGGAGAGTGGCGAAGGCCAGCGCAGATCTTGGCAAGGAGTATGGCCTGAAGTTGGAGCTCCTACAGGCCGAAGCTGATGGGAGAACTGCTGCCCTTGGGACAAAGCTGGACGAGGCAGAGCAGCGCGAGAGGGCCGCTACGGTGACCTAGTCTTCTGCTCAGGCCAAGCTGGTCTCCGCGCAGGCCGACCTAGCCTTGCTCCAGCGGCAAGTTGATGAAGCCACGATTCTTGCGCAGGAGAACAGGGATGAGGCTTGCCATAGAAAGTTGTAGTAGCATGATCATGCCCCCATGCTCCAGGCTCTCCAGGTGAAGGCTAACCGGGCGCTGGGGGCCATCTGTGAGGAGAGTATCCCTCACCCCCACGTGGAGGATTACGCTGGCCACCTCGGCTTTTTTACCGAAGTCGTGACGCGCCTGGAGAGCCACACCACGAGGGCTCGTGAGATCATCAAGGAGAAGAGTAGCGGCCTTTTTGGGCGTGCGTTCTCGCGCGTCTTCAGCCATCTTCAAAACCTCGACCCCCACTGTGATATCGATGCCGTCATAGCCCTCGTGCCCATGGCTGTCCGGGAGAATCTGGCGCACTGGGTGGATGAACACGTGGATGCCTCAATGAGAGTGTTCGCCACTGAAGACGACGAGGCGGTAGTCGCGATGGATGAAGACGGCGTGGTTGACGACGGTGAAGGCGACGCCAGTGATAGCGCTAGTAGTGCGTATGAGAGCGACTAGGGCGCCGCTATGAGCTACACGTCCAGTCGAGCCTGTGTTCGTCTGCTAGAACCTGTATACAAGGACTTGGACATGGCCCCGCAGGATGTGCGAGTATTTTCGAGGGGGGTGACACTCCCCCTTTTTGCGTATGTAAATTAATATTCTTCCCTTGAGCCAGATCTAGAAACTTGCCTTCTAGGCCCATGAGTTCCCAAGCTAGGTTACGGCAAAGACTCATCTTGATCCCAGCAGGCTCGAGTGCGTCCTGAGATGGCCGGTGCACCTTCCTCCCGAGGGGGGGTGGGGCTCTTGGTGGCCCGTGGACTCTTAGATCTCCTGAGGGGTCGGTTGATTCGCCCAAGGGAGTCTCGCAAGGAGAAAATGACAGGTCGAGCCAGGGTGCGCGTGCGGCAACGCCGTGGCAATGGTACTCCTGATCCTGGGGCGATCGCCACCGGCGGGTTTGCCGTGCGAGGTTATCTTGCCTACACCACACCCAGTTCTGCTTGCGAGGTGCTCGCTAAGGGAAGGATAACAGACACTAGCCTCGAAAAGAAGTAAAGCACATAACGAAAACACAAGAAACCAACACGAACACAAGAAGATCCCCCCAAAGTTTGGTAGAAAAGAGATTCCAAGTTCAACTGCAAAAAGGCGCAGCGAATCGAGTTTCAAAAAAGGGGGCGAAAGCAAATGGCCACGTCCGGCACCTAGCTAGTCTTCTTGTCTTACACGAGCGCGGAGCTAAGTGCATTCATTGGCTGTGAGAATAGTCATTGGGGGACAATGTCGACGGCCAATGTGGATCATGGTGCTTCCACTAGGACGTGGGCAGGAGCCCCCGAGGCCCGAGGACGGCTCTCCGGAGACTCCAAGGAGTGTATAGCCCGACTCATTATTACGTGAGAGTGTCATGGGCGGAGACCTTCACAGGCGTGAGCCCCGCCCTGCGCCGGTCCCGACCACAGTTGGGGTGTCCAAGAACTAGGACGAGACCAAGGGGCAAGGAGGACGCTGGCGGCACCTTCGGCGACCACTGGCCCTCTTCCGGGGTGTCGGGCCCTCTGCTACCTCCCTCGGCTGAGGACCCACCTCCGTATTGTGCCTAGCTCCATTGGACACGAGGAAGGCACTAGCTCCTGGCTCTCCACACGCGCCGGGAGCGGAGCTGCCGCTCTGGGGCCTCCGACTGCCACCGCAGGTTGTCCTCCCGTAGCCCATGGTTAGTATACACCTGCTCCTGAGTTACTGGCTGTACCTTGCCATCGTCGTCATTGAAGGGATCGGTAAAGCCTTCGGGCCGCTCGTGGGCCGTCTCTGCCTCGTGCGTCTCGCCGTCCCATCCTGGCCTGGGAGACGACCCGGGGTCTTCCCGCGGCGCGTACCCCAAGCTCACCATGCGACGTGTGTAGGCCTCCGTGGTAGCTCCGCCTAGGCCTTCGCCTGTGCGCCTCGCACCTTGAACCACCAACAGTGGCATCTGGCTATGGTAGCAGCCAGGTGACATTTCGGTGAGTCCCCGTGGTAGATGACTTGCTGCTGCCACCCCTGGCGACAGCATCGCCGAGTCCAGGCCTAGCGCGCCAAGGTCCATGTTGGCGCCTTCTGACCCCCCGAGAGCTTCAGGGAATGCGCCTTCCTGTTGGGCCCTTGCGCGTGCTTCCGCCATAACTTGAGGTGTGGGCATAGAACAGAAAGGCAGAGCACCCCTGCAGGCTGCGTCCAGTAGCTCGGCGACGCGCTCCAGCAGCACATCGCGACCACCTTCAGCCAACCTGCACTGTAGCAGTTCCCGGGCCATGATGAGTGCGGCTCACATGTTCACCTATTCCCGCCTGGTGTATGGCACTGTCGCCGCAGTGTAGTTTGACGAGCACGCGGCAGAGCGCGCGTGCCGTTGAGTGAGAGCGGGAGGCGCCTGTCCACGCCGCCCGCGTTCGGTGGTGCCGGGTGGCGCGCGTGCCGCCTGGAGTGCAGAGTTGAGGTCCTCCTGGCTAGTCGAGGCTGCTTGGATGGGCCAGGCAGCCTAGCGATCGGCATGAGCCCTTGCATCGTCGGCCATCGGGGTCGCTAGGCGGCAGTGAGTCAAGATGGAAGAGAGGCTCGAGCGCACCCCTACGTGGCGTACCACATGTCGGATTTCAGTTTCCACAAACCCTTGAGAGGTTCGAACTCTGGGGTGCGCACGAAGAACACTCTCTCCCCAGCGCGCTTCCCCTATGATTCACCGGCCTAGCTCGACGTGCTCAGAGAACAAGGGACACACAGGATTATACTTGTATGACCGAGGAAGAACTACTACAAGGGATGAACAGCCTCCCGAGGAGAGGTGTTTTTTGGCTCGAATGAGCAGGTGGTTTCTCTTCTACTAGGAGAGCTCTCTCTTTCATCCAGATGAGATGCCCTCTATGGTGGTGGCTAGGTCCTATTTATAGTGGCCTTGGTTGGTCCTCTGCCCAAATATCGGCAGGAAGGAATCCCACAATGGCCAAATTTGTAGGGCAAAAGCTAGTACATGTTATCCCGACAAAAGTATTCTTCGCCTTCCAAAGGGTCTGGTGGTGACGCCGCGCCGGGCTCCACGATTACCTCCGTTCTGCAGCCCTGACGGTCCTTGTTCTTGTTGCACCGATATGGAAACCTTTTCCTGATCCCTCGGGACTCCGCGCCTGCGCTTGCCCTCTTAGCACAAATGGGGAAACTGGGACACTTCACCCGCTGGCGCCCGCTTGGCCTTAGTCGTCCTGGCTCACGTCACATGAACCTCGCGAGGTGCTCATTGCATAGATATCTCCGCTCCTCGGGAGCCAGCCTAGAGAGACTGCCCCCGGGGAGGTCTTGTTGTCGCCCGCCTCATGAGGCTTGGCCCCCCACGAGGGTCTTGAGCTGCAGTTGCTTAAGTTGGGCCGCAACAGGCCACTGATGGAGCCGCGTCACAGGCCGTAGACAGGCAAGTCTGGGTACCCCCATTCCCAGGACGCCCACACTGTTATTGTTACTATTGCTACTGTCACTACTATCAAAACTATCAAACTACTTTGGTACTTATCACTTTGCTGCAGATAATTAATATCCAGGTGTGGTTGAATTGACAACTCAGCTGCTAATGCCTTCAAATATTCTTTGGCTCCCCTTGTGTCGAATCTATAAATTTGGGTTGAATACTCTACCCTCAAAAACTGTTGTGATCCCCTATACTTGTGGGTTATCAAGACCTTTTTCTCGCGTCGTTGCCTGGGAGCATAGCTATATTTGTTAAGTCACTTGGGATTATTACCAATTTATAAATATGAAGAATCTAAAGGATGCTAAGACGAGGTGAGGTAAGGAACTTCCATCCAGTTATTCTTTAGATTCGTCTTCAGTTATAAGTAAACTTGCAACACCACAACATGCTATTACTTCTGATATGTCGCAAGTTATTGATGATGCTACTTCTATTATGAATGATACTTATGATGATGCTACTACCTTGCATGATAATGATGTGCCCCTTGGTGAATTTCGTGATGAACAAATTGCTAGAGTAATACAACATGATGTTGTTGAATCTGATGATGAGCTTGAAACTGAAACTCCTGAAACACCTGCTAGAACTAGACTTCCTAAATATGAATTGCCTAAAGTACCAGAAAGTTATGTTATGAGTGAAGCAGCAACTAGAGATATTCTTACTTGTAATGATAGAGATGATCTAGAGAATTTACTACACAAGTATAAAGAAAAATCTCTAAATGCTAGAATGAAATGTGATCCTAAGTTTGCTACTTCACCTATATTTATTGATGATAAGGATTATGAATTCTTTGTCGACCCAGAGTTAATCACTTTGGTTGAATCTGATCCTTTCCATGGTTATGAAACTGAAACTATCGTGGCACATCTCACTAAGTTAAATGACATAGCCACCCATTTTACTCACAATGAGAAAACTCGTTACTACATTATTCTCAAATTATTTCCGTTCTCATTAAAGGGTGATGCTAAAGCTTGGTACCATAATCTTTCTCTTGGTTGTGTGCGTAGTCCCCAGGATATGATTTATTATTTATTTGAAAAATATTTTATTGTTCATAAGAAACAAGCTGCCTTACAGGAAATATTTAAATTTGTGCAAATTAAAGAATAGAGTCTCCCACAAGCTTGGGGGAGGCTTTGCCAGTTACTTAATGCTTTACCCGATCATACTCTTAAGAAATACATGGGCTAAATGCACCACCACTGCCTAAGGTGGTAGACGTAAATTCTCTAATTAAGTTGAATGACAATGATCATCCTCACAATATGCATCCTAGCCAATGCCTTTATGAGTTTCCAAACTATATTAGAAATCAAGATCACTTCAATGCCACTATTATGAAACAATTGAAATACAATTTTGATATGATTGCTCGTTTGAGTGACTTGTATTTAGAATTTCAAATGATGTTAGAGGTGTTGGAAAACATGCTTCTATGGTTCAAACTCAATTAGAACAAGTTGCTAAATCTCAAAGAGAATTACCAGATGAAATGAATCATAATATGCATGACTTTGCTGTTGTAGTTGCTACTAGAGGAGGTAAAATGACTCAGGAACCACTTTATCCTGAGGCACACCCAAAAAGAAATGAACATGATTCACAAAGAAACAACACCACCGCACCTAGTCCTCCTAAAAAGAAAAAGAAAAAGGAAACTGATGGGACTTTGCATGCTACTAGTGAACTTGAAATAGAAAAACCTCCTGATAATAATAATGAAACTTCTATTTCTGATTCTGAAAATCAATCTGGTAATGAACACTCACCTAGTGATAATGAAAAAGATAATGATGAGGTTCATGAAGACTCTCAACCAAGCAATGATAAAGAAAAAGAAAATGATGTTGAGATAGAACCACCTGTTGATCTTGATAACCCACAACCTAAGAATAAAATATATGATAAAAGAGACTTAATTGCTAGAAAACACGGTAAAGAAAGAGAACAGAGGGTTCAAAAACCTATGCCTTTTCCACCCCAGTCAACAAAAAAGAAAGATGATGAAGAATTTGAACGCTTTGTTGAAATGTTGAGGCATGTCTTTTTGCGTACACGTTTAACTTATATCTTAAAAATGCCTCCTTATGCAAAGTATATGAAGTACATCATCACTAATAAGAGAAAAATACCCAACGCTGAAATCTCCACTATGCTTGCTAATTATACTTTTAAAGGTGAAGTCCCTAAAAACTTGGAGATCCGGGTATACCAACTATACCTTGCTCTATAAAAAAGAATTATGTGAAAACTTCTCTGTGTGATTTAGGAGCTGGTGCTAGTGTTATGTCTTTCTCTTTATATAAAAGAATTGACTTGAATAAACTCACACATACTGAAATATATTTGCAAATGGCTGACAAATCAACTACCATACCTATCGGTATTTGTGAGGATGTGCCCATTGTTGTTGCTAATGTTACTATTTTGACTGACTTTGTTATACTTGAGATGCCCGAGGATGACAATATGTCTATTATTCTTGGTAGACCCTTCTTTAATACTGCAGGGGCTGTTATTGATTGTAATAAAAACAAGGTCTCTTTTCATATCAATGGTAATGAGCATACGATGCACTTTCCGAAGAAACAATTTCAAGTGAATGGTGTTAATGTTATCAAAAAATCTCCGACAATCACTATTGTAGGTTTTCAAATACCTCTACCTGCTGTTAAAAATAAATATGAAATGCTTATTGTTGGGGACATTCATATCCCCGTTGAGGTAACTTAGTGATTTATGAAAGTTCTTCGATTTCATGCTAATCGAAAGTGGTTGTTAATAAGACCTGATCAACCTTATTAATGAATCATTTTTGAGCGGTATGAAGTTGATCAATTTAGTAAGCACTACCTTATGTCCCTATCCTTAGTTTGATGTTCTTATTAGTCTAATAAAATAAAATGCCATGCTTTGTCTGTTCTCTGATTTTTCCCGTGCAATAAAAAATGACCCAAAAATAAAAGTTCTCAAAATGCCCTGAAAACTTAACACGATTTTTTCTGAATATTGAAGAATTTTTGGTGCAAATAATACCAGGGGGTGCACCAGGTGGGCACAACCCACCTGGGCGCGCCTGGACCCCCAGGCGCGCCCTAGTGGGTTGTGGTCCCCACATGGACCCTCTCACTTACCTCTTTAGCCACATAATCACTTACCTCGAGAAAAAAATCTCCATTGCCATCTCTCCCGTGTTCTTGAGCTCAAACCCGCGGATTTCGATCTCTTTGTTCGAAGCTCCATTTCCGAAACTGTTTTGGGAGATTGTTGGTTGGTATGTGGCTTCACTTTTTGTCCAATTAGTTTTTGTTTTAGTGGTTTATACTTTGAATAATTAGCTACTCTTGGTGCTGCTGTAGATGTTCTTGCATGTTGAATTCTTAGTGTTATAAGTAGTTTGAATGCTTGCTATGGCTTCTATGTATCCCTATGAGTAGTTGCTATCAATTTTATAAAGTTTTGTTGACAAATTTTTGTCACCCCAAATTTTTTGTTTTTTAGAAAATTGTACGCGAACAGGAATATTTTCAGGAAGTTTGGCTCCAGGAAGAAATCCAAGGGTGTTATTGGGGAATCATCTAACAGTGATCTCCACCCTCGAAGATTGGCGGAGGTACGGCCGTGTGAATGGCCGCACACCCCGTTCATGGAAGAGGCCGGAATCCTTCACGAGTTCAAAAAATATGTTGCAAATGCCGGCCTCACCGACTTCATCGTAGATGAGTGTGACCAACATCAAATCATCACAAATATCTTTCTTCAAAGTATTACTTTCCTGCCTAGGAATAATCCCCTTGAAGTGAGCTTTCATTTATATGTTGAAAACCATCATATACCACTTACTGAATTTTGTGACATACTCCCTCCGTTCCTTTACATAAGGTGTATTTGTTTTTTTATAAAATTCCAGAATGTAAGGTGCATTTCTTCTAAGTCCACATAATTCCCTTGTTAGCCCTATGGAAAAAGGAAAGTATCTCTCTCCTGATTGTATGTATCTCTCCTTGTAGCAAAAGAAGGAAACTATCTCTATGTCGATTGCATGTATCTCTTACTTTCCTGAACTAACTAATTTACTTGCCACTAACCAATTAATTTTCCAAGGGTAATTTCGTCCTAACACATCCATAATTATGTGCCTTGGTCACCGTGCTAAAAATAATACACCTTAGATAAAGGAACAGAGGGAGTATATTTGATCCCCTCTGATGGGAGCTTAGCCGAGCCTAGGCCGGCTGGGTTTGAGGATTTTTATCGCACTTTGACAGTGGGAGATGAGAGAGGGGTGTCAGCCACCACGGCTGCTAGCATACACTTTCTTGCCATACATTATTTTGCTTTATTTGTTTCTAAGTGCTTGCTTGCTAGAAAGAAATTGGGTGCGCTAAGCGCACCAAACTTTGTTGTTTTACGCCAAGAACTAGAGGGCGACAACACTCATAGCTTGGGACCTATTGCATCTCGTCGTCTCCATCTTAATAAATCTCAGGGTGAAATACATGGAGGGATTTTCGATACTCGTTTACCGGCTCACTTTAATGTTGGGACACACTCTCATTATTATCCTCTGACCAAGGTTTATTTAGACCGTGCAGGCATGGAATGCCATCATTTCCTTGCACGAGAGTATCCTAACGTCCCCATTCCTTATAACATGGTCTTCAGTGTTAAAACTCATGAAATTATTCCCTTGCATGCACATACTTTGTTTGATTCTGTTGCCAGGTGCGGATATAGGATTATGCCTGCAGACATCATTGCATACCGAAATGCTTAGGCTGCTGCAGAGGCAGCACAGGAGGACCTTCAGCAGTGGGATGAGTTGACGCATGCCCCTCAGGATCCCTACTACCCTCCAGGCTACTGATCGACTGCCAACTTAGGCCAAAAGCCTAAGCTTGGGGGAGTACGTGTTTCTCACCGACAACACATTCATGACCACTTATAATCCTATTTGTCGGTGTTCACACTCTTTCCTTGTATCATCCATGCTTAGATTTATTTTCGTTCTTTTCTCTTATGAGTTTGAAAAACCTTAGAAAAACTAAAAAAATAGTTGTAGTCAATTTCCTTTATATGCATGCTTAGTAGTAAGTTTAAAAAGAAAATCCAAGAAGATTTCCTTGTTCTTATTTTGCTTGTTGGGAGCTTTCCTGTGTAAATAGTTTTTCTTGTTTTTGCTTTCCCTCTTTTATTTTGCCTGTTCAACAAAACCAAAAACTCCAAAAATATTTCAGTGTGTTTTTCTGAACTTATTTTATTTTTATTGGAGTTGTACCAAGAAGAAGATCACGATGAAAATGTTGAGTGGCTCTCATATGAATAATTGTTGAACTAATAAAGAGCACATTTACCTTGCCTTCTCCTGGTGAATAAAATGTTTGCAGATTCCAGCTTAGTCCACGTCAATCTTGCACTATTATTATTATTATTTTAACACCGTTCGATCGTGCAAGTGAAAGGCAATAATGATGATATTCGATGAACTGGCCATGGCAGAGAGAAACTGGTATGAATTCGACTTGGTCTGTTTGTGTAAATATGTTTAACCTAGTATTCATGATTTAGCCCATTATGATTAAACATGTTTGCAATGACAATTAGAGATTATAGTATCCCATGCCATGCATAAGTAGCTAAGAGTTAATAATGATTTATCTTGGATATCAACATTGCGTTAAAATGATTGTGATCTAGTATGATGATATGGTATCCTCCTTTGAATGTTCGAGTGGCTTGACTTAGCACATGTTTATGCATGTAGTTGAATCAAAACCAACATAGATTCTATGATATTTGTGTTCATGGTGTCCATATCCTACTCATGCGGGTGTCCAATGTTTATTATGCATGATTCATGTTCATGACCATTGTGACTCTCTAGCTGGCCGCTTCCCAACCTATTTGCTAGCCTTCACCTGTACTAAGCGGTACTACTGCTTGTGCGTAAAATTCTAAAACTCAAAGTTATTCCAGATGAGTCCACCATACCTACCTATATGCGGTATTACTCTGCCGTCCTAAGTAAATTTGCATGTGCCATCTCTAAGAACTTCAAATAAATATCCCTTTTGTGTATCCGGATCGTTCATGGAATGACTAGAGGTGGTTGGTATTTTCCATGCTAAGCTGGTTATTCTCAGGTTGAGTGTTTATTCACTCACCATCACACGAGAAAAGGGTGGTAATAGGGATTCCCAGTCCCAAATTACAAAAAGAAAAAGCTTACAAATAAACAAACAAAAACTCCCAATGGAGTTCAAACATTTACTTTTCCGCTTGGGAACCGCCACTACCTCGTTTAGCATGGGAGATATCGATAGTTGATAGTGGCGAAGTGAATGAGAAGTGTGCACCTGTCAAAATCTTATTTACCTCTGTTTTAAAAACATGAGCTCTGGCACCTCTGCAAATCACTGCTTCCCTTTGCGATGGGACTGTCAGTTTACTTTTATGTTGTGTCATCACCTTCTCTAATAAGCGCCTGATCTGAGAGCACTGTTGTCATGCCTATGCATTGTGTGTAGTGAATTTTGGGTGTTAGCATGACTAGATCTTTTCTACCATGAATTACAATGTTTATTCGCTGCTGAGACTTTGGAGGTGCTCTGCATTTATGTTTTGATTTCTCATAAAGGGCTAGCGAGATACCACTATTGTCGTATTATATCATGGTTGTTTTGATAATGTGTAGCTGTTTGAGATATCTTATTATTGCTCGTTAGCTGATTATGTCATTGATATGAGTTATTGTCGACATGGTTAGTTATAATGCTGGCTGAAAACCTGGGTGCTGTTTAAGCCTATTTGTGCAAACAAGAGTAAAAGAGTTCGTAAAAGTTTTTCTTTCCCACTTTCAGTTTATCAACTAAATTTCTTGAGGACAAGCAAAGGTTTAAGCTTGGGGGATTTGATACGTCTCCAACGTATCTACTTTTCCTAACGCTTTTCCTTTTGTTTTCGACTCTAATTTGCATGATTTGAATGAAACTAACCTCGGACTAATGCTGTTTTCAACAAAACTACCGTGGTGTTGTTTTTGTGCAGAAATAAAAGTTCTCGAAATAAAGCAAAACTTCACGAGGATTTTTTATACAATAAAAGAAAAATACCGGAGCCAAGAACCACCACAGGGGGGCACCTGGGTGGGCACAACCCACCAGGGTGTGCCCCCTCTCCTGGCGCGCCCAGGTGGGTTGTCCGTAGCTGGTGGCCCTGCAGATGCCAATCCTGATACTATAAGTTCACATTCGTCCAGAAAAAATTCAGGGAGAAAGAATTATCACGATCTACAAGATGGAGCCACCGCCACGTCATGTTCTTCCTCGGGAGGCCAGATCTGGAGTCCGTTTGGGGCTCCGGAGAGGGGGATCTTCGTTCTTCGTCATCACCAACCCTTCTCCATCGCCAAATCCATGATGCTCCCCATCGGGAGTGAATAATTCCTTCGTAGGCTCGCTGGTCGGTGAGGAGTTGGATGAGATTCATCATGTAATCGAGTTAATTTTGTTAGGGCTTGATCCCTAGTATCCACTATGTTCTTAGATTGATGTTGCTATGACTTTGCCATGCTTAATGCTTGTCACTTTGGGCCCAGGTGCCATGATCTCAGTTCTAAACCTTTTATGTTATCATCATTATATCCATGTTCTAGATCCGATCTTGCAAGTTATAGTCACCTACTACATGTTATGACCCGGCAATCCTGGAGGGACAACAACCGGAACCACTCCCGGAGATGACCGTAGTTAGACGAGTTCATGTATTCACTATGTGTTAATGCTTTGTTCCGGTTCTCTATTAAAAATAGGCCTTAATATCCCTTAGTTTCCAATATGGACTCCGCTGCCACGGGAGGGTAAGGCAAAAGTTGTCATGCAAGTTCTCTTAATAAAGCACGTATGACTATTTACGGAATACATGCCTACATTATATCGATGAACTGGAGCTAGTGCCGAATTGCCCAAGGTTGTAACTGTCTCATGATGAATATCATCGAACAAATCACCGATCGAATGCCTACGAATTTGTCCCATATTGATCTTGCTAAATTACTACTACTGCTGCTACTATTACACTTGCTACAAAATTACTGCTATCATTGTTACTGTTACTATTGATGCTGTCACTACTATCAAAACTATCAAACTACTTTGCTACTGACCACTTTGCGGTAGATAATTAATCTCTAGGTGTGTTTGAATTGACAACTCAGGTGCTAATACCTTCAATTATTCTTTCGCTCCCCTTGTGTCGAATCTATAAATTTTGGTTGAATACTCTACCCTCCAAAACTGTTGTGATCCTCTATACTTGTGGGTTATCAGCGAGCACTTCGCCGGGGGTTCAATGGCTTGGGCCTTTTGTGTCCGTGCTCTGCGGTCGCCTCATGGGCGTCGGAGGTGTGCCGAGGGCTCCCCCTCTAGTCCTTGCCAGCGGGTGGGTTCCCTCGGTGCCGGCTTCGTCTTCGAGTGTCGGAGCTGCGCCACTTGACCCCCCTACTAATGCTGATGAAATGGCCGGGGGAGCGCCGGCTTCCAGAACCTTGCGAGAGACAGGTGGAGAGCATCGCGCTTTCCCAATAGCCCCCTGCGCCGAGGGGCCTGGCCGAACGCTGGAGCTTGCGCGGGGGGGCATCGCTATGTACCACAACCTCCTTCAGGAAACCATCAATGCACTGGGCCGGCTCGGGGAAGAGCTCGTTGATGTCAACGTACGCCTTCAGTCAGAGAATCTTCGCCTGGTGCGGGAGTGGCACAAGTTGAAGGTTGTCGTCAATTTTGGGTGTCGGCAGAACGAGCGATCCAACACAGATGCTAAGGAGTCCCTAGTGGCTTCTCGCTAGGCTTGTGCTAGCACCTTGGAAGGGGTCGTGGCCACTAGCCACCGCCGCAAGGCAGTTGAGAAGTGGGAGAAGGAGCTTCAGGCATCAAACGCTGCCCTTGAGCAGTGAATCCAGGCGCGGCGAGCTGTGCTAACGACACCGCCGAGGGGAGCCTCCTCTAATGGGAAGGAGCTCCAGGATCACGAGGAGGCGCTGCTGCGTGAGGCCTTGGAGGACAGCCTGGAGCTTGAGCGAATGGAGGTGAGGGAGCGCCAAGTTGACGTAGCTGAGGATGCCGTCGCTGTCCGAGAATCAAGGATCCAGCAGGAAGTCGATCATAAGGTGGAAAAGATCCGCGAAGCTCTTGCAAAAGAATACCACCGGAAACTGAGGCTTCAGGAGACCAAATCTCAGCAGCAGCAGGTCGAGATGGAGGGCATGACCACCACCCTCAGGGAGAATCCAGCTGCCACGGCGCAACGCGAGGTGGCCGCCAGGGAGGCTCAGGCCTCTATCCAGGCCGAACTGTCTTCCCTTCAAAGGCAAGTCGCGGACGCTGAGTCCCTCATGGGTCAGGCTGTGGATGAGGAAAGTCGCCGCCGGACGATGCAGCGCGAGTGCTCTTCAATGCTCGAAGGTCTTAGGGTTGGGGCCAATCGGGCCATGGACACGATCTATGAAGAGAGTGTCCTGCAGCCTCATGAGGACAACAATGCTGGCTACCTCTACTCCTTCACTCAAGTCGTGACCCGTCTGGAGGATTGGGCCACAAGAGCTCGCCATCTCATTGAGGAAAGAAGTCGAGGTCTCCTTGGACGCGCATTCTCGCGCGTCTTCAGCCACCTTCTCAGCCTTGATCCTAACTTTGATTTCGATGACGCGATAGCCCCCATGCCCGGGACCACTCTAGGCGTCTTGGCGAGGTGGGTGGATGACCTGATCAAGGAGCTCACCATCGAGGGAGACATGGACGCGCCTGCAGCCGGAGTGAGTGATGGAGATGATGGCGATGACGATGATGCAGATGGCGACGTGCCTCGTTAGGCTCTTATTTCATGTTTTTCCCTGTTCGCAACAAAGATTTTGGATACTACCCCGAGGGGGTGTGAGAGCATTTGGAGAGGAGAGTTCCTCTATTATGTATGAACTGAGGAAAGGCTTTTGAGGTAGGTGGTGAGAGGTCCCGTCTCGAGCCAAGGGGCCCTTGACGAAAGCCAATACCGCAACTTATCTGTGTGCGGGTGGTCTTGGATGAGTTCACGTGGCGCGAGGGTGCCTTTCCTGCGAGATGGCATCCCGATGCTGATGAATGCCAAAAAATCCTGAAGGGCCTACGGACCATCCTGAGAATGCTTGGTGAGGAACTAAATACCGAGTCTTGGCAAGGTGGACATCTTGTGGCGGTCGTTCGAGTGCCGCTTGAGGTAGCTCAAGCGTGTGTAGTGCGTGAAGCATGCCCAACCCACGCTCATGAGGCGCTTACAGGGGTGGGCAGCAGGCCTGAGCCCTGTGTCTTTAGATAGAAACCAAGCGTAGGAAAACAGTGCGAATCAAGGAAAAAAAAAACTTTTTTCTTTGGCAAGAATACGAAACTCCAAGCTTTACTCCGAAAAGAGGCCGAATTAAGCTACAGAAAGAGGGCAAACAAAAAGAACCAACAGCCACGTCCGGCACGTAGGCTAGTCTTCGTCTTCCCACCAGCACAGAGCTAAGTGCTTCCACTAGGCGTGGGCATAGTCATTGGGGGACAGTGTTGACGGCCAGCGCGGAGCATGGTGCTTCCACTAGGACTAGGGTTGGAGCCCTCGTGAGGCCCAAGGGCAACACTTAGGAGACTCCGAGGCATGTATAGCCCCACTCATTATTACATGAGAGTGTCACGGGCGGAGATCTTCATGAACGTCTTTGGCGCCTGGACAGGGCCCCGCCCTACGCCTCCCACTACCACCATTGGGGCGTCCGGAAACCAGGACGAGGCCAAGGGGCAAGGGGGACGCTGGTAGTGCCCTGGTGACTATAGGCCCTCTGCCGGTGGGAAGGACTTGTCGACGCCTGCCCTGGCTGGGGCCGACCTCCAAGTGGTGCTTTGCCCTAGGTTGCTCGGAGGGGGCCTGGCGCCAGGCCTCCCCCACGCAACCCCCAGTGCGTTGCCTCCTGCTGCAACGGGCCGTCGCCCTGAGGTACAAGGTTGTTGTCGCGGCTTGGTTCACCTGCAGTCCATGGTCAGTGTAATCATGTCCCAGAGATATCGGCTGTACCAGGTGGCTGCCGTTGATGAAGGCATTGATGAAGCCCCATGGTCGCCCGCAGGGAGCCTCAGGCTTGCTCGGTACCATCACCCAGGCCGGTGGGGGTAACAGTTGAGGACTTCTTGGTGAATATGGCGGGTGCGCCGCTAGGGGTGCAGTGATGTATGTGGCTCTCACCCTCAATCCGTTGCCTAGACATTCGTATTCTCCGTCTTCTTGGCCTGGCGCGAGGCCGCGGTGACCACAAGGCAGCATCTTGGCACGGTCCCAAAGCAGTGCAGAGTTGAGGCCGTCCTAGATGGAAGGTGCCACGTGAGCAGGCGAAGCGGCTCAGGGCTCAGCGGGAGCTCAGGGAGCGATAGCCATGGGAACAACAAGGTGATGATGATTTGGCCGGAGGAAGAGAGACTTCGACACACCCCTTCCTGGCGCGCCAAATGTCAGATTCAGGGCTACACAAAACCCTTGTAAGTTCGAACACTAGGTTGTGTGAGAAGAACTCAACTTTCCCTCTCAACCTACTTGTCGTATCTATGATCTAGCTCGTGGAACAGGAAAGGGAATTACACAGGGAGTTTACCCACGTTCAGGCAACCTATCAGTGAGTGGCCCTACTCCTGCAATGTGGTGGATTGCCTCGAGGTGGGCTGAGGAAGAACTAGTACAATGGTCGAATAACCTCGCGAGGTGTGTTCTTGCTTGTGGTCTTGAGGGAGGACAAAATAATCCGTCCGCCATCTCACCCCCTCTATGGTGGTCGGTAAGCCATATATATAGTGGCCTCAATCCTCTTCCCCAAAATGTAGGCAGGAAGGGATCTCTCAATGGCCCAATGTGAAGGGGGCCACAAGTACATCCTATCCCGACTAAAGGTGGTCTTCGCATGCAATGCTTCTGATCCTGACGCCACGGTGGGCTCGGTGATGACCTCCATCCTGCTGTCCTGGCGATCCTGGTCTTGTTGCACGAAAATGGAAACCTTTGGTTGATTCCTCGGGACTCCACGCCAGCGCTTGCCCCTTTAGCACCAAAGAGGAAACCTGTCATCCAGCGCCCGCTGGTGCCCGCCTAGCCTTGGTCATCATGGCTTGCATCATCCGGACCTCACGAGGTGGGGGCTTGCATAGATAACTCCGCCCCTTGGGAGCTAGCCTAGTGAGACTACTCCTTCCGGGGGTCTTGAGTATCAATGATGAAGATGGGCCATACTAGGCCGGTGAAGGAGCCACGCCATGGGTCGCAGGAAGGTAAGTCTGGGTACCCTGGTTCCCAGAACACTGATAACCTATTTCGAACTCATAGGTACCTGCAGCTGTGGTTGTAGTAAACTGTGAGTCGCGAGGACTCAACAGTCGTATTCCTGGGTTTCAAGACTAATGAAGCTTTTAGGTGGGGGGAAAAGTATTTGGTGGAGTTGCAGCAAAGCACTAAGCATAAATGAGGTGGTTAACTTTCATTTTCAGATTGAGATGAGAAGCTACGCACACGGTCGATACTAGTAATGATCACTAAGTTATCCTATCTACCTACGTATCATTCATAACCCCACCGTGTTATCTTCCCGAACTCGCTCGAAAAGAGAACATCACGGCTACTCACACATGTAGTGTATTTTATTTGAGGTTTTGTGTCAAGTTTTCTACAACCGGATATCATAAAAGTCCAATCTGCCACATAACTGCGGGCATGGCTTTCTAAAGAATAAACCTTGCAGGGTTGTCCCAACTTAGTACATCACAAACTCTCACGATCTGCGGAGGTAAAACCTCCATCTTGGGACAACCTGAGTGTTCTCGGAATTCCGGTGCACAAGTTCTTTGAAGAGAGGAAAACTATCCCAAGGAAATCTCCAGGTGAGTCAGATCCGTGTCCACAGCCGCACGCTCTCTATCTGCGGAATCATCTCTCTATGCGAAGTGGATGATAGCAAAAAGACCTCGAGTTGCCCCGAGGAGGCATCGCAGAATGCTAGGTAGGTTGTCGGTGTACAAAAGTAGGGGCCTTTATGTACCCCTTTACTTGTGCACGGGAAGTCGTAGCCACACCTATGGCCATGCTTGGCGGGGTAGAGGAAGGAAAGTTACGAGACTACCAACGGAAAACTCAAGCTAGAGGCATGAAGAGCAGAGGGGCAAGATGAACTCCCCCCGGCAAAACCCTTGCCTGGGCGGCCTAGATATCCCCGGCAAGAGTCTTGCCGGGGAGACTTGCCCAACACCAGCGAGGCCGCCACCCTTGGGCCTGGGAGCTTTGACGCCATCAACAACGTCAAGACCAAGATTCAGGGGCGCCTGCTTGGTGGCATGCAGATATTTGTGAAGACCAAAGACCTGTGAATCTAGACAAGGACCAGAAGTCGAAGACCCCCGGCAAGATCCTTGCCGGGGACAACCACGAGACCCCGGCAAGAGCCTTGCCGGGGCGTCTGCGAGGCCACGGCCAGGTCCGCACCTGCTAGAGTTTCGCTGCCCCACGGCCACTCCTACGCGGCAACCAGCCCGCCAACCAGACAAGCGCCTGCGTGGTGGCATGCAGCTTCTAGGCCAACTAGACAAGCACCAGCATGGTGGCATGCAGATCTTCGTGAAAACCCTGCCACCGCACCAGCACAGCGGCCAGCCAGCCAGCGTGGCACTGCATGCCTCGTCAGCTTGGACGTGCATCAGAACAAGGCGATGCAGCGACAGACGGGACTAGCTCTGTTGCCATCCCTGATAAAGCAAGAGGACACATAGGCAGCGCATTAATTGCATTTGTCCTATGATGTCAGGCGATAAACTTGTACACTGTAGACACTTTCCACCTGCTGTGTGCCACTGTGGCGACCCCTTTGGCATATAAAAGGAGGCCCGAGGCATACGGTGGGGGGATTCAGACTTTTTGGATAAGGCACACATAATAGCCAGTTCAAGAATTCAAGAACACAAGATAAACACAAACAAGCAGGACTATGGTTTTACGCATCGGCCCAAACCTAGGTAAAAATTCGCCCGCGTTGATCGACTAGACATGCTCTTTGCGCCGCGCTACGCCCCCGCCAACCATAGTAGGGTCCCCGGGATCCCATATGTGTCGTTTACCCCGACATCTTTGGCACGCCACGTAGGGGGCATTAGGCTGTGAAAATTTGGTCTAGAAGTTAGCGCATCAGCTCCTTCATCGTGAGGGCTCCAAAGAAGGAGGTGGCGGAGGAGGTTAAAATCATCATCATCTCTGTGGTGCCGTCATCCAGGCGAGCGGTGTCATCTGCAGCCGCAACAACCATTCGCGTGGCGACGAAAAAGCTAAGTCACGACGTTGGCCTTCCAACCTCTTAACTCCGTCAACGCAGCTGATGATGGGCTCAATACGCTCCTCGAGTGCCGTGAGGTCCTCGTCCTCCGGCAAACTGCCAAGCGCGTTGGCAAAGTCGACGCTGGGATTCCAGAACGCCACCTTGGTGAGCACCTTGGTCATGGCGCCCCTACCAAGCCTCATTGGACAGATAAGTTGCTCGATTGGAGCAGAGCGACTCCATGGCGTCGAGGACGCGCCCGAAGAACTAGGTCAGCCTGGAACTGGGGCTTATGCTCGCCTCCTGGGAGTACTTGAAGTCCGGCATGCCCATGATGGCTAGCTGCGTGGTGAGACTCTCCGCAATGTCAACGAGGCCACTGGTCCAGAGTTGTACCCTGTCCAGATAGTCCTTGAGGGCGGCGGTGTCATCCTGCCGCAGCTGGCTCTCACTCTCAAGGGCCTTGTTCAGGGTCTCCTAATGGGCCCCGACCTCCGAAAGCATCCCTTCCAAGGCGTCCAGCTTCAGCTTTAGATCATCGATGGAGACGTTGGCCTCGAAGAGCAGCTTGGTCTTGTCTGATATGGTGACCTGCAAATCCACCAGAGTGCGGTTGCTTGTGTCCCTGTCCTTCGTGAGACTCGAGATCTCCTCCTTCAGCTCCTCCCGCTCCAACTCCAGCTTCTCCACCTTGCCAGCCTGGTCCAGGGCCAGAGCATCAAGTGCATCTTTGTGCTTCTGCTCCAGCTCCTGGGTCCACTGCACGACGAGCTTCTCGATCTTCTCATCCTTGCCACGGAGCGCGGCAGCAAGCACCTCTTCATGAGCAATGTGGTCCTCCTCTTGGTTGTCCAGTAGAACTTGCTGCTGCCTCCGGCCAGCTTCATCCTTCGCAGTCTGTTCCTTCGCCAGCTCCTGGGCCTTCTCGATGTCAGCTTGCTTCAGGACGAGCTCTCTCTTGCGCTCGTCCAATTGATCATGGATGGCCCTCAGGTCCTCCAGGGCCTCGCCGAACCAGGCTTGCATTTGAGTGACGCACTCCAGAAAATCTACTTCCTCCTTCTACATGGCAGCCATCCTGGAGTTCACTTTGTCCTGGCGGGCGCGCTACAGCGCCTGAATGTCACATCCCTAGTCAGTGCTTGCATTAGGACTAGCTAGAGTGTGCATCATGTTTACTTTCCACAGAAACTTGAAACGGGAATGACAGAAACCACAGCACCCCTCTTCTAACAACTAGGGTTTAATAAAATCTTTTCCAATGTACCCAAAATGCCCTTCAAAAATGTTCATCATTTCTGCCTTGGTCTTAAACCTCTGCCAAAAATGGTGCACAATTTTCTAGGACATCCAAGGTCTCTCGATTAATTCATATGGTATTTGCATTTGGGCATTTAAATGCTATAAAATATTTTATGTGCCCAAATAATCATAAACTAAAATGTTCCATGCTGTTCATATTATATACACTAGGCATGACTAGTTTCATGAGTTATAAAAATGTTCTGGCATTTTATTTAATTCAACAGAGTTGCAAAAGAAATGAAACAGAAAGTAAATAGAAAAAATAGAAAAGGCAGACTTACCTGAGCCCACCTACCTGCCAGGCCCAGACGGCCCAGCCCAGCAGGGGCATCCCCGTCTTCTTCGCCGTGCCAGCGCACGAAGCAGCTCGGTGGCGAGCGCCGCCGACGCGCCGGCCACCTCCTGCCTGCCTGGCTAGCCTTCGACCCTCTGGATGGAACCGGACGACGCCACGCAGACCCCCTCGACCCCCTCGACCGCTCCCCTCTCTCCCTTCCTCGTCTACCTCGCTCCGCGCCTCGCGGCCGAGCGCCACCGTCGCCACCGACACCGTTCGCCATAGCCACCATGCCTCTCTCGCCCAGTTGTTTAGCCCAGAAGCTCCGCCTCGTCCTCCTCGTCCTCCGCACCGAGCTACACGACGCCAGAAGCCCTGCTTCACCCTCACCGTAGCCGTCTTCAACTTACGGCCATGGAGATCGCCGGCGACTGTGCACCCGCCTCGACGCTTCCCCGAGCCCTCTGAGCATCTCATCCGCCTCCCTGTGAGCTCCTGAGTCGAACCCCTCTCCTCCCCGCTCTGTTTGCTCGCCGTAGATGCCGCCCCCTTGCTCGCCGTAGCACGCCGCCGCACAAGCCCGCTGTCGATGAGGCTCCGGTGCCCAATTGGCCCCGTGCACATGCCCGTCGTCTTCATGAGCGCTCGTAGCACCCGTAGGAACCAACCACTGGACCTCCGGTGCCTTGTGCCATAGTTTTCATCGGCACCCGAGCTCCGGTCGCCGCCGTTGAGCTCACCGCCGTCATTTCCGGCCACGCCAGCTGCTCCGGCCTGTCCCATTGGATGCGAGACTCCTCTAGCTCTCTGTAGATGCCCTTCGCCGCTAATTTGGTCATAGGAACGCAGTTTCCGAGCCGCGCCGCCGTCCTGGCTCTCGCCGGCGGCGAGACGCCGGTGGGTTTGACTTGTTTTGACCACGCCTGGACCCCCCCCTGTGTCACTGACATGTGGGGCCGGCTGTAGACTAATTTCAGTTTAGGTTTTAAATTAAGTACTAATTGGTGTCATTAGTTTAGTGAGCCACTGACATGTGGGGCCCAGCCCCTGTTAACTTTTAGTTTAGAGTTAAGCTCTTTTTAGTTAGTCCTGAGAGACTGACCAGTAGGACCCACTGGTCAGGTTTGACCTGGATGCCATGTTGATTGGCTGACGTCAGCATGATGTCATGCTGACACAGTAAAGGATTTTCTGGGATAATTTGATTTAAATACAATTCAGGAAATTCCAGAAAATGCTTTAAACTTCAAAAAAATCATATAAATTCAACAATAGTTGAGATGGAAAAGATTTATATATGAAAATTGATCAGAAAAATCCAATCTTTCCAATGGCACTGGTTTCATGCATGTTTGAGAAAGTTAACCTTGCTGTATACTCTAAAACATGATAATGCACTTAAATAAATAATAGTTTGAGTTTCTATTTGAATCTTTGATTCAAATGGGCTCAAACCCTTCTGGTTATAGTTGCATTAGCGCAAATCACATGCATCTTGCCATATCATGAGCATGGATCATATTGTTGCATTTGTTTGCTTATTGATTGTATCGCCGATTTTCTCCGTGTTAGGTCTTGCTCCCAAGGATACTTCTGCCTATCCAGCTGAAGAGTAGTACCGGACAACCACTCTGCCAGGCAAGCAATCATTGATCATTCCGATACAAACCCATCTTCTCGCTCCTGCTCTCTTTTACTGCATTAAGGCAACAGCGTGTGAACTGCTACTTGCTGCGGTAGTTGAACCCTATTCCCTTGCATGACCTGTCATTGCCACAGTAAATAGTTGAAACCCACTAGCATGTGTAGGAGTTGATTGAGCCATGTGACGTGTGATCCACCATGCTATTTGTTTATGTTGCCTGTTATGCTTAGAGTTGAGTAAGGTCTGGTTCAGGGTGATGGATCAGAGTGAAATGATCATATCGGTAAAGAGAGGGAAGTGCGGAACACGTTTGGTAAAGGTATCGATGAAAGGCCATGTAGGAGTACGTGGTGGGTTGTTTCATTGGAACCGTCAACAGGACCTGAGATCTGTATGTGTGATTCAAGTTACAGTTACTACCACGCATTGGGCTCTGGGCGCTCCAAGCCCTCTCGTCTTATTAACTGCCCTTGTACTCTATCCATGAGTTGCAACTAGTTTCTGGCGTTCGTTGTTTACTGGTGGTCGTGCACAGCGCTGACCCTCGGGGTGGGCTGTGATGGGACAGGTACGTGGCACGGTGTACCGGTTGCCCGTTTGGTGACTCGCGAACCCTGTACACATCGTTTGGGGCCGTGAGCGACACCCCGGCCGGATCTCCCCACGGATGGAACCTAAATAGGCGATAAACTTGGACGAGAGACTTGTGTAGTTAGTCAGGTCGTGGCCGACACCCTCGCTGGGCTTCCGCTTGAAGGTTGCCGAGTACATGTGGAGTAAACGGCGATAAGTGGTGGAAGCGTGTGTGAAGAAGTACACCCCTGCAGGGTTATCAATCTATTCGAATAGCCATTGTTCGCGGTACGGACTACTTGGTTACTCTTACAGTTCATAGACAAGTTGATGGATACTACTAAAAGCCTCAAGATAAGTGTGAGTACCGTGGATGGCCCTTCCGTAGGATGACGGAAGAGGATCCTCGGTGGTGTATTGATGTGGTGAGTAGAGGACTCGTGTTCGTAGTGATATCTTGCAATCTATTGAGAGTTGTAGTATAGGTTAGCCAAGAGTCAAAGCTGGCTTTCTGCTATGAACTCCACTACCCCCTGTTGATAATGTTGCATGTATGATAGGTTCTGTTGTAAGCCTTGCTGAGTACCTTTGTACTCATGTTTGCTTAATAACTGTTGCAGAGGAGAACCCTACCCCTTCTGATGGGTTCTACATAGACGTTGACGTCGACGAGTAGCTTGCTACCCAGACGGAGATCTAGAGCTTGTGAAGGGCCTTGTAGATAGTCAGGCTACACCAAGCCTGTTTTATTTTCCAAGTTGTCTGTACTCAGACATGTTAGCTTCCGCTTGTGCTTGTATGACTGTATGACTTGAGTGTTGGGTCATGTGACCCCTACCTGTATGGATATGTTATGTATGGCTCTTGGAGCCTCTTAAATAAAGTACTTTGAGTCATAGAGTTCTGTTGTGATGCAATGTTGTATTTGCACATATTGAGCATATTGTGTGTACGATTGAAATGCTTGGTATGTGTGGGATCCGACATCTAGTTGTTTTCCTTTGGTAGCCTATCTTATAGGGAAATGCCTCCTAGTGCTTCCAATGAGCCTTGGTAGCTTGCTACTGCTCGGAACACGTAGGCTGGCCGGCATGTGTCCTTCTTCGTTCATGTGTCCTTCTTCGTTCATGTGTCTATCCCTTAGGGGAAATGCCACGCGTTGTTCCTTTAAGTCCATGTAGCTTGCTACGACTTGGGTTCATACATTGATGACCGACACGTTCGTTGCTGGGTCATGGATGCCTGTCTCTGTAATTTAGTGCCACTTTTGGTTTATAACTAGCCATGTCGGCCCGGGTTCTCTGTCATATGGATGCTAGCGACACTGTCATATACGTGTGCCAAAATGCGCAAACGGTCCCGGGCCAGGTAAGGTGGCACCCGTGGGGATACCGTGCGTGAAGCCGCAAAGTGATATGACGTGTTACAGCTAGATCGGTGTGACTTAGGATCGGGGTCCTGACAGCGTTGGCATCAGAGCCGGACTGCCTGTAGGTTTCTCAAGCCAAACTGGTCGATGTTGAGTCTAGAAAAATTCTTAGTTATATGTAGGGGAATTGATTGTGAAAGGGAACGTAAGGCTCTTTTTACTCCTTTACCTTATGCCCTTCTGATCTGAGTTAGTCTATTCTTTCTACGGGGGTTTAGGACTAGGCCTCTTATCCTTACTAGGTTCACGTGTTACTAATCCGTAGACTCTTAGGATTGTTGGTTTTAAGCCTCAGTTCAGTTTCTACCCTTTTAGTATGATGATTAGTAGGACCCGGAACCTTGATATGATATTGTTGAGTGGCTATGCTATCATTTGTATGATGTCTCAAAATCTTTTTTGAGCATTTACAGTTGTTATGCTGCCCAATTTCTTCTAGAAACACTAATGCCTTTGCATTACTTCATGTTTTAGATGTCTGGGTGCACACCTCACCAAGTGGTTCATTTGACTCGGTGCATTAATGTGCCCGGTCACACGGCCATGCTAGTCCGTGTGTTGATTGAGACCGGTTACCTCTGGTATCCTGAGTACACCGTGAAGGAACAGTGCCAGGATTTCAATAAGAGTCAGTATTTCTGCATAGTCCGGATATACCCCTCATATCCCGGAGCTAACGACCCCATCCATTGGTCTTATGGACTGGGGGTTACTATCGAGATGGCAATGCAGGATGCCGCCTATTCGATGATGACCATCCTCCAGGCTAGGCATGCCCTGTTGCTGAACACTGAGTTCTGTTACATGCCAGCCTCACTTCCCGGAGAGGAAGGCTACTACACTGGATTGTATACTGATGCTGCTCATGAGGAGCCACTGCTTCAGACTACTGTTCAGATGCTGGAGGATAGGGACCATGAGGTCCATGCCCTCCGAATGGAGCTGTATAACACTCGAGCCGCCCACTGGACTAATTTGACACGGCTTGCACCTGCTGTGCACGCCGGATATCTGGATATGCGGGATTTGTACCCCTTGCAGACTCGTCTGCCTGATCGTATGGATTGGCGTGACGTTGGGGGTATTACACCTCCACGTGGGCGTCGGTTACCACCAGCATCAGGCCCGATGCCACATCCATGTCCCTATGGTCCACAGCCTTCGAGTGCTCGAGAGTTCCAAGATCCATCTGTTCCACTCCCAGGCTATGGTGATAACCTTTACGAAGATTACTACGGGAATGTCTGAGCTAGACCGTGGCAGTAGTAGTATCGTAGTAGTTGTATTTCCACAGTCATGCGTGTCTCGTGGAATATGACTTAGCTAGTAGTGAGTTCCGGAGGTGTAGTTAAATAATGTATAGGAGCTTGGAATGCCTCTGATGTAAGGATGGCAATGGGTCGGGTTTGGATCGGGTTGAACAATATCAAATCCATATCCATATCCATGAAGACAGTCGCTGCCCACCCACGAAAAAACCCATGGGCGAAAAATTGTGTCCATGTCCAAACCCGATGGATATCCATATCCATTGGATATCCATGGGGTCCTCTCAAGACATATACATAAGACACAACACAACTTGCATATAAGCTGTTGCACGCATGCATCAATGCGCGTGTGAAAAAGCAGAGACAGAGGGGTCGAGGCGATACTTAGTTGTGTTGTCATAGGCCAGTGGTGCTGTCTGTTGAAGTGCTCCACCATACATGGAGATAGCAGCTGACAGTGTCGACCATCTATTGGGATACAGGAGGAGTAAGAAGAGGAGACAAGGTTGATTCTTATTGATGAGTCATCTAGCAATGGCATAAAAGATCAAAAGGGGGCTGAAGTAATATTAAGGCGGAGATTGAATGTCAACTAATAAAAGTTACAGTGGGGATTGAGAAATTTTATTTGAATGTTTTAGATTATAGTGGGTAAAATTACAGTGGGACATGTGACTCTGAGGTAGGGATAGCCTAATATTGCCATTAATTCATACTATCGGGTCGGGTTTGGATATATCCATGGGTACAAGATTATGTCCATGCCCTACCCACGAGTAAACGGGTTAGGTTTGGGCGCCGCCCATGGGCGCAAAAGCATATCCAAACCCTATCCATACGGGTCGGATATCCATGGGTATCCATGTCCATGGGTAAAATTGCCATCCTTACTCTGATGGGATGTATCGTCTATCACCGCAGTTGTACTTTAGCCTTGGCTTGTACTAAACTATGTATGGTGTGTATGACCACTGGTGTATATATGGCAGTTTCTATATTACCATGTCGTACAGATGAACATCTCTGCATTCCGTGTCATCCATAACATTCTGCACTCCTATGTCAAGTTTTTGCCATCCTTGTCTAAACCGTTTTCTTGTTTTTCCTAGGATGCTCAACACTTGCAGCACTCCTACTTCTCAGGAGCAGGGTGAGGCTAGTGGGGCTAGAGATGAGAATCCGCCCCAGGCACCCTCCTTGGCTGAAGTTATGCTCAAGGCAGAACGGAACAAGAGAGAGACCAACCGTCTGCTGGAACGCATAGAGCAGAACACTGGGTTTCGTCAGAGGAATGACGTGGTGTCAATCAATGACTTTATCAAGATGTTCCCACCTAAGTTCCATCATTCCACCGAACCTCTGGATGCGGATGACTGGCTTCATAGTATCACCCATAAGCTACACTCTGCCTGTGTGGCCGAAGCTGACAAGGTTGCCTACGCCGCCTACCATCTTGAGGGCCCTGCCAGTCTATGGTGGGAGAACTTTGAGGCTATGCGTCCTGCTGGCCAAATCACTACTTGGGTTGAGTTCAGTGAGGCATTTCGTGAACATCACATTCTGGAAGGTCTCATGGATCGCAAGCGGGAGGAATTCTGCAATTTCACCCAGGGTCGGTTAACCATGGACGGCTATAGTCGCGAGTTTGGCAACTTGGCACACTATGCACCTCAGGAAGTTTCCACCGATGCCAATAAGCAGGCGAGGTTCCGCAAGGGACTCAGCCCTGAACTCCACCGAGATCTACGTCTGCACGAGTGCACTTCCTTCCAAAAGTTGGTGAACAAAGCTATCAGTGTTGAGACGGGCCAGCCTGATTTCGAAGCCACACGCAAGCATCCTCGTGACTTTGGTTCCTCATCCGGCTCTGGCTCTCACAAGCGCCGTGTGTGGGTTCCTAACACTGCTCTGCCACCCAAGTACACACCGAGGCTATCCTATGAGGCGCCTCGCCCAACTCAACAGTATGCACCTGCCAAGACTTATGGAGGACCACCTACCAACTTTGCTCCACGCACTAGCACTGTGACATGCTTCAAGTGTGGAGAACCGGGGCACTACATGCGTGAGTGTCCCCAGAACCAGCCAGGAAAGCCCGTTGGCCGTGGTAAGCCAACCGGCAAGGTGAATTATGTCAAGCCAATCCCCACTGCACGTGGTCATGTCAACTATGTCTCTGCTGAGGAAGCTTATGAGGATCCTAATGTCGTCCTTGGTACGCTTCTCGTTAACTACCATCCGTCATCTGTTCTTTTCGATATTGGAGCATCCCATTCGTTCATATATGAGAGCTATGCTCGAATGCACAACATGACTTTTTGTGACATGCCTACTTCCATGGTTATTCAAACTCCTGGTTCAAAGTGGCAAACCTCTAGGGTAAGCCATGGAAATGAAATTCTTGTCGATAGACTTGTATTTCTTGCATCTCTAATCACTCTCAAGTCCTCGGACATAAACATCATCTTGGGTATGGATTGGATGACAACTCATTATGCCAAAATTGATTGCTACACTAGGACCGTTCAACTTACACACCCATCCGGCAAGACAGTCAATGTCTTGACCCGAATGGCTGAGCGTCAGCTCTACTCTCTTAATGCCAACCCTCTACCAGAACTCGAAGATATCCCGGTAGTCCGTGACTTTCCGGATGTTTTTCCAGAAGAACTACCAGGTGTTCCACCCGACAGAGATGTCGAGTTCGTGATAGATCTTATCCCAGGAACTGTCCCAATCTCTAGGACACCTTATAAAATGGCACCCCTAGAATTAGCTGAGCTTAAGAAACAACTTGATGAGTCCTTGAAAAAGGGTTTCATCCGTCCTAGTTCTTCCCCTTGGGCTTGTCCCGTCCTCTTCGTCAAGAAGAAGGATGGAACGGAGCGGATGGTTGTAGATTACCGAACTGTCAATCTGGTCACCATAAAGAACAAGTATCCGCTCCCCAGGATCAACGATCTGTATGATCAGCTCGCTGGATCCTCAGTCTTTTCCAAAATGGATTTGAGGTTGGGCTACCATCAAATCAAAATCAAGAATGGCGACATTCCTAAAACTGCTTTTGTTACTCATTATGGCCAATACGAGTACACCGTCATGTCCTTCGGATTAACCAATGCCCCAGCCACCTTCTCCCGGCTAATGAATTCTATATTCATGGAGTATTTGGATAAATTCGTCATGGTATACCTCGATGATATCCTCATCTACTCCAAGAACAAGAAAGATCATGCCGAGCATCTAAGGCTGGTATTGACGAAACTTCTAGAGCACCGCCTTTATGCCAAATTCTCTAAATGTGAATTCTGGTTGCCGGAAGTGACCTATCTAGGTCATGTGATCTTTGGCAAGGGTATTGCTGTCAATCCCGAGCGAGTTCAAGCCATCCTTGATTGGAATCCCCCTGAATCGGTCAAGCAAGTTAGGAGTTTCCTTGGCTTAGCGAGCTATTTCCGACGCTTTGTCGAGAATTTCTCCAAGGTGGCTAAACCTCTAACTGAACTCCTCAAAAAAGATAAAAAGTTTGAGTGGACCCCACAGTGCGAGTCCAGCTTTCAGGAACTGAAAAGACGCCTGACATCTGCACCCGTACTGGTACCACCAGATTTTTCCAAGGACTTTATTATCTACTACGACGCCTCGCGACAAGGAATAGGTTGCATACTCATGCAAGATCGTCAAGTGATTACATACGCATCTCGACAGTTGCGTCCACATGAGGATAACTATCCTACACATGATCTAGAGCTTGCAGCTGTAGTCCACGCACTCAAAACATGGCGACATTACCTTCTTGGTAATCGCTGTGAAATCTTCACCGATCACCAAAGTCTGAAATACATCTTCACCCAACCGGATCTAAATCTCAGGCAAAGATGTTGGGTTGAGCTGCTCACAGATTACGACTTAGGAATCACTTACACCCCTGGGAAGGCCAATGTCATGGCTAACGCACTAAGTTGTAAGTCTTATTGCAACAACCTTATGTTACAACAAGGGCAACCACTTCTCCACGAGGAATTTCAAAAGCTTAACCTTCACATTGTTCCTCGGGGATTCCTTTCCACCTTGGTGGCGGAACCTACCCTTATGGATCAAATCATAGCTGCCCAGAAGCAAGATACAGGGATTTCCCGAATTAAGAGGAACATTCACAAAGGAGTTGCAGGTTGTTTCTCCATTGATAACAGAGGTGTTGTTTCCTTCGAGAACCGTTTAGTGGTTCCCAAGAACCAACATCTACGGCAGTTAATCCTTAAGGAGGCTCATGAATCTCCTCTCACGATTCATCCCGGTAGTACAAAAATGTATCAGGACCTACGTCAGAGATTCTGGTGGACTAGGATGAAGAGAGAAATCGCTCAGTTCATTACTAACTGCGATGTTTGTCATCGAGTTAAAGCAGAGCATCAACGGCCTGCTGGCACCCTTCGACCTTTAGCTATTCCTGAATGGAAATGGGATAAGATCGGTATGAATTTCATTACCGGGTTTCCCAGGACCATGAAAGGGAATAATGCTATCTTCGTCATTATCGACCGCCTCTCCAAAGTAGCTCATTTCCTACTTGTTCGAGAGAGTATAACCGCTAGCCAGCTAGCAGACTTTTATATCTCTCGGGTAGTATCACTTCATGGTGTGCCGTTGGAGATTAACTGACATCGTGGAAGTCTTTTCACTTCACGATTTTGGGAAAGTTTCCAGAATGCTATGGGAACTCATCTCTCTTTCAGCACCGCCTTCCATCCTCAGTCAAGTGGTCAAGTGGAATGAGTCAATCAAATTCTGGAAGATATGCTTCGAGCCTCTGTCATCTCTTTCGGTATGGACTGGGAGAAGTGTGTTCCATTTGCCGAATTCGCTTATAACAATAGTTATCAAGCCAGCTTGGGCAAGGCTCCCTTCGAAGTTTTATATGGACGAAGGTGTCGAACACCTCTTAACTGGTCAGAAACTAGGGAAAGACAATACTTTGGTCCGGATATGATCCAAGAAGCAGAAGAGCAAGTTCGCATCGTTCGTGAGAAATTGAAAACAGCCCAGTCTCGCCAGAAGAGCCAATATGATAGTCATCATAAGGCTGTGACTTTTGAAGTCGGCGATAAGGCTTACCTTCGGGTTACTCCTCTTAAGGGAACCCATCGCTTCGGTATCAAAGGCAAATTGGCTCCTCGTTACATCGGTCCTTTTCGCATTCTTGCCAAACGAGGAGAAGTTGCCTACCAACTGGAACTACCTCCGCACCTTTCCAGAGTTCATGATGTCTTCAAAGTATCTCAACTCAGGTGTTGCTTCTCGGAACCTATCCGCGGAGTGGACCACGAAACGCTTGATCTCCAGGACAATCTCACATATCGAGAATACCCCGTTCGTATTCTTGATCAAACCGAGCGTACCACTCGACGTCACAATATCAAGTTTCTCAAGGTTCAATGGTCACATCATTCAGAGAGTGACGCTACTTGGGAAAGGGAGGATCGTCTTCGACTTGAGTACCCCACCCTCTTTCCGGAGGAACCCGAATCTCGGGACGCGATTCTTTTGAGTGGGGGTGAGTTGTCACATCCCTAGTCAGTTCTTGCATTAGTACTAGCTAGAGTGTGCATCATGTTTACTTTCCACAGAAACTTGAAATGGGAATGACAGAAACCCCAGCACCCCTCTTCTAACAACTAGGGTTTAATAAAATCTTTTCCAATGTACCCAAAATGCCCTTCAAAAATGTTCATCATTTATGCCTTGGTCTTAAACCTCTGCCAAAAATGATGCACAATTTTCTAGGACATCCAAGGTCTCTGGATTAATTCATATGGTATTTGCATTTGGGCATTTAAATGCTATAAAATATTTTATGTGCCCAAATAATCATAAACTAAAATGTTCCATACTGTACATATTATATACAGTGGGCATGACTAGTTTCATGAGTTATAAAAATATTCTGGCATTTTATTTAATTCAACAAAGTTGCAAAAGAAATGAAACATAAAGTAAATAGAAAAAAAAAATAGAAAAGGCAGACTTACCTGAGCCCACCTACCTGCCAGGCCCAGACGGCCCAGCCAACCAGGGGCATCCCCGTCTTCTTTGGCATGCCAGCGCACGAAGCAGCTCGGTGGCGAGCGCCACCGACGCGCCGGCCACCTCCTGCCTGCCTGGCTGGCCTTCGACCCTTTGGATGGAACCAGATGACGCCACGCAAACCCCCTCGACCCCCTCGACCGCTCCCCTCTCTCCCTGCCTCGTCTCCCTCGCTCTGCGCCTCACGGCCGAGCGCCACCGTCGCCACCGACGCCGTTCGCCGTAGCCACCGTGCCTCTCTCGCCCAGTTGTTTAGCCCAGAAGCTCCGCCTCGTCCTCGTCGTCCTCCGCACCGAGCTACACGACGCTAGAAGCCCTGCTTCACCCTCACCGTAGCCGTCTTCAACTTATGGCCGTGGAGATCGCCGGCGACTGTGCACCCGCCTCGACGCTTCCCCGAGCCCGCTGAGCATCTCATCTGCCTCCCTGTGAGCTCCTGAGTCGAACCCCTCTCCTCCCCGCTCTGTTTGCTCGCCGTAGATGCCGCCCCCTTGCTCGCCGTAGCACGCCGCTGCACAAGCCCGCCGTCGACGACGCTCCGGTGCCCAATTGGCCCCGTGCACATGCCCGTCGTCTTCATGAGTGCTCGTAGCACCCGCAGGAACCAACCATTGGACCTCCGGTGCCCTGTGCCGTAGTTTTCATCGGCACCCGAGCTCCGGCCGCCGCCGTTGAGCTCACCGCCGTCGTTTCCGGCCACCCCAGCTGCTCCGGCCTGTCCCGTTGGATGCGTGACTCCTCTAGCTCTCTGTAGATGCCCTCCGCCGCTAATTTGGTCATCGGAATGCAGTTTCTGAGCCGCGCCGCCGTCCTGGCTCTCGCCCGTGGCGAGGCGCCGGTGGGTTTGACCTGTTTTGACCACGCCTGGACCCCCCTGTGTCACAGACATGTGGGGCCGGCTGTTGACTAATTTCAGTTTAGGTTTTAAATTAAGTACTAATTGATGTCATTAGTTTAGTGAGCCACTGACATGTCGGGCCCAGCCCCTGTTAACTTTTAGTTTAGATTTAAGCTCTTTTTAGTTAGTCCTGAGAGACTGACCAGTGGGACCCACTGGTCAGGTTTGACCTGGACGCCCTGTTGACTGGCTGACGTCAGCATGATGTCATGCTGACGCAGTAAAGGATTTTCTAGGATTATTTGATTTAAAAACAATTCAGGAAATTCCAGAAAATGCTTTAAACTTCAAAAAAATCATATAAATTCAACAGTAGCTCAGATGGAAAAGATTTATATATGAAAATTGATCAGAAAAATCCAATCTTTCCAATGGCACTGGTTTCATGCATGTTTGAGCAAGTTAACCTTGTTGTATACTCTAAAACATGATAATGCACTTAAATAAATAATAGTTTGAGTTTCTATTTGAATCTTTGATTCAAATGGGCTCAAACCCTTCTGGTTATAGTTTCATTAGCCCAAATCACATGCATCTTGCCATATCATGAGCATGCATCATATTATTGCATTTGTTTGCTTATTGATTGTATCGCCGATTTTCTCCGTGTTAGGTCCTGTTCCCGAGGATACTTCTGCGTATCCAGCTGAAGAGCAGTACCCGACAACCACTCTGTCAGGCAAGCAATCATTGATCATTCCAATACAAACCCATCTTCTCGCTCCTGCTCTCTTTTACTGCATTAAGGCAACAGCGTGTGAACTACTACTTGCTCCTGTAGTTGAACCATATTCCCTTGCATGACCTGTCATTACCACAGTAAATAGTTGAAACCCACTAGCATGTGTAGGAGTTGATTGAGCCATGTGACGTGTGATCCACCATGCTATTTGTTTTTGTTGCCTGCTGATGGCTTCTCGCCCCTCGTTGGTTACCCCAATCGGAAGGTTTGAGATGCAGTGTAGCCGAAGTTTTCCCTTGGCAAAGATACCAAGGATCGATTTCCCCTGAGACTCCTAGTTTCAACAAGAAGGTGTCAACTGCTAACGGCGCCAGATATTAGCAATCAACGTGGACCTGCACACAGATACAAATAACTTTGCTCCCAACGAGTACAGAGAGGTTGTCAATCCCTCCAGCCTTGTCGTTTACAAAGGATCAAACGCAAGCGATAATAGTGATAGGTATAATTGCAAATAGTAAGTAAAAGCGAAAAGTAAATAGCGGATGTGATCAATGATGGTAATATGGACCGGGGTCCCATGATGTTCACTAGTGATGTCTCTTTCCCAAAAGACAATAACACAACCATGTGAGGTAAGCGAATTACAGCTGGGCAATTGACAGAATTATGTGAGCAAACCAATGCTAACTACGTTGCAAGAAAGGTAGAGGTTCAAAGCATGGGCGGTACGCCAAGGCAAGTAGACCGAAATCCATCTGCATCTACTACTAATCATCCACCTTGAGATATCTATCCAGAACATCTCGTTGGTATTAAGTTGCGAGTCCCACCCATAGTGTAAACTCAAAGCAACAGGCAACTGCATTAAAAGAACTTTGCGTAAAGTAAACAATCCTTGCACCCGCGGGCACAAGCACCGTTGTTTTCCCCCTTGTGGCAACAGCACATCCCCTAGACTCATGTTTCTGTCACTCAAGCTAGTCATCGAGGGGCATGAACCCACAATCAAGCATAACGTTCCCTCTTGGAGTCACTACCTACTACTTCGCCAAAGCAATAAATAACAACGGAGAACATGCAAGAATTACTTACGAACATAAATATAAAAGAGGTGAATGAAATATATTATTCAAACACAATCTGAACATAATCTCACAATCCATCGGATCCCAGCAAACTCAACATAGCAACAGCATAAGGATTACATATGTGCCTCGATCATGTAGGGCAGCTCACGAGGTCTAATTAGTGAATCACAAGAAGGGGTGGAGAACATCACATAGCTACTGGTCATGGACCCATGGTCCAAGGGAGACTACTCACAACTCATCCGGGAGGCGTCCATGGTGGTGGAGAGGCTCCCGTTGGTGATCCTCCCCTCCGGCAGGGTGCCGGGAAGAGTTCTCCTGGTGCTCCCGATCTTGGAAGCGCGGCGGTGGCGGAACAGAGATGAGATCGCGAAAAAGGGTTCCGTCCTCGAGGGTTTCGGGACGCGTGTTAAATATATGCCAAAGGAGGGCATCAGCGGAGGCCTGGGGGGCCCAGGCGCCCCCCCCCGGCGCGGCCAGGAGGGGGGCCGCGCCACCAGGGCGCCTGGAGCCCTGGTGGCCCCCCTCCGGCCCTACTTCAACCGTGTGGAAGCTTCCGGAACGCTGATTTTTTATATAATTTTTCCGGGATTTTTCTGGCAGTTTTCGTGACGGGAAAACCTGAAATACAAAAACACCAGAAAACAGAAACTGGCACTGGGGTGCACTGATTAATAGGTTAGTCCAAATACGATCAAAAGTGTATGGAAGTGTATAAATATCATAGCAATATCACACTAAAGAATCATGGAGCAAGCAGAAATTATAGATACGTTTTGGACGTATCAACATCCCCAAGCTTAATTCCTGCTCGTCCTCGAGTAGGTAAATGATAACAAGAATAATTTATGTGGTGACATGCTATTAACCATATAAGGACTTTTCATAGTCATATGACAAAAGCTTACTGAGACAATGAATCTGTAGTAATTAAGTTGCACATGAGAGAATCACAAAGAACTGAAAGTTTTACAATATGATACTGAAATACTCAAATAGATTTGTAATGATCATGGTGTGCAAATATGATAAAGTGATATCTCGCTTGCCCCCTTTAGTGAAGCAAAACATAAATGCAGGGGCACCTCCAAGGTTTAAGTGATGACTAGATACAATGATTTCAGAATAAACGATATCACAATCATGCAAAAGACAATGCTACTTTGGGACAATGCACATTACACTCAGAATGACAATCATGCTCTCAGTAGTTGGTGCTTAAAGAAGGCGGAGACTCTCGAACCGTGGCTTTTGTTGGTAAGGTTGAAAACCCGTGGTCGGAAACAAAGACAAAACATGTACCAGAGCTCTTGGTTTTAAAAACAGAGGTAATAATTATTATTTTAGATTATGCATGTTCCGTCAACGAATGCTAGCAGATAACTCAATTACTTCTTGAGATGGACAAGTTTCGAGGAACGGCTCCCGAATGAGCACGATCACATCCTCTTAATCTCCTTTGTTTATCACTGCCAAAGTTTTCTGATTTCTCATGAACAAAGCGTGAAGGAGGGTTTGTTTGTTATATTAATTTTGAGCCGGGCGCACTCTTTGCCAGTTCCTTCTCGTATTATGGGTTTGCACATTAGACATGCAATCCCGGGGTGAAGCTTGTCCAACTTAAAAAGATCATGAATTAACTACTACTTCCTCATGAACTAAAACAGAGGCACAAAATAGGAATGCTTTTTTGAATAATTTTTGAGATGGTAGATCAAAGTCTTCGTTAGGAATGGCAGGTAAATACCATGTATAGGAAGGTATGGTGGACTCATATGGCATAACTGGTTTAAAGGATTTTGGATGCACAAGCAGTCAGTCCGCTTAGTACAGGTGGAGGTTAGCAAAAGACTGGGAGCGACCAACTAAAAGAGCAATGACGGTCATAATCATGCAGAGCGACAAAGCAACATTGAATCAGGCATGGAAGTTATATCGCTACTCAGAAATAAAAGATCATCAAGGCTTGACAGACTTTCTTTACAGTCTTAAATATGCGTGAGCATACGCCAAGTCAATCAAAATAAATTCTTGAAGGAAGATATTACTAAACCATACCACATCATAGACAAACAAATCATGTTGGTACTCCAATAACACATTGGGAACCCCCCAGCTATTTGAGACTAACCATAAGAAAACATGAACTACTAAGCACCATTATGCACGTAGCATTTTTATCATAGACATATCGACCAATGCAACCGAAGCAAACTCTCTTAATAAGATAAGCATGATAAATAAAGAGAGTTCAAGCAACCAACTAAACATAAGCTCTTTAAAAAGATAAGCATGAAAACTAAGAGCTAAGCATGACAGTAGCTATTGAAAGACAAAGAACACACACAGCAAAGATAGACATGAAAATTCTATGTTATGTTCTAGGTTGAAGTGGAGCATGTTTCTCTCCTACACAAAGAAAGCTGAGTTCCGACTCGTTATGAAAAGCTAAAGAAAACTAAAAAGGAAAACTAAAAAGAAAGACGCTCCAAGCATACCACATAACACATGAAGTGAAAAAAATATAGTGGAACGAAAGACGAACTTATAATGTTGATGGAGAAGGGGATGCACGGGGGCATCCCCAAGCTTAGACGCTTGAGTCTTCTTGAATATTTCTTGGGGGTGCATGGGTGCATCCCCAAGCTTGAGCGTTTGACACTCCTGAATCTTTTTATCATCTTCCCTCGCACACTTGAAAACTCCCTTCATACATAACTCATCATAATCTGATTAGCGAGGTTAGTACCCATAATAAAATAATTGTTCCTTGCTGGAAATAAAGATATTCTTGAAGGTCTACTGTTTCTCAAGATTGCCAAAAGGTTTTCTCAAAGGAAAAGCAAGCTCAAGGTTTGCAAAATGAAGGAAAGGCAAAACAGGACAGAATCTGTGAAAAACAGAACAGCAGATAGTAAATGATTTTTTCGGGGCACTTCTGCAATTCTAATAAAAAAACTTAGAACAAACGCACGAAAGAAAATTGTATAGAGCACGCTGTCGAAAAAATTCAGACCAAAAAGATGATCTGGTGATTTTATACGAATTTTTCTATCCAAGGACATAATCTGTTTCCTGGACAGCACGTCACAACTTTTGAACTTTCTTGCAATCAGAGGCTACACTTGGCACAAAGTTGAAAAGCAAAGATACAATGATGATTCTACTGTAGTAACAACATCAAGACACAACAAAAGCAAGATAAAATTTATTCATTGTGGGTTGCCTCCCAAAAGCGCTTTCTTTTATGCCTTTAAGCTAGGCATAATGCAAAAAGATCAAGTTTTATCAAGAGTAAAAGAATAGCTAGCCCGTATAACGGACTCAAAAGGTAACTTAATCTTCTTTCTAGGGAAGTGTTCCATCCCTTTCTTGAGAGGAAATTGGAATTTTATATTCCCCTCTTTCATGTCAATGATAGCACCAACGGTGCGAAGAAAAGGACGTCCCAAAATAATTGGACAAGAAGGTTCACATTCAATGTCCATAATAGTAAAATCAACGGGAACGTAATTGTCATTGACAATGATAAGAACATCGTCGATCCTCCCCAAAGGTTTCTTTATGGAAGAATCAACAAGACGAACACCAAAAGAACAAGAATCAAAAGGTTTCAGTTTAAGCATATCATATATTCTTTTGGGCATAACAGAAGTACTAGCTCCAACATCACATAAAGCATAGCAAGAGAAGTTATTCAACTTAATTTTAATCATAGTATCCCAACCATCTTCTAGCTTTCTAGGTATGGAGGATTCTACTCTAAGTTTCTCCTCCCTAGCTTTGATGAGAGCATTAGTGATATGCTCTGTGAAGGCAAGGTTAAGCGTGCCAGTGCGGGGATCTCTAGACATCTTGTGAAGGAAATCAATAACTTCGGTAAGAGTGCAATTATCAAAATCAAGGTCACTACTATCAAGTAAAGTGGTAGTGGTGTCCTTTAGGTTCACTTGTTTGGTAGTTTCTATAGTCATAGCATCACCATTAATAGGTCCAACGGGACCAGGAGTGCATTGGGTGCTAAGAGTTTGGATATCCTCAACAACTTGGATAGTAGCAACAGTGTGGTGGGTAGGAAGGTTCTTAATTCTATCTTCTTCCTCCCTTTCTCTAGCCCATCTCTCTTTAAGTTTAGCCAACATCCTAATGTTTTCATTAATTTGCACTTGAATAGCATTCATAGGAGTGACCTTCCTCTCCTCAAGAGGAGAAGTTCTAATTTTAAGCAATTCTACCTCATGGGCTAAATTGTCTACCTTCGAAGAGAGATCATCTAGTTTGTTTAGTTTTTCTTCTACACTATTATTAAAAGCTTTTTGGGTAGTGACAAAATCTTTAAGCATAATCTCTAGTTCAGTAGTGGAGTTCTTGGTGCTAGGATAAGCATTGTTGTTCCCATAGGAATTAGAGGGGAACGGTCTAGGATTGCTACCAAAATTACTCCTATAAGCATTGTTGTTAAAATTGTTTCCAGAGATAAAGTTCACATCTACTTGTTCTTGAGCAATCAAGGAATTTAAAGGAACATCACGAGGATCAATAGAAGATTGCTTCGAAAGTAGAGACATGATCAAGTCAACTATTTCATTTAGGGAGGAAATCTCCTCGAGAGAGTTTACCTTCCTACCTGTTGGAGCGCGTTCGGTGTGCCATTGGGAATAATTGGTCATCATATCATCGAGAAGCTTCGTGGCAGCACCAAGTGTAGTTGACATAAAGGTTCCTCCCGCGGCCGAATCTAACAAGTTCCGAGAGGTAAAGTTCAAGCCTGCATAAAAAGTTTGGATAACCATCCAAGTAGTCAATCCATGAGTAGGGCAGTTCTTGACAAGAGATTTCATACGTTCCCAAGCTTGGGCAACGTGTTCATTATCCAATTGTTTCAAAATCATTATGTTACTCCTTAGTTGGATAATTTTAGCAGGTGGATATTATTTTCCAATAAAAGCATCTTTGCACTTGTCCCATGAATCTATGCTATTTCTAGGCAAAGATTGAAACCAAATTTTAGCTCCTCCTCTCAAGGAGAAAGGAAAAAGCTTAAGCTTAACAATATTACCATCTATTTCTTGGTACTTTTGCATATCACAAAGTTCAACAAAATTGTTCAAGTGTAAAGCAGCATCATCTCCAGCACCAGAGAATTGATCTTTCATAACTAAGTTCAGTAAAGCAGGTTTAATTTCATAAGAAGGTGCTGAAGTGGCAGGTGTAGTGATAGGCGTGCAAACAAAGTCATCGTTGTTGTAACTAGTGAAGTCACACAACTTGGTGTTCTCGGTGGAACCCATAGCAGCAAGCAAGCAAGATAACTATTTTTGTGATTTTCGATAAAAGATACTAAAGCAAAAACTGAAAGGTAAACTAACAAGACTAAAAAGCAAAGGTAAAAGATAGCGTGCAACTCCCCTATCTTGAAGAGTGGAGTCCCCGGCAACGGGGCCAGAAAACTTTGCTTGATGGCTTCTCGCCCCTCGTTGGTTACCCCAAGTGGAAGGTTTGAGATGCAGTGTAGCGGAAGTTTTCCCTTGGCAGAGATACCAAGGATCAATTTCCCCTAAGACTCCTCGTTTCAACAAGAAGGTGTCAACTGCTAACGGCGCCAGATATTAGCAATCAACATGGACCTGCACACAGATACAAATAACTTTGCTCCCAACGAGTACAGAGAGGTTGTCAATCCCTCCGACCTTGTCGTTTACAAAGGATCAAACGCAAGTGATAATAGTGATAGGTATAATTGCAAATAGTAAGTAAAAGAGGAAAGTAAATAGCGGATGTGATCAATGATGGTAATATGGACCGGGGTCCCATGATGTTCACTAGTGATGTCTCTCTCCCAAAATACGATAAAACAGCCATGTGAGGTAAACGAATTACAACTGGGCAATTGACAGAATTATGTGCGCAAACCAATGCTAACTATGTTGCAAGAAAGGTAGAGGTTCAAAGCATGGGCGGTACGCCAAGGCGAGTAGACCGAAATCCATCTGCATCTACTACTAATCATCCACCTTGAGATATCTATCCAGAACATCTCGCTGGTATTAAGTTGTGAGTCCCACCCATAGTGTAAACTCAAAGCAACAGACAACTGCATTAAAAGACCTTTGCGTAAAGTAAACAATCCTTGCACCCACGGGCACAAGCACCGTTGTTTTCCCCCTTTTGGCAACAGCACATCCCCTAGACTCATGTTTCTGTCACTCAAGCTAGTCATCGAGGGGCATGAACCCACAATCAAGCATAATGTTCCCTCTTGGAGTCACTACCTACTACTTGGCCAAAGAAATAAATAACAACAGAGAACATGCAAAAATTACTTACGAACATAAATATAAAAGAGGTGAATCAAATATATTATTCAAACACAATCTGAACATAATCTCACAATCCATCGGATCCCAGCAAACTCAACATAGCAACAGCATAAGGATTACATATGTGCCACGATCATGTAGGACAGCTGACGAGGTCTAATTAGTGAACCACAAGAAGGGGAGGAGAACATCACATAGCTACTGGTCATGGACCCATGGTCCAAGGGAGACTACTCACAACTCATCCGGGAGGCGTCCATGGTGGTGGAGAGGCTCCCGGTGGTGATCCTCCCCTCCGGCAGGGTGCCGGGAAGAGTTCTCCTGGTGCTCCCGATCTTGGAAGCGCGGCGGCGGCGGAACAGAGATGAGATCGCGAAAAAGGGTTCCATCCTCGAGGGTTTCGGGGCGCGTGTTAAATATATGCCAAAGGGGGCATCAGCGGAGGCCTGGGGGGCCCAGGCGCCCCCCCGGCGCGGCCAGGAGGGGTCCGCGCCACCAGGGTGCCTGGAGCCCTGGTGGCCCCCCTCCGGCCCTACTTCGACCGTGTGGAAGCTTCCGGAACGCTGATTTTTTATATAATTTTTTCGGGATTTTTCTGGCAGTTTTCGTGACGGGAAACCTGAAATACAAAAACAGCAGAAAACAGAAACTGGCACTGGGGTGCACTGAGTTAATAGGTTAGTCCAAATACGATCAAAAGTGTATGGAAGTGTATAAATATCATAGCAATATCACACAAAAGAGGCATGGAGCAAGCAGAAATTATAGATACGTTTTGGACGTATCACCTGCTATGCTTAGAGTTGAGTCAGGTCTGGTTCATCTGGGTGATGAATCAGAGTGAAATGATCATATCGGTAAAGAGTGGGAAGTGTGGAACATGTTTGGTAAAGGTATCGATGAAAGGCCATGTAGGAGTACGTGGTGGGTTGTTTCACTGGAACCGTCTAGAGGACCTGAGATCTGTATGTGTGATTCAAGTTATAGTTACTACCACGCATTGGGCTCCAGGTGCTCGAAGCCCTCTCGTCTTATTAACTGCCCTTGTACTCTATCCAGGAGTTGCAACTAGTTTCTGGTGTTTGTAGTTTACTGGTGGTCGTGCATAGCGCTGACCCTCGGGGTGGGCTGTGATGCGATAGGTACGTGGCACGGTGTACCGGTTGCCCGTTTGGTGACTCGGGAACCCTGTACACATCGTTTGGGGCCGTGAGCGACACCACAGCCGGATCTCCCCACGGATGGAACCCAAATAGGCGATAAGCCTGGACAAGAGACTTGTGTAGTTAGTCAAGTCATGGCCAACACCCTCGCTGGGCTTCCGCTTGAAGGTTGCCGAGTACATGTCGAGTAAACGGCGATAAGTTGTGGAAGCGTGTGTGAAGAAGTACACCCCTGCAGGGTTATCAATCTATTCGAATAGACGTTGTTCACGGTACGGACTACTTGGTTACTCTTACAGTTCATAGACAAGTTGATGGATACTACTAAAAGCCTCAAGATAAGTGTGAGTACCGTGGATGGCCCTTCCGTAGGATGACGGAAGAGGATCCTCGGTGGTGTATTGATGTGGTGAGTAGAGGACTCGTGTTCGTAGTGATATCTTGCAATCTATTGAGAGTTGTAGTATAGGTTAGCCAAGAGTCAAAGCTGGCTTTCTGCTATGAACTCCACTACCCCCTGTTGATAATGTTGCATGTATGATAGGTTCTGTTGTAAGACTTGCTGAGTACCTTTGTACTCATGTTTGCTTAATAAATGTTGCAGAGGAGAACCCTGCCCCTTCTGATGGGTTCTACATAGACGTTGACGTCGACGAGTAGCTTGCTACCCAGACGGAGATCTGGAGCTTGTGAAGGGCCTTGTAGATAGTCAGGCTACACCAAGCCTGTTTTATTTTCCAAGTTGTCTGTACTCAGACATGTTAGCTTCCGCTTGTGCTTGTATGACTGTATGACTCGAGTGTTGGGTCATGTGACCCCTACCTGTATGGATAAGTTATGTATGGCTCTTGGAGCCTCTTAAATAAAGTACTTTGAGTCATAGAGATCTGTTGTGATGCAATGTTGTATTTGCACATATTGAGCATATTGTGTGTATGATTGAAATGCTTGGTATGTGTGGGATCCGACATCTAGTTGTTTTCCTTTGGTAGCCTATCTTACAGGGAAATGCCTCCTAGTGCTTCCAATGAGCCTTGGTAGCTTGCTACTACTCGGAACACGTAGGCTGGCCGGCATGTGTCCTTCTTCGTTCCTTTGTCTGTCCCTTAGGGGAAATGCCACGCGTTGTTCCTTTAAGTCCATGTAGCTTGCTACGACTTGGGTTCATACGTTGATGACCGACACGTTCGTTGCTGGGTCATGGATGCCTGTCTCTGTAATTTAGTGCCACTTTTGGTTTATAACTAGCCATGTCGGCCCGGGTTCTCTGTCATATGGATGCTAGCGACACTGTCATATACGTGTGCCAAAATGCGCAAACGGTCCCGGGCCAGGTAAGGTGGCACCCGTGGGGACACCGTGCGTGAGGCCTCAAAGTGATATGACGTGTTACAGTTAGATTGGTGTGACTTAGGATCGGGGTCCTGACACTGAAGCTTTTGGAAATTGGCTCTCATGGCCCGGAGGAGCTGCTCCTCTTGGGAACCACTGCCATTGGTGCTCGGTTCATTGACAACCTGGAGCTCTGTGGTGGCGAGGACCTCATCGTCGAAGACCTCCCCTTCGGCTGGCGCTCTGGTGCTTGTCGTCCCTGGGAGGTGGACGAACAGATCATCATCCACCATCAAGGACTTTCTCGGGGCGGGAGCTATAGAGGATCAAGGTTGGTCATTAGCCACGTTCTCCCTGGCAGGCCCCTTGGCGGCCTCCTCGGCAGCAGCCTTACCGGCCTCCCCGGTAGGCCCCTCGACGGCCTCCTCAACAGCGGACGTGGCGGCTTCCCCAGACGCGATCTTGGTGGCCTCAACCTCGGCATCCTTGGTGAACTCCTCGATGACAGTGTCGACGTCCACCTGGTCCGTCGAGGGAGAGTCTGGAAACCAGAAAGGAGAATGAAGCGAGGACAAGATCAAAGTTCAGAACAAAGAAAAGAAAGAACATCACATGACAAAGATAGCAGGGGACGGGAAGCAGGCAACTTACCCGTGCCAGGCAGAGGAGAAGTGGTTCCCTCCCCGCCAACTTTTATTGCCCGGACGGAGCCGCTAGAGCCCGTGCTAGTCCCCTATTCCTCCATGCGCATGGGCTCGGCGGTAGATGCCCTTGCCGGTGACGCCCCTCTAGGTTGCGTGGTTGACGTGGACGGCATGTCGGGGGCGGCCCTCAGCGGCAGCTCCTGTTACCGGTCTCCTCCTACGAACCTGGCAAGGTCAGCACCAAGGATACACAACCCAATTGTCACATCCCTAGCTAGTCATTGTTTGTCCTTGCATCAATCATCATGCATTGTATTTAATTTTATGAAAGTTGAATTGGGGAAAGTGGAAAGCCTCAGAAATCATTTCAGAAATAATCAACATTAAAATCTCTTCAAAGAAGTCCAACAAAATGTTCCTCTTAGTCTCTGAAAATATTGGCAAGAGGTAAATCTCAAAACAATATTTTTGGAATCTCAGAGATATTTATTTTGGGCCCTCGAATTAAATCAATAACTATTTGCATTGGATTTATATTTGATATATAAGTAATATATGTCCAATGTTTCTGATACTTGGTGAAGGGCTTTGGAATAATCCAATTAGTCCCTACAAAATTTATCAGAAGAAAATAAAAGGATTTAGTTCCTAAAACTAAATCAAAACAAATTACAAAAAAGAAAAAAGAAAAGAAATAAAAGAAGGAAGGCCACTGGGCCACTTACCTGGACCTACCTGGCCCAACTCCAGCTGGAGGCCTAGCTCATCAATCGAAGCGTTTGTCTTCAACCTCTGCGAGTAGGCAGAGGCGTGTCGACGCGCGCGCGATCGCCGTGGCCAGCTCCCTGTCTCCTTCCTCCTTCCCCCGTCCCTTCTCGCGATGCACAGGAGACGTGTACGACTCCCTGCACCTCTCCCCTCTCTCCTACGAACCCTCCCCCTCCTCTGATCTCTTCCCGCAGCGTGACCGCCGCCGCAGCTCGCTATTGCCGCGGCCACTGCCTCTTCTTCGGCTCGCCAACATGTCCAGAAGCACCACCGCGGCGACCACGACTTCTACACCGAGTCATGCACCTCGGGAAGCCCCTCTTCGTCTTCATCGTTGTCGTCTTCAACCTTCGGCCGCTGGGATCGCCTCTGACGCCTTTTTCACTCCGGTCCTCCTCCGATCTCGTCGTCAGCACCCCTGCAACCGCCGTGAGCCTATCCCCCGAACCACCCACTACATTGTCTTGTTTGCATGCCATAGTTGCCGCTTCGCTGACGACCGAGAACCGCCGCCGCCAGAGCTCGTCGCCGCCACAGCTTCCGTGACCCAATGGTCACCCCGACGTGGCTAACGTGATCGCCGCCTCACGTATTGTCTCCCTAGCGCAAAACCCTGTCCATTTTCATGTTGCAGCCTCGATCCCGAGCTCACCCGAGCTCCGACCACCACCGAGGTCGACACCGTGCCCAACTCCGGCCACCTCGCGCCGTCCCCCGCCTCCTTCGGATGCGCGCGAGCTCCAGCTCCTCGTAGTTGGGCTCGGTCGTTGATTTGGTCACCGTAGGGCAAATTCCGGAGCCCTCCGCCGCATCTGTCGTCGCCGGCGTCAAGTCGCCGGCGAGTTGACCTCGTTTGGCCAAGGGTTTGACTCCCCTGGGTTAATGACAGGTGCGCCCAGAACCCTGCTAACCTTAGCTTAGTGCTAGTTAGAATTTAGTTAACCCACTAAGTCACTGACATGTGGGCCCAATCCCTAATTAACTTAGGTTAGTATTTAACTTAGCACTAATTAACTCTGTTAATTAGTTGTGACACTGACATGCTGGCCCCACTCGTCAGTTTGACCTGGTCAGCGTCTGTTGACCTATTGACGTCACCCTGATGACAGGCTGACGCAGTTAACAATTTTCTGGACTAAAAATAATCCAGGAAATTCCAGAAAATAGTTAAAACTTCTAAAAATCATAGAAAATAATCTATAACTCAGAATGAAAGATTTATACATGAAAAATTATCAGAAAAATCCAAAATATCCATTGGTACTAGTTTCATGCATGACAAAGCAACTTAACCTTGTTGTATATATCAAAACATGTTAATGCACTTTGGAAATTCATAGCTTAGGTTTGAATTTGAACCTTGGGTTCAAATCAACCCAAACCCTTCTGTTGCTAGCTGCATTAGCTCAAATCACAGCATATTGCCATGTCACATTCATGCATCATATTGTTGCATTGCATTGATTGTGTTCCTTCTCTATTTGTCGGTGTTTGTTCCACCTTGGTAGACGTATTCCGACGATGAGTTCGATGACACCGATCAAGAACTATTCTATCTTCAGAAGTGCCAGGCAAGCAACCCCCCCCCCTTGGTCATTCCGATACAATCCCACTCTCTCGCTCATGCTCCCTTTTATTGCATTAGGACAACAACGTTTCAACCGCTACTTTATGCTACGGTAGTTGAACCCATTCCTCTGCATGACCTGTCTTTCCCATAGTAAGTAGTTGAAACCCACTAGCATGTGGAGGAGTTGACTGAGACATGTTGTGTTCCTACCATGCCATGCCTGCTATAGCTTAGAGGTGTGTCGGGTTTGATTAATTGGGAATGAATTGGAGTGTTACGATATGTTCCGGTGCTGAGAGTTAAGCGTGTGAACATAATTTGGTAAAGGTAGCGGTGAGAGGCCATGTAGGAGTACATGGTGGGTTGTCTCACTAGAACCGTCCTTAAGCATTGAGTTATGTGTATGTTGTCCAAGGCTACCTACTACCACACATTGGAATCCTTAATTGACTCTCTCGACTTATTAACCGACTTGATCTCTGTCCAGGAGTCGCAACTAGTTCCTGGTGTTTGTAGGTAGTCCTATTTTTGTATCGAGTGGCACCTGGTAGGGTGGACTTGGGACAAACTAGGCACCGTGGCCCGGTGTACCGAGTGCACCCAGATGGTGGGCTCGAGAACCCTGCACACATTGTTTGGGGCCGTGAGTGATACCCCGGCCGGATCTCCTTGAGGATGGAACCGAATAGGCGATAACCCTGGACTAGAGTCTTGTGTGGTTAGTCAGGTGATGGCTAACACCCTCGCCAGGCTTCCGCTTGAAGGTTGCTGAGATACATGACATGTACATGGTGGTAAGTGGCGAGAGCATGTGTGAAGAAGTACACCCCTACAGGGTTAACACGATCTATTCGAGTAGTCACGTCCTCGGTTATGGATTCTTGGATACTTATATGGTACATAGACAACTTGAAGTGGATACTCAAAAATGCTCAAGACAAGTGTGAATGCTATGGATGGCCTTTTGGTAGGGAGATGGGAATGAATCCATAGTAGTGTATTGATGTGGTGATTAGTGGACTCGTGTGTGCTTTCTTACCTCAAAGAAGTTACTCGTAGTCGTAGAACATGATAGCCACCAAGTCAAAGCTGGCTTGCTGCAACTAAACCCCACATTGCCTTCTTGATACTAATGCATGTATCATGGGATCTAATGTAAGTCTTGCTGAGTACCTTTGTACTCATCTTGCTTAATTTATGTTTTTACAGAGGAGACTTCAGTATCACTAGTAGTTCTGCATGGACTTCGACGTTTAGCTTGTTACCTCCGCTACGATCTTGTACCCTTGGGAGGGTCTTGTAGATAGTCAGGCTTCACAAGCTTTTCATTTGTAGTTGTCTGCACCCAGACATGTTATGCTTCTGTTGCTTGTATGCTCTGTAAGTTGGGTCATGAGACCCGTGTTTGTAATATCTGGCTCCTCGAAGCCTAATGAATAAATACTTTGATTCATAGAGTTTTGTTGCGTTGCCATGTTGTATTTGCACATATTGAGAATATTGTGTGTATGTTATTGAAATGCTTGTATGTGTGGGATCCGACAACCTAGTTGTTCATTATTGGTAGCCTCTCTTATGGGGAAATGTCTCCTAGTGCTTCCGCAGAGCCATGGTAGCTTGCTACTGCTCCAGAACACTTCGGGGAAATGTCCTTCTTTGTTCCCGTGTCTATCCCTTCGGGGAAATGTCACGTATTGTTCCTTTATGTCCTTGTAGCTTGCTACGACATTGGTTCATATGTTGATGACTAACATGTTCGTTGCTCGCTCATGTATGCCTGTCCCTGTAAGTTAGTGCCACCTTGGGTTTACAACTAGTCATGTCGGCCCGGGTTCTCTGTCATATGGATGCTAGGGACACTATCATATATATGAGCCAAAATGCGCAAACGGTCCCGAGCCTGGTAAGGTGGCACCCGTGGGGATACAGTTCGTGAGGCTGGAAATTGATATGATTTGTTACATGCTAGACCGGTGTGACTTAGGATCGGGCTCCCCACACCAACGCCCGTCGGTGGGGAGTGAATAACGGACTCATGCTGGGGGCTGGAGCGGGGGCTGCTATGGGGACCCTGACTTATGAGTCGAGATCCCCGAATGCACGTGTACAGTGATCCCAGAGATCAATGCTCACAGAACACACAGAAGCTGAATAACAAGAGTCTTACATCCATACATACCGTCTTACACAAATTATGACCATTATGGCCAAGTCTTAGATAGATAATGCCTCATGTGCCGAATAGCAAATAAACTCGAATAGCGGACGTCTTCGTAGATAAGTAGAACCCATGCCATCTACCTTAACCCTACATGCACTCTGACTAGGAAAGCGTCCTAGTTCGCATGTTCGTCTCCATAGAATTCTTCTACAAATTCCTGCTCCTCCATGCCTGGCCAATTAAATAACCAGTGGCAAGCCAATGAGTACATTGAATGTACTCGCAAGCAACCCATGATTTGGTTCAAGGTAACAATGCAAGTTGTACACCAAATAAGCAACCTAGCTACAAGCCAGATATTCTACCATTTGTGAGACATGCATCAATGTACTTGGGTAACCTCGAGGACAGGTTACAGATATCAACAAGTTCAAATCATTACTGGTTCTTCCCAACGCGTCAAGTCACCACCTTGACTCAATACACACACATATATTCACCAAGATTGTAAAAATTTGGACATAGTTTAAGTAGCACCTCCCAACTGTCCATGAGCGTGGACACGGCTATTCGAATAGTTTTACACTCTGCGGAGGTTGCACACTTTACCCACAAGATCCAGGAAGCCTTCGTGTCATCCACGACCCGCGGTACCTCAAGTACCCGGGGTAAGCACCCGATCACTATCTTTCCCTAGACGACACTAACACAAAGTCCACTCGATTGGTAACAGCCCCGTGCCAAACATTCCACGTCTTAAAATTGTGGAGCCTCGCTCCCATATTCATCACATACCACAAGCACGGGTACCAACGGTGTGTCCGGTGCCCTGTGAAAACAGTCATGGCCGCCTATCTAAGCACGACCCTGTCCCGAGAGTGACCTCGTGTCACCTCCGTCACTAGTAATGCGGGCACCATGCTAGTATCGGCCTAGGTAATAAATAATGCCCTTTCCCATTTAAGGGTAGAGTGGTTGCACATGTTTGGTTGGGACGGTAATCACACATAAATCTAATCCGTCACTTTACCCACACACGAAAAGCTCTCTTTGGCACACCACTTCCTCCTCAAGTGGTGGCCTTAATTCAACATCACCCTCGGGCATTAGGGGCACCCGATGGGGTTTTCGAAAGAATGCAACCACGAAGGGTTCATGTTACATATGCATCAACAACTAATCTTTTGGCTTTTGCATCTATGCACAAGGTAGAGTTATGAGTAGGGGTATGCACCACGTAGTGGTTCCCAACTAGTTTACCACCGTCATATTTCATCATCATGCAATCGGAAAAGGGTACCGATGAACAAGAGGGGTGTCATGGTCAAAGGGTCGCTTGCCTGGATTGGCTTGGTCTTCAAAGTCTTCAAATCCTTCTCCTTCTTCTTCTTCAGCAACTTCGTCAAATACGGTTTCTAATCGTCGCAAGATAATACGGAGAAATAAGACAATAATAAAAACAGAAAAATCAAAGTGCTCAGAAAAATGTCAACTTATTTTTATAAAATACTAGAAAGAAAACTAAGAGGGCAAAAATTCTTAGTTTTGGATTTGGAGTGACAGAATGGGGTGAATGGATTTTTGAACAGAGGTTTTATTGTTCAAATTTTAATTTTAATTTGAACAGTACAGAAAAGGTTCATGAATATGTGTGAAAGTTATATCATTAAATAGGTTGGAATATTACAAGATTTCAGGAGTTGGAATAAATTAATTTGGATAATTATTTTATCCTGTAGATTTATTTGAAAAACCTACAGAAAAGAAAAGGAAAAAGGCTACAATGCAACTAGGCCAGAACGGCCTCAGCGCACATGCCCAGAGGGTTTCGGCCCGGGCGAGCCGAGCGGCGCGTGCGCGTCAGGTTTAAACCTAATGGGTAGGGCCCAGCTACCAATGGGAGAGAGGGGAGGCGAGAGGGACGGGAGGCTGACAGGCGGGGCCTGCCTGTCATCCCTAACCCCCGTCCAGATGGCCGGCGAGCTCACAGGTGGTGATGCAGGGCACGTCAAGGCGAGCTGAGGGCAGGGATGGAGTCAACCTGTCGGTGTACAAAAAGAGGGGTACACTTTTTGTACCCCTATGACTTTGCACGGGCAGTCTGAGCCACGGGCACCACCACACCAAGCACGGCAAGGGAGGTGAGCCAGGGTAAGACCAAAGCTCGATGGAGACTGAAGCCCAAAGCCAAGACCACAAAGAGCAAAGGGACGAAGTGGCTTCCCCCAGCAAGGTCCTTGCCGGGAGCCAGTTAGCAGTCCCGGCAAGATCCTTGCCGGGGCCGGCTTTAGCTCCCCCGTCAAGACCCTTGTCGCGACAACTCGCCCCGCGCCTACAAAGCGGATCACCCTTGAGTCCACTGCCCCCATGGGGCAAGGATTCGGGAGGCTTCCCCGTAGTGGCATGCAGATCTTTGTGAAGACATTCAAGATCAGATACACGCTAAGAAGACCACAATCCTTGGCGGGTACCCAGCCAAGGAAGACCACAAGACGTCCAGCAAGCACCTTGCCGGGGATGACAGTAGGCGCTGCGGCAAGACCCTTGCCGGGGCCCCGGCAAGGCCCTTGCCAAGGACACCCACAGGGCCACCATCAGGCCCACACCAACTAAGCTTCCACCACCCCTTGCAGCTGCCGACCCAACCATCTAGGCAAGCATCTGCGTGGCGACATGCATATCTTCGTGGAGAACCACCATTACGCCACCTCAGCTGCCTGCCTACCTACATGGCATCTCAGGCATCACTGGCCAAGGCGTGTGTTGACACAAGAAGGAGCGGCGACCGACAAGACGGATGTCTCCCCCGTCCTCGATAAAGCAAGGACACCTAAGCTAGGCACATTAAATGCGCCTTGTCATGTAATGTGAGGCATAACCTCGCATCACTGTACCCTTTCCACCTCCTGTGTGCCACTGTGGCAACCCCTTTTCCCTATAAAAGGAGGCCCGAGGCGACGAGGAGAAGGATTCCGCTTTTCTCAGCCCGGCAAGTACTTTCCCTTCGAGCTCCTCGGAGCCGCCGGCAAGGATGTTGCCGGGGACACTAAGCCCGCCCCGGGGCGGCTAGCTCCGGCGGAGCGTCAAGCTCTTGCCGTCGAGACAGTCGCTCCCATGGTGGAGGAAATGCCTTTAGTCCTTGCCGTCGAGCCCCAGGCTCCAGCGTGGGCACAGCATACCGTCTGATTCCTCCAGACTGGGGAACTTCCTGAGGAGCTGGAAGAAGTGGAAAAAGTAGCCCGTCGGTCTGCTATGTACCAGTTCGTCGATGATGTCCTTTACAGAAAGAGACCGAACGGCGTGAAATTGAAGTGCATCCCTCGAGAGGAAGGACTGGGGCTGTTGGCGGAGATACATGGAGGCATATGTGGATCCCACATAGGGTCAAGAGCCCTTGCCGGCAAGGCATTCCGGTAAGGCTTCTTCTGGCCCACTGCCCTCCAGGATGTGACGGCACTGGTCACCAGGTGTGAAGCGTGCCAGTTTCATTCAAAGAAACTCATCAACCAGCTCAAGCCCTTCAAACCATTCCTCTCTCCTGGCCCTTCTCGGTCTCGGGGCTCGACATACTGGGCCCTTTCCCCCGCGCTGTCGGGGGCTTTGAGTACTTGTACGTTGCAATCGACAAGTTCACAAAGTGGCCGGAAGTGGAGACAGTGAGGAAGGTCACAACTCTGTCAGCCGTCAAGTTCTTCAAGGGATTAGTGTGCCGTTTTGGTCTACCCAACAGGATCATCACCGACAACGGCACGCAGTTCACAAGCCGCACCTTCATGCAATATACCCAAGACCTCGGCAGCAAAGTCTGTTTCGCTTCCGTTGCTCACCCCCGAAGCAATGGTCAAGCTGAGAGGGCAAACGCTGAAGTGCTGCGAGGCCTAAGGACAAAGACCTTGGACAGGCTGGACAAGAGTGGAAGGCGCTGGGTTGATGAGTTGACGATGGTTCTTTGGTCGATCAGAACGATGCCAAATCGAGCCACCGGCCAGACACCCTTTGCCCTGATATACGGGGCAGAAGCAGTTATCCCCACTGAACTCATATACGGGTCACCTCGAGTGCTCGCTTATGATGAGCTTGAGCAAGAGCAACTGCGGCAAGATGACGCAATGCTCCTTGAGGAAGATCGTCTTCGGGCGGCTGTGAGAGCAGCATGCTACCAGCAAGCCTTGCGCCGCTACCATAGCCGCAAGGTCCGTGCCCGAAGCTTTGAGGAAGGCGACCTTGTTCTTCGGCGCGTTCAATCGGCCAAGAATACAAACAAGTTGACGCCGAAGTGGGAAGGCCCTTATTAGGTAATACGAGTCACCAGGCCTGGCGCAGTCCGCCTGGAGACCGAAAATGCCATTCCGGTGAGCAATTCCTGGAACATTGAGCATCTTCCCAAGTTTCAGCCATAAGGCGTGGCTTGATGGGCCCCCCAGCGAGCCACCTTTTGTACAAGCCTTGCCGGCAAGGCATGTAACCCTTTGTACAAAGCCAGGCACAGACCCTGAGCATAAATAAATGAAGCGCTGGCGCCCTAAGTTATAGCATGCATGCTGAGTCGAGTCTCGTCCTTGGTTAGGGTTGATAGTGCTTAGCAGCGGCTAACCCCTAGCTTAGAGGTCGAGTTTGCATCTCTTTGTCTTTCCTCTATCTCCTTTGGTTCACATGACGCACATATATCCTTGCCGAAGCCACTTGGGGAGAAGAAAGAAGAACAGACTAGCACCTAGGCCACGGCAAGCCAGTGTTGTCGGGGGCTACAAGGGGAAAGATTCACCCACGGTGAACCAGGGTTGCCGGGGGCTGCAGCTTCAGATAAGTTCTTCATCCCTTATCATGCATTCCATTATGGACTGAGGTATGTGAAACGTCGTTCTTTTCCTTATGCTACCATGCTCCGATAACTCTAGGCCCTAGGGCTCGTTCCTGGGACTAAGTTTGGTCGTAGTCACGGCAGCGAAAGGATGAAACGAGGATCCTAAGCCCACTTCATCCCTGCCTCCGCCAAAGGCGTGAGAAAGGTCGAGCGAAGTAGGGAGACGACAAGGCCTGTTGCCGGGCGAGAAAATGTTTGTCTTAAAGATATCAAGGATTTATTCCTTGTCGTGGGTTTCACCCACAAAAAAATGACCCGGCAAACATCCATTTTTCATTAAAAACATTCCATTCAGGTACAGTCCGTAGGGAATGAAAAACATGAACAAGGGGATCACAAGTTTTAAATTTAACAGATGCCCGAAGGCTTACAAACTAAAAAGAGATAAGATGCCCGTAATGCCTTTCTTGTCCCTCTCCTCAGGAGGTAGGTCAAGGAGGCGAGAAGGGCAAACAGAGCGCCTAGGCGAGCTACGAGTGGCAGAAGACACCAAGAGGACATCTTGGTGGCCGCCCAAGGGCTGGATGGTGATGGCGGCGCCGGAAGCAGAGCTCGAAGACGAGGTGGCAGAACGTCAGTACGCGTCGAAGGCGTTGGTGCCCGCATACTCCGACATGACGACCTTGCCGCCCTTCCTCTTCCTCTTCTTCTTCCGTAGCCTCCCTACGCCAGGCGCCAAGGGGACGGCCCCGAGAAGTTCAAGGAGCCGGTGACACGGATGATGGGGTCACCGGTGCCACCAGGAGCGGCGCCCGACACCTAGTCGGACCCGTCATCCTGCCGCCCACCACCCTCGTCGTCGCTGCCGCTGTCCTCCTCGTCACCCTAGCTCGAGGAGGAATCTTCGTCATCGGAAGAGCTCTCCACGCAGCACCTTGCGCGAGTCCCAAAGTGCAAGAAGACCTTGACGGACAGAAGGCCACCCTCCATCAACTTAAAATGGAGAGTGAGCCCATCCGTCAAGCTGTGGATACGACCAAACGTCTTCCCTCCCTGACAAAGATACATCACATGAGGAGCAGGGAAGTCGACACGGACCCGCGTGCCACTGATCCCGCAACCCCTCATGTGCAGCCGCAGCGACTCCGGCGTATCCATCTCCATCTCCCACGCAAATGTGGTCGGGAGACGAAGGCGACAGCGCGGCGGCCGCCGCAACCTGACGAAGAACTCGCAAGGGTCATCCCCAACATGACCCTCCACTGGAGGAAGAGCTGCTGACGGGGGCATGGCCGGCGGGCCGCCCCGTCCTCCTCTTCCCCGAGCGCCCGGCTCTGCCACCGCGGGTGCAGGAGAAGGAGGGACGCGTTGTCGAGCGGCGACCCTTGCCACCACCGTTGAAGGGCCGGGATTTCCTCTCTCCATGGCGAACGGAAGAGAGGAGCAAAAGCTGAAGGAGAAAGAAGATGGAAGAGTGCGGGGCACCATCCCTCCCCTCCCGCTCTTTATAAAGGGGCGGGGCTGGGGCTCGACCGCCTCGCTCGGCCAATCAAGACACAGAAGGCGCAGGGAGCCGGGACCGACCCGCCGCCCCAACCAGCGACGGCCCGGTTTCCTGCCTCCACCGTTTGCCACCCCAAGCGCATGGGAGGCACGTGGCAGACGTGCAGAACCGAGAGGACGGGTGAGGCGACCTCTCCCCACCCTGTGATCGTGGGGAGTGGACGCCTTGAGGACCGCGCCTCGGCCCCATTCAGTAAATGGGCCGCGTCTCCACGCCTCCCCCCGGTTATGGGGAAGGCGCGAAGCCGCCTCTTTACTGCGACGTGACGCATGCCTGCAGAAACCGCCCCGCGCCTGCCACCCACGTCACACACGCCCCTCCACCCCGCGCTATGCGCGCGGGTCGTGGGAGGCACAGCGTGCGGAAAATCTTACCTCGGTAAAAACCGTTCCGCCTGCCCGCGCACCATTCTGGGCCTAGCCCAACAACGCGTCATGCTTATGTGTGGCCCGGGCCCGGGGGCTCCTATAGGTGTACAAAAAGAGGGGTACACTTTTTCTACCCCTATGACTGTGCACGGGTAGTCTGAGCCAGGGGCACCACCACACCAAGCACGGCAAGGGAGGTGAGCCAGGGTAAGACCAAAGCTCGATGGAGACTGAAGCCCAAAGCCAAGACCATAAAGAGCAAAGGGATGAAGAGGCTTCCCTCGACAAGGTCCTTGCCGGGAGCCAGTTAGCAGTCCCGGCAAGATCCTTGCCGGGGCCGGCTTTAGCTCCCCCGGCAAGACCCTTTCCGCGGCAACTCGCCCCGCGCCTACGGAGCGGATCACCCTTGAGTCCACTACCCCCATGGGGCAAGGATTCGGGAGGCATCCCCATAGTGGCATGTACATCTTTGTGAAGACATTCAAGATCAGATACATGCTAAGAAGACAACGATCCTTGGTGGGATCCCAGCCAAGGAAGACCACAAGACCTCCGGACAACACCTTGCCGGGGATGACAGCAGGCGCCGTGGCAAGACCCTTGCCGGGGCCCCGGCAAGGCCCTTGCCGAGGACACCCACAGGGCCACCATCAGGCCCACGCCAACTAAGCTTCCACCGCCCCATGCAGCTGCCGACCCAACCAGCTGGGCAGGCATCTGCGTGGCGACATGCAGATCTTCGCGGAGACCCACCATTGCGCCACCTCAGCTGCCTGCCTGCCTACATGGCATCTCAGGCATCGCTGGCCAGGGCGCGTGTCGACACAAGAAGGAGCGGCGACGGACAAGACGGATGTCTCCCAGGTCCCCGATAAAGCAAGGACACCTAAGCTAGGCGCATTAAATGCGCCTTGTCATGTAATGCGAGGGATAACCTCGCATCACTATGGCAACCCCTTTTCCCTATAAAAGGAGGCCCGAGGCGACCAGGAGGAGGATTTGGCTTTTTGGAGCTCCTCACACCCCATAGCTAGCTGAAGAACACATATATACAATCTACCAAAGCAGGAGTAGGGTTTTACGCGTCCTCGCTGCCCGAACCTGGGTAAAGGAACTGTGTGCTGTCTGTTTGATCCGCTCTTCTCTCAAACCCGCTCCCCCAACCGTAGTAGGGATTCTTCTGATCCCACAGGTGTCGTTCCAAATACGCCAACACAACGTGAAGTCGCCGTTTGGGTGGTGGTAGAGGCAGTCGCCGGAGTGGTCGGGTCGCCGGCGACGAGGTTGCACGGCGGAGAGGCATTGGGTGATGGTTGCTTCGGCCATTTCCGACTGCAACAAAGAGGGGAAAGAGTCAGTGAGGCTTGGCAGTTCTAAATCGAAGCTCAGGAACGGCGAGGGTGGCACGTACCGAGCGAACGACGGCGAGCGGCCGCGGCGGAGCTCAAGCTCGATCTCGAGCTCGAGAGCTTCTGGGAGAGAGCAGGGAGTGTAGGGGTGTGTTTGAGCTTGTCCACGGGCGAGTGATGGAGGGGAGAGGGCTCGGGGATGGGTTTATATAGGCGGGCGGCGGTCCACCGAGGAGGTGTGCGCTAGCGAGCTTGTTCTGGTCGCTACAAGCCACGGGGGATCGTTGGGACGTGTCTGGGGTGCTCGTGGGCGTGGTTCACGTCCAGAGAAGGGAAGGGAAGGAGCGGGGGAAGGCTCAAGAGGCTCGCGCGTGTGAGGCCGGAGATTGGAGCTTGCGGGCGGCCGGCGCGCATGCGAGGGAGGCTATAGGAGGGAGAATGAGGAGGGGGACAGGGCCGTGGCGTGTCGCGGACGTCGAGGCGCCTTGGCTGGCGCGAGGGGGAGGCTCGAGGTGGTCGGAGGCGCCCGGTCAGGAGCGGCTACAGTGCCAGAGCGCACTGCAGCGTGCTCCAGAGCGCACAAATGGCTCGCATAGCATTCTTTATGCCCTGGGACCATGGCCACCAGTGTCTAGAGGATAAGGGAGACAAAAAACAACATGGTATTGGCCTTGGATGCTCTGGAGGGCTTCTAGAAGGAGAGAGTGTTGACAGAGAAGGGTGACTGTGGCTGTCCAGAGATGTAAAATGGGGTTTTACCCCCCTCAATCATTGAGCTGTGGTGCAGCCATTGCTGCTGGAGGTAGAAGGGGTCTTGGGGTGCTGTGGTAAGAACTTGAGGTAAGGGAGAATAGTGGAAGAGGTCAATACAAAGGTTTTGGTAAAATAGCAGAAGGTGTTTGATGGTGTTTTGGGCAAGCAAATGTGTTTCATTTGGCATGAGACTCATGAAATGGCACACATAATTAGGCCCTTTCAACAAATTAGAGCTCATTTGGGCAAAGTTGCCAATGCAACTTTTGTAAACCCTAGAAATCAATAGAAATGGATTTTGCAAGACTTAGTTAAGAAAATCATCCCTTCTTAATGCACCACTTGGTGTAGGTTCAACGTTTGGGGTTGTGGGCTTGTCCACCAAATTTGGGGTCACAAGTAAAAAGTTGGTAATGTAAAGTTGTTCAAATTTGAATCTGAATAGAAATGATTTTGGGGCACTCTGATAAAGTTACCCTTCTCCAAAACTTGTGCCATTTGGTCTAGATGCATAATTAGAGCATTTTAGCATGTGTACCAAGTTTGAGAGCATTTGGACAAGTTTGGAAATGTAAAGTTGCTCAAACTTCAAAATGGACAGAAATAGTTATGAGGGGATTTGATGATGTTTTCTTGCTCCCCAAAGCTTGAGGCTTGGCAAGATCGTCAAATATGTCATTTTTGACATGATATAATTTCCCTGGAATTTTTGGAGAATATTTCCTTTGTAAATATTTCAAAAACTTGAAATATACAAAAAGGGTTCTCAGGGATTTGCCCAATATTTTGAACATGACCATGTGTTGAAACTCTTATATATGGACAATATATGTCCTAAGAGTCTCTCTGAATTTTGGCAAATATTTTCGAAATAGTTAAATAATTTTTACCTATTAAAGACCATTTCTAGCCTAAAGAAAAAGCCTTTAAATAAAATAGGAAAATAACTTTTGAAATTATAGTTTTGTGGTTTTTGGGAGTCCTATACCTAATAGGATTCAAACATACCTTTTCAAAGATTTTTATCACCCTAAATCAAGTACTTGAAGTGAAAATCACAATTTAGTTGTTTTTGGAAAAATATTTTTTGAAAATATTATTTGGCCACAATATTTTTATAAGAATATACTATCATATCCGATACACATGGTATGATCATTGGGCAGAAGTTTGGGGTAAGGAGATGAAGTATAGAAGGTGAGGCTATGTTGACTTTTAAAGAGCACTTGAAATCAGAGAGAGAAAAACTCAATTTCCAAATAAAAGCCAAATGATGCAAAAAGTTTTTGTTGGTCCAAATTTTCATGCTTTATTAATGCAGTAACACTGTTACAAAATGCAGGGTGTGATAGACCTACCCCCCTTACAAGAATCTCGTCCCCGAGATTCCTAAACTGGGCCTTAAAAGAGATCGGGATACTCAAATCTAAGTTAGTCTTCACGTTCCCAAGTTGCGTCTGCTTCCGTGTGGTTGCTCCTCTGGACCTTCATGTACTTGATGGTGCGGCTTCTCGTCCGTCGCTCTGCTTCATACAGAATGCGAATGGTCCTCTCGCGGTAGGTCAAATCAGGCTGAAGGTGAATGGCTTTGTGATCGACATCCTTGTAGAGATCAGGCTTGTCCGGAACTTGGAGACACTTCCGGAGTTGTGACACGTGGAATATGTTGTGCACATCGGATAGCTCTGGTGGTAGTTCCAACTGGTAAGCCACTTCTCCTCATCGTGCAGTGATCTCAAAGGGGCCAATGAACCTTGGTGCGAGCTTCCCCTTAAAGTGGAAACGCTTGGTTCCCTTAAGAGGAGTTACCCGCGGGTACACATGGTCTCCGACTTGGAAATTCACTTGTCGGCGCCGAGTGTCAGCATAGCTCTTCTGTCTTGACTTGGCGGTCTTCAAACATTCTCTGACTAGTTGGACTTGCTCTACTGCTTCGCGGAGAATATCTGGTCGAAAGGCTAGCCCTTCTGCAGTTTCTGACCAGTTGAGGGGTGTGCGACACTTGCGTCCGTACAACACCTCAAATGGTGCCATCTGAAGGCTCGACTGATAACTGTTGTTATAGGAGAACTCCGCAAAAGGGAGGCAATCTTCCCACTTGGCTCCATATGCTAATACACATGCTCGGAGCATGTCTTTGAGTATTTGATTTACTTGCTCCGTCTGTCCTCCAGTTTGCTAGTGGAAAGCCGTGCTGAAAGACAACTTGGTTCCCAAGGCTTCTTGGAACTTCTTCCAGAACCTTGAGGTAAACTGGTTCCTCGATCTGACACAATCTCCTTAGGAATACCATGAAGGCTTACGATTCTATCGATGTAGAGAGTTGCCAGCTGGTTGCCATCATAGGTAGTCTTGACAGGAATGAAATGGGCTACCTTGGTCAAATGGTCGACTATGACCCAGATGGAGTCATGTCCTTTATTCAACCTTGGTAATCCAGTGATGAAGTCCATTATGACTTATCCCACTTCCACTCAGGAACCTTGAGTGGTTGGAGCAATCCAGCGGGTCGCTGATATTCAGCCTTGACCCTTTGGCACACATCACACTTTGCAACATAGGTGGCAATCTCTCTTTTCATCCCGTGCCACCAAAATCTTTCATTCAAGTCTTGATACATCTTGGTTCCTCCAGGGTCGATGGAATACAGAGTGTCATGGGCTTCTTGCAAGATCAAATTCTTCAGCTCCATCTTGTTTGGTACGCAGATGCGGCCTTTGTACCAAACAATCCCATGCTCGTCCTCGGAGAATCCTGGGGCCTTTCCTAGCTTTATCTTTTTCTTGATGCCTTCAATGCTTGCGTGCCTACCTTGTGCTTCCTTGAATTCGTCCATCAGGGTTGGTTTGACTTCCAGATGGTCTAGAAATCCATGGGTGACTAATTCCAAGCTGAATTGTTCCAGCTCTTCAAACAGGGCTGGCTGCCTTCTTTGAATTATGGCATTCATGGAGCAAGCCTTTCTGCTTAAGGCATCGGCTACCATGTTAGCCTTCCCGGGGTGATATTGAACACTGAGGTCATAATCCTTGATTAGTTCCAACCATCTTCGTTGCCTCATGTTTAATTCCTCCTGGGTGAAAATATACTTCAGACTTTTGTGGTCTGTGTATATCTCACACCGTTTCCCTAGGAGGTAATGTCGCCATGTCTTCAAGGCATGAACCACTGTTGTTACCTCAAGATCGTCAGTAGTGTAGTTCTCTTCATGAGGTCGTAGCTGCCTTGAGAGGTAAGCTATGACTCGTCCTTCTTGCATCAAAACGCTTCCCAATCCGGTCCGATAGGCATCACAGTATATCACGAACTGTTTGTGAATGTTAGGTGTTGCCAGAACTGGGGCGGTGGTCAATCTCTTCTTGAGCTCTTGGAAGCTTTCTTCGCATTTTGGCGTCCATTTGAACTTCTTGTCCTTCTTCAGGAGTTGAGTTATTGGTCGGGCAATGCTAGAGAATCCTTGCATGAATTTGCGGTAATAGCCCGCAAGTCCGAGGAAGCTTCTAACTTCCTTGACGGTCGTTGGGTACTGCCATTGGGTCACAGCTTCGATCTTCGCGGGATCAACTGACAATCCTTCCTCGGTCAAGACATGACCAAAGAATCCAACTTTATGCAGCCAAAACTCACATTTGCTGAATTTGGCATATAGTTGGTGCTCTCGAAGCTTGTCTAGGACCATCCTCAAATGTTGCTCGTGCTCTTCCTCCGTCTTCGAGAAGATAAGAATGGCATCAATGAAGAGCACAACAAACTTGTCCAAATATTCCATGAAGACCTTATTAATGAGATACACGAAGTAAGCTGGGGCATTGCTTAATCCAAAGGACATGACCATGCACTCATACAGGCCATATCTTGTTACAAATGCCGTCTTCGGAATATCTTGGGGTCTGATCTTCAGCTGGTAGTACCCAGATCTGAGGTCGATCTTGGAGAACACCTTGGCTCCGCTGAGTTGATCAAACAGATCTTCAATCTTGGGAAGTGGATACTTGTTCTTGATTGTAACTTCATTGAGGGAACGATAGTCAATGCATAAGCGGATGGTACCGTCCCTTTTTGCCACATACAGAACAGGTGATCCCCAAGGGGAGGCACTAGGGCGGATGAATCCCTTCCTCAACTGCTCTTCCAGGTGCTTCTTCAACTCAGCTAATTCTTCCGTCCCCATTCTATAAGGCTTCTTATAGATGGGTCCTGCCCCGGGCATGAGCTCGATGACGAACTCAATGTCACGGTCAAGGGGCATTCCCGGTAGCTCATCCGGAAAGACATCGGGATACTCGCATACTACTGGCACTTGCTCCAGTCCAACTTCAGACAGACAGTTGACTTGAGTGGTTTGAGCAGAAGAGGACTTGGAGGAAAACTTAACTTCGACTCCTTGGTCATTGGTCATAGTGACAGTACGATTGGCACTGTCTAATAAGCCTTGGTGCTTGTTGAGCCAATTCATGCCTAGGATCACATCCAAGCCTTGTGATCTAAGGATGATAAGGTCTGCTAGGAAATCTACCCTGTTAATGAAGATACTGACTCCCTTACAGCCTATCTTTGCTCTCATCTCTGCTCCGTGGGTTTGTACCACCATGGGGTTATTCAGGGGTGTAGGGGTCATGCCACTTTTTAATGCAAATCTTTGAGTGACAAATGAATGCATGGCTCCAGAATCAAACAAGACAGTTGCAGGTGTTGAGTTGATAAGGGACGTACCCAGCACGACGTCCGAGTCTTCCTGGGCTTCTTCTGCAGTGACGTGATTCACACGGCCCTTCCCATTGTTGGGCGGGTTGCGAGGAGCTTGGTTCCTTGGCGTCATCCTGCGGCCTTGTCCTGGGTTCTGCGCATTGGGGCGCGGGGCATCGGGCTTCTTGTTGGGGCACACACTTGAGATGTGTCCTGACTGACCACATCCAAAGCAAGTGACTTGGTTTGGGTTATTGATCTTGTTGCAACCACTATTATTGGGGTTGAATGTTGGCCTTGGGTTGGCATACTGCTGAGGCTGATAGTTGGTGCGAGGTGCAGGAGCTCTTGGCTGCTGGTAGGTTGGCCTTACCAGGGCTGGCTGCCACGGGTGAGGCTTCTGGTTACTGGAACTTGCTAACCATCTTGCGCTTGGGAGTGTCTTCCAGAGCACGCCGCTTGTCTTCAAGTATGAGTGCTTTGTTCACCAGGTCAGCAAAGGTTGGGCAGTCACACACGACAAGAGAGTATTGCAGAGTCTCATTGAGGGTTTCCATGAAGCGCTCCCTTTTTGCAGCGTCCGTGCTGACATCTTAAGGGGCATACCTTGATAGAACACTGAACTTCTGCATGTACTCCTTGACAGTGCCACTTCCTTGCTTCAGAGCTCGAAACTCACGCTTCCTGACATCCATGATTCCTGAAGGAATATGGGCCTTGTGGAATTCTGCCTTGAAGTTATTCCAAGTGATGTCTTGCCCAGCATGCATGACCTTGAATCCATCCCACCAAGCTCTAGCAGTCGCC